>JAWWMP010000028.1:18222198-18280070 GCA_035047865.1 Dendrocincla tyrannina
TTCAGTCTGTATTCACTGTCCCACTAAACTTTCCTTTAAAATCACTGTCAAATTATCCCACTCTTATGGATTAGGGAGCTATCCCTTCCATGCAGATGTTAAAATAAATAAAAATAGATAATATCCACCTATGGTTCTTATAAGTGTGCCCTAGGGAAAAGCAAGCACAAGTTACAGGCCCCCTTTTCCAGGGAATAATAGAAAAATGCTTCTGTACTACCAAAATCCACCACCCCAACACAGCCTGCCCTCCACTCCTTTGCAAGACCACTCTTTTGCAAGTGGTCTTGGAATGGTTTGTTCCCTAAACTTTTTTTCTGCTGCTCATGTGAAACCCAAAACTCTGTCTGAGGCTGCACCAAATAGACCTGGAAGAAGTGAAGAAGCCACCTGAGAAAGGGGGACTTAGTCCAGAGTAAATCTTAGCACAACAGGGTCAGTGTCAGCCCACGACAGACCCAGAGGATGGTGAAGAGAAGGTTGTGCCAGTTTCAGATCACCCACCACCCCTATTTCTCAGGAAAATCCTCACCTGACCTTATGGGATTACTGTGTTGTACAGACACTAAATTAATATCAATGTTTTTTCTGTATAATACATGCTCATACCCACCTTTGCTTAGGATGAAGGGGCTTTCCCTAACTTCTGGCTTGGTTCTTTCATCTCAGCTGCTTTTTCTTCTAAACCAGTGGCCTGTGAGTGCCACACCATGGGCAGACTGTGGTGAAAGGGGCTGGGCTGACTCAGACCACAGGCTCATTCTTGTCTAATAGCGAACTGTGCACTGCAAAATTCCATTGTGCTGAGTGTCACCACTCTATAAATTTTACTAAATATGAAAAAAAAGACCAAGGAGAGAGATAAATAGATAAAGAGGCAGATGCTTTTTTGCTGGAGAGGCTGGAACCCAAGGTCAAATTGATGTATTTTGATGTGGGCCCTTTATAGAGCATGGGTGAGTTATTAGCATCAATTGCTGTGAATTTTCATAACACTGTGAGGTGTTTGGAGTTGGTAAATTGTGAAAGGCATCTTATTAGTCATGTCACTGTGAAAGCATATGAATGTTGTATCTCTTCATGATAAACTTTGAATGCCTGAGGTTGAAATCAATCTGCACCCCAGATGTGCTAATGCCTTAACTGCAATACAGCTTTCCTGCATCCATAAAACACACAGTATTTTAAGAATTTCAGACCCATAACTGCCAGATGAACCACTTGCAGTCTGTGAAGCTAAAATCCCTTTCCTTTTCCCTATACTTGTCCCATTGCTATAGATTTCTCTTCATAGAACATGGGTAAGAACGTGGCAGGTTACTTTTGCATTGTGATCCTTCTGCTTCACTGTTAGTGGTTTATCTTTCCATTGTTTCTGACATATACATTGCCATGCAGAAGTGAGGACTTGTGTGTGTCACACAGATATGTGCAGGTGATCAGACAGTGTTAGGTTCCATACCCATAGGCTGTTCTTATGGGTTTAGACTAAGTGGCTGTTCATCATCAGAGTATTCAAATCCTTCATTCAGTGACTAGGCTAGCTGATAAAAATCCAAGTAACAGATACCACAATAACCTCTGGAACTTTCTGTGCTGAGAATGTGAAAACAGAGGCTTGTCTTTTCCTGCCAAGCCCGAATGCTTGAATTCTTTTCACAGCCCCTATCAGTTAAGCAACTGCAACTGTACTGGCTGGCTTACCTGGGAATTAAAGAAGGATCTTTGGGGAACTGGTCACTTTAAAGGTTCCCTGTTTCATGTGCAGAGGAATACAAACTGCTATAAGTTGTTTTCTTTTTACTACAATATTTGGTAGATTTTGCCATTCTTATCTCCTCTTCATTCTCTGAAGTGACAGGGAAAGTTTAGCAGCAAAGCTTTCTACCTATGTCCAAAAACAAGAGTCTGGTTTGAGAGTGTGTGTTGGTTCTGGATGAAGAGGTTTACACAGAGAGCTTTCCCAGCATCACTTCTGGGCTCAGGGGGAGCCCTAATGGCTCAGGGGGACTGAACTGCAGCTCACACAGCTGCACTCTGCTCTCCTCTGGCTTTTCTTATAGACATGTTAAGTGTGTGCCTTAACCCTATTAAGGAGTGTGTATCTTTTCTGTACTTTCCTTTGTTTGAAACTGCAGTTTTTCTACTTAGACTTGCACAGTAATAGTTTCTTATGCATTTACATTTTTCCTTTGAGGACTGCAGACTACTTTCCCCAAAAATGAGGAAAGGACCAGAGAGGTTTCTGTCTTCCCTGCAGAGCTCTAACAACATGGGCAGCTATGGCACAACCTGAAGTGGAGTGTGGGGACAGTGCAGGCATCAGCGGGTGGAATGCAGCTGAGGAAACGTTGCTGGGAACATGCAAGGAAAGCCCTAAAACATGCTGATTGAGAGAGTTACTGTGATTCTAAGACACTGTGGTTTTCATCCTGAAAAACTGTTTCATGCGTTCTACGCTGATGACTAATGCTATTTTTGTAGTTTAGAAAGTTTCCATGGTTTTAAATTAGAGAGATTATCACAGCTTGCAAACTAAGGACCTAAAAGATAATTGCAGCCAGTGCTACTTGTCAAAATGATCCTGTAAAATTTAGTTGGCTTCCATTCATAAAATTCTATTTTAGATGCCTAATGAAAACAGACTGATTTTCCTGTGTGCTAAGCACTTCCAAATCTGCCATTTTCCCTCCTTCTTTTTAGGTGTAGTCTCTCTATTAATCCTAAAAAAACATCCAGTTGTACTCTCTGCATGCCTGGACAGGAGTTCAGATCCCGAACTTGGAAACTGCTGTTGAAAAACGTGGTCTTTTGCCAGCTCTCAGACCTCCTTTATCTGTCTCCAGGAAGTGAGGCTCATTATGTTTCCCCTGGACCATGCAAAGCAGAATAATAATCTTGTTTTGTAAAGTATGTTTTGTGTCAGGTTAACATGACTTAACCTCTGGGATGGTTGAAAATGTACAAAGAATGTACAAACAAAAGATTTCCAGTTCCATTCAAATCTCTGAATGCACATAACCTAATTAGGCTATTATAAGGAAATCAGAACTAATGAGCCACTATTACATGATTCTGACTGCATTTTTTATCATAGTTTGTTATTAAAGGAAATTATCTGCTCAAGACCTGAGCATTTAAAGCACCTGAGCGTCAGCAGCTGCTCATCAGCAAACGTGAGGCTGGGCCAAGGAGACACTGACCTGTGGGTGTAGCTCCATGACAGCAAGAAAGCTCAGGGAGAGCTCCTGCTGCCTGTGAGCATAGACAGGCAGCCAAACCCAGTTTGGGGTGTACTTGAAGCATATCAGAACAATGTTAGTTCATGCAAAGGATCGAATGTCCTCCAAGGGAGGCAACTCTCCCAGCACAGATGTCTGCTGTGGGTGGGTACCAGGCTGTGCATCTGCTGCTTGCAGGCATTCTAGAGCAGTTATGTCATGGTGTGTGGCTGTCTGAGGAGGAAACTGGTGTCTACCCTGGTCATGAACTCACTCCTCTGCTGCTGGCTGATCCCAGTGTCCCCCCCAGCAGTTCCCAGTGCATGCACTCAGTGCAGCGAGCGGAGAGCAGGCTCAGCACAGCACACTGTGTGTCTCCCTTGCTCAGGCTTTACTAGGTGAGTTTGTTTGCCTGGTTGTGCCACACGTGGCACCCCGGCCATGGGAGCTGGTGAGTCCTGCCTGCCAGGCCCTGTTCATGCAGGGGGCAGGGAATGACCTCGGCATCTGCGCAGGAACCAGAGGTGTGGATTTGCTGCTGGTGCTGCCACAGTGGCATGTGGGTGACTGCCCTCCCAGCAGCCCAGAGCTCACACACAGGGCAGTCCATCAGGCTCATTGCTGAGGCCAGCAGTTAGGGCTGGAGGCACTGAAACCCTGTTTGATAACTGCATCTGGCCAGATCCCAGGTTTTTTTATTAATCTCTGAAATTGCCTTACATTTACTCCCGTGGGTAAGAGATGTCCTCAAGTCACAGAATCATTTAGACTGGAAAAGACATCCAAAGTCATGACTGGAGCTTGAATTTCCTGCTCCTACTAGACTCTTGTGGCTCAAATATGGGTGTTTTTCCTGTGCCTGAGGCAGTTGAGGAATTTGAGCAATTTGCAGCATTAGGTTAATTGTCTGCATTTTAAAAGGTAGGTTGGTACAGGATAAGGCCAGACATAAATAAAAGTTACCATGAATTTAGGTACAATGGGAAGCAGGGTTGGTGATGAGGTCTTGGCTAGGGCTGTGGACTCAAATCCCTGCTGTCTGTAGGCAGGCACCCCAGGTTCATCAATGCCAAAGCTGTTTTCTCTCCCAGCCATTTTCATGTCGCTAAATCTGGAAACAACAAACCACACAGGGACAGGTTGACAGGATTGCTCTTAGGGTTAGGGATATGGAATAAAAGAGCTGTTTACCTTAGTTTATAGATGACCCTTGTTTGGCCCATGCTGGTGACAATGGGGTCACCTGCTTGGTTGCTGATTACTTTAGTTCTTGTGTCCCAGGGCTCAAAGGTATCAGTGCAGTGCCAGAGGTAACACCAGAGTCCAGTTTTGTGGGCTCTGTATATCTCAGTGTATGATTTGTTATATAGCTGACTGGGACAGTAGACACAAAGGAACATGAATAATGTGTTTTCTTCTGCTCCAAACCCAGGACTCAATAAGAGGGGACCATACTAGGATTAGTATTATGGTCACTGTTGAGGTTCACATTTGGAGCTGCTGAAGATCTGTGACTGGTTCTTAGAGGAGGGTGTGGAGGAGCCTGCTCTGTGCAGCTGGTGTCTTGCTCCGTGTATCTGGGGTCCTGCTCCATGTATCTGGGGTCCTGTCTTTCAGTGCATATGCCATGCTAGCCAGACATGTCCCAGTTCAAGATTTGCAGAGGATGGAACTCCGTGCAGCATTTCAAAATACAAGTGAGCAAGATGTTGGTACAGTGACATTTTCCAGTCTGTGTTCCTTCCCTAGTTATGCCTGACAGGGCATTCAGTTGTTGAGCACTGACCTGCAAGATCCCTCCCTCAGTGGAAGTGCCTCTCCTAAATGGTAAGAGTTAGTCTGTAATTAGGGAGTCTGTAATCCATGGATTAGTGGCTCCATGCTCTAAAGTCTCCATCTGTTGTACATACTGAAATCATTATATCTCTAGTCTCAGTCCTGTTTCAGGCTTCTAAAATGGTTTTCACAGGATTTTCTTTGTTGTGCAAAGCAGCTTGTTCATGGCTGTCTCTTGCTGTCCAGGCACTGAAGCAGACATTGCACAATGGCCTCTTGTCAGTGTGGCACAAACTGTGGGAGGCACCTCTGTCCAAGCAGGAATGGGGCTTTGGAATGTACATTTCTGCCATGTTCAGAGACTCAGCCCTGCTCAACACAAAGCATATGGCACACTGCCAGTTATTAGGGCTTTTACTATGTTTAGACAATCTCCCAAACAATGGAAAACTGTTGCCTTCCAAATGGGCTGCAGAGACAACGCAGAGACTTAGCACACTGCCAGACTTCCCTTCACACAAGCCACGAGCACTGGCCGTGCCTGCCCTGGCAGAGGCACAGTCTGGGACAGGGCTCAGTCCTTTGCTCTCCAAAGCCTGTTCAGTGAAAAACCACTGCACAAACCAGAGATACCTCAAGGGTGGCACACACAGCAGCAATCTGGGGCTCACCCTGCCACCAAACACCCTGCCTGGAGCAGGCTGACCTGCTGTCCTGTGCCAAGGACAGGTTTGCCAGTGGTTTTTCCCAAGACACTCTCTGACTTCCTTGCATTGCCTCATCCTTTTATTGTCTTGTAGCGGAAGACACCTTGCAGCTGTCCCAGAGAGACACCCAGAGTGTTCTGGACCCGAAATCTGGTGCAGAGTTCTTGTTATTGTCATAAAAACGATCCCTTGGATGGCCATGGTTCCATGTGTGCACAGGAGCTGGCAAAGTCTGACATAACAGGTGTTGACACCTAGGTCTACCATTCTGAGCTGCATCCTTACAGGATGCTGGTTTCCTTGCACTGTACCTCCATTCCATCAGCAAAGTACTCCTGGTTTACTCTGGCAGACTGGAGTTCAGGCTGGGAGATCACCCCTACTGATCTGAGTTCCATTAGCAGCACCTTGCAGGAAACACATTTCTAGTTTTATTAGAGATTTTTAAAAGAGTGAATACCTCCTGGTCTGGTTGCTGAGCGATTGCCCTGTTGCAGGAGTGATGTTTGCAGGAGCTGCACCCCATGGCCTCATCCAGGGAGGATCCGCAAAATCCTTCTGAGTTGAGCTTGTCCTACAGGCCCTGGAGTGCACATCTACTTTGTATACTGCACATCTATTATCTTTAAATTAGTGCATTTTAATATTAAATGGCCCTTCCATTGTTTTTATATTTAAAGGAAATGAGACTGCTTGGCTCAAGTTCTTTGCTTCATTTATTATTTCAAGATTATTGTGCAAGGGAGATGGAGATGAACATGTTTGAACTCTGTAACAGCAGAGAACTAAGCCTAGATCCAAATTTCTGTGGTTTGCACCCGTTTATGTGTTTCAGTCTTCTAAAAACTTTTAAAGATATGAACTGCAATTCTTGGGAACCAGCAGTTATTGGTCACTCCGGGGGTTACTGGTCACTCTCAGGGGTTATAGGTCACCCTCAGGGGACACTGGTCACTCCCAGGGCACTGGTCACTCAGGTCATTGGTCACTCCCAGTTCACTGGTAACTCACAGGTTACTCAGGTAATTGATCACTCAGGTCACTGGTCACTCAGGTCACTGATCACTCATCGGTCAGTCAGGTCATTGGTCACTCGTGTCACTGGTCACTCAGGTCAGTGGTCACTCAGTGGTCACTCAGCCCACCCCTCGGTCAGTCAGTGCTCACTCAGGGGTCACTCAGCCCACCCCTCAGTCACTCAGTGGTCACTCAGTGCTCACTCAGTGGTCACTCACGGGTCACTCAGTGGTCACTCAGTCAGTGGTCACTCAGTGGTCAGTCAGTGATCACTCAGTGGTCACTCAGCCCACCCCTCGGTCACTCAGTGCTCACTCAGTGGTCACTCAGCGGTCATTCAGTGGTCACTCAGCCCACCCCTCGGTCACTCAGTGCTCACTCAGTGGTCACTCAGCTCACCCCTCGGTCAGTCAGTGGTCACTCACTCAGTGGTCACTCAGCGGTCACTCAGTGGTCATTCACCGGTCACTCACCGGTCACTCAGTGCTCACTCAGCCCACCCCTCGGTCACTCACCGGTCACTCAGTGGTCACTCAGCCCACCCCTCGGTCACTCACCGGTCACTCAGTGCTCACTCAGCCCACCCCTCGGTCACTCACCGGTCACTCAGTGGTCACTCACTGTGCCGGTGCTGCCCCCTGGCGGCGCGCGGGAGGAGCGGCCCCGGACCCGAAGTCAGGGACTTCATCCTGGTCAGAGTCAAAGAGCCCCCCGACGGTGCCCAGAGTGCCCCGGCCCCGCCGCCCGCGCTCCAGCAAAGGGAGGCAGCACCTTTCTGTTGTTCTGGTTTCCGCGCACGGCTGGCAAAAGGCAAGGAACCCCCCTGTGGCCCCTGCCGGGACCACTGCCCGCCCTCCCCTTTCCCACTGATCCCCCTGGGACCATGCTAACCCTTTAACTGATGAACCCCCACCCCGATGAATCCCCCACCCCAATGTCCCCCAACCCGGTGAACCCCCACCCCAATGAACCTCCACCCCAATATCCTCCCACCCCGATATCCCCATACCCCGATGTCCCCCCACCCCGATGAACCCCCCACCCCAGCCAGCCCCCAACGTGTGCCCCCACGGCTCAGCATTAATGTGATTCCTCTGAACAGATTCCAGACAGATGCTGAATATCTCCGTGAATGTAAAGTGGTATTTTTTTTTAAAAATGCTGCTGTTTTATTCTTTATACAAACTAAAACACCAGAGGTCATTGAATCCTATATTAAATACATAAATTAAAAAATAACCATTCATAAAACTTTACATACAATAAGGATTCTCTCCTACACGTTAATACATATAGTACAGATACATGTCCAGTGTTTATCAAAGGGTCATTCTGCCAAGTCATTTACAATTTTGTTCTGGAATAGACACCAAAAAAATCAGGAACAAAAAGTATATATAAAACCACAGAGGTGCTGATGTGAGGGAGGGCAGGGGAAGAGAAAACCCTTTGGATCACCAGCAGCTGTGTGTCTGTTCTCTGAGCCCTGCCCCAGTCAGGAGAGCCTGGCCTGGGCAGTCCTCTTGGGATGCCACGGAACAGAAAGCATTGCGGTTCAGAGGATGTTTCCCACTGAGACGAGGGAAGGGTGTTGGAAGAGGAAGAACACCTACAAAAAAGTCTCCATGGTCCCCCAGGCACATCAGTAAGAGCAGGTGGAGCTGTGAGCCAGGACGAAAACACTGCAAGCGCCTTTTCCTTCTGCAACCCCAACTGCCTAAATTCATCTCACCTAACCAGGCCTTCATCTGAATAGCCTTGAAATAGCCTTTAAATCTCCCAACTTGGTCAGTGGGCAAAAAAGCAGTAAGTCAAGTTGTGATCAAGCTGATTTGCACTGCCTTCCATGGCTCTCCTTGGGCCTCGGCAGGATGGAGAGCCTAGAGTGCTGGTACTCCTGAACAGGGATGGATGGCAGGGATCCAGGGCTGTAACTGCTGGCCTCAAAGGCTGCAGTAAATTGGGTTTTATTTTGCTGGTTTGTTTTGGGCAGGGAAGGTTGGCTGAAGTGACTAATGTGAGGGAGGATTCCCAATCCTTTCCTTCAGTGACCATCAGGAACAGCAGAAAGCCCAGGATTAACAGTCCCAGGACAGAGAAGGGTCCAGAAAAAAGGATCAAAAACTAGTTGCCCATGAGATGTGAAACTAAAACTGGAGGAGTGTACCAGTTGTGGCAGCTAAACAAGTCTAGATTCAGTTCCCCGTACCTAGATTGTAGAACACTTTCATCAGCTATAGCAGCAATTTCTATATACAATAGGGAATAGATAGGTATATGCATATATATGCATATATATGTACATATACATATATATTATATATAGATACATGTATATATATACATATACAAACATCAAACTCATTTAGATCTGGCTGATAGCAGAAGGTTTAACTCATATCAGCAAGTGTGTTTTAGGCATGGCATGTGTTATGCTGCAAGGGGAGCAAAGCAGCAGTGGTTCAGCTCCCTGGAGGGAACAGCAATCTTAGAAAGGTTTGCAGACCCGGGTTTGCTGTGGCCAGACCCCCACCCCACCCTGAGCCATTGGGAACAGAGCACCTGCAGGCATAGGTATCCACACAGGAGTAAGGGAGGGCAAATTGGGTGAAAAAGAGAAATTAAATACGACAACACAGCTCAGAGAGTCTAAATGATGAAGCCTGCCACAAGATCAGTCAGGTATGTTTTGAAACTACATATTTCTATCTGTACCATAAACCTTCCCTATGATTGCCTGAAATAAATGCTTCTAGTCCTTTTTATTTTTTTCAGCCAAACCAGTGGTAGAAGTTATTGCACCCTCACTGAAACCAGGCACTGCTCATTCTTCTGCAAGAGCTCAGTGCTTTAACTGCTGGTCCTAATGCTGAAGAGAAAGCAGCCTAATGGTGTGAAGTTAACTGGTGCTGCAAGATGGGAGAAAAGAGAGAGGGGGAAAGAAGGAATAGCCAGACAGAACTCTCCCCTTTTGGTAGCTAATAAGCTGTTGTAAAGCTGCTGAGTGATCTCCAGCTCTCACAGGAGTGGGGCAAGACTCTTCCAGGGCCCGACTCCAGAGCTTCAGGACTGAACTGCTGGCTCATGGAAAGCACATGTGCATTTGGGTCAGCCTGATCCACAGAGTCTTCTGCCAGGGAAAAGGAATTTGAACAAAGAGCATGCAATGTATCTGCAGTTGCATAACATATCTGCCTACAAGCTTGTTTTTTTAAAAAAATGAACACACAAACATAGAGCTTGGTGCAGAACTCAGTAAACCCCTTGGCTGAACCAGAGCGCTTCAAGAAGATGTGGTCGTTCTGTAATTTAAATTACTCTTAAGGAGCAGGAAAAAAAATCACTTGCTAATAGCTTCTAACCTTTGATGAAAGGCTTAAAACAATCTCCTGGCATTCAAGAAATGAGGATATTAGGCTTCTTTGTAGAGAAACTGAGCCCAGCATTGCAATGCAGTTGGGTGAAGGGACATTAGTGATCAAAAGCTATTCTGACCAAAAAAAAAAAGGAATCTGTGAGGGGCTGGCACCCTCAATACTAGAGGAACTTCCTCCCTGCTATGGCCAAGGAACTGCTTTTGACCTGCTGAATTGCTGTGGCAAGTGACTTCACTGCTTTGTGCCTCAGCTGCTTCATCTGGAAAAGTAACAGGCAAACAAAGGAAAAACTTTGAAAAGCACTTTAAAAGCTTCTGATGAACAGTTGGTGTGCGTAAGATGTTGGTACACGTGAGCCCTGTTTTGAAGGTGTAAGTAATGCACAGGCTGTATTCTGGCCCTTAATTTTCTAGTTTGTAGTACAGACATCCATTTGCCCCAGGTAAAATTAAGGGTCCATCATGGAAGACACAGCCTTGCCACAGGAACCCAAAGTCTGACCAGGCACGACTCAGTTCACAGGGAAATGAAAGCAGAGGCACAGAGGAGTGCACTGTCAGCCCATGAGAGGGGAAAGGGAGGGTGGGGGCAGCTGGCTGTGCTGCTCCCCTTAGCATGGGACCCTCGCAGTGTTTACTGCAGGGTGATGCTCCTCAGGGTGGTTTGTACAGAGTACTGGGGGCATGGACCTGTGACCCTCAGGGAGGCACCAGGGTCCAGGCTTTGTGATTAGAGAGGTCAGTAATGCTTGGAAATGCAAACTACTTTTAGTTACTCTTAACTGTGGAAAAATCTAAACAGACTAGCAATTCTTACTCTTAATAAGGTTGTGTTTACACAGCTTTTTTCCATTTTTGGTTTCTGTATCATTGATCAGGAAGCCAGCTAACAAAGTCAGTTGACAAGCTGAACCAAAATACTCATTCCATGCTGGGACAAAACAGTTGGAAGTTGATGTTTTGTGGATCATGTCAAATGGACATGATCCACATGACACATTGGCTTCCCCCCACCCCATCCTCCAGCATTTCTTTTCTTTCTCAGAAGCTACTCTGTAGGTCCAATCCAGTGATCCTCAGTGGTGATTCAACAGTAAAACCAAGTATAGTCATTATTATCTCAATGGCAGTCTTTAAAGAGTATGAAAAGTATCTGATAATAGACAGGCTGTTCTTCATGGAGGGACAGTGAAGAGAGATAAGGCTTCAACTCTGTTGGAAATCCTCCTTACACCAGACACCCTCTTCTCCCCTTCCTTGGCCAAGGCGGGTGGTGCTGTGTTACCATCTCAAGCACAAAACATGGTGACTTGTCCTGCCCATCCTGCAATAACCCAGACTGGCTTTTTTCCCTTCTTCCTCCCACATTGCAGCTGTCATTTGTTCCTGAGGTTAAAACCAAAGAGGGAGAGCAGGAATTCCTGCAGCGAGGAAGCCACATAGTTCAAACTGAGCACTTGGTTGTCAGCATCTCTCCATGGCTCGAGTTTCTCCTGCTCTGTCCTGTTCACTTTTGATCCATTTGTGGGATGACAGGGTGACATTTAGATGATTGCCCTGCACAGCAGGGATAGATTTTTCTGTTGTAACTTTGGTTCCATGCCCAAGACACACTGACTTGATCAGCTGAAAGTGGTTCCTTCCCTTTAAGTTCTTCCTAGGTGATGTAGGTTCGCAGCTTTATTTTCTTCCCCTTTTGTAATTTCAACATATAGAATTTCATTAGATGCAGCATATATCATAGCTTTAGACAGGAACTGTCAGGTAACAAATTTTGAGTGATGGCTTTAAAATACAAGGTGGTTGCAGTCTTGGCTACAGGTTGTTCATTTTTATACTTTTTAAAATAGGTGTAAACAATATTCTCTTCATCGTGGGATGGAAGCATTGGCCTTTATAAGGACTTATCTGTGTGGTCGGGCACTCTAAAAATAAAAAATAAAAAAGAACATCTGAATCAGATAAGTGGTAAGTTCCACTACCTACCTATCCCAGCTGCCAAGATCCAATCTATCAATAAGGAAGCTGAAATGGTCTGTTTTTACAGTTATCAATGTCAACCTGTTTTTTCATCTGTATGAAAAGCATTTGTAAAAATTCCAGGTATTTTGCTAAGCCTATCCATTTATATCCCACAAAGTACAGCCCTCTGGTCCATGAAAGTCCTCACAGGCATCTTCAGATGAATAGTTATGGACAAGTTTCAATGAACTTTAAACCAAAGCTTCCCAAAATTCACCAATATTGCAGCAGGCAATATCCTTGTGGTGTCAGGGCAAGCCCAGCAATGTGGCTAATGCAGCACTGAGGCAGAGACAGACTGCTGCTGTTCCAAGGAAGCCTTCCCTACCCATGGAAAAGAACTTTAGTTCTCACTTTTGAAAACAGGGGGAAAAGGGCATATTTTCTCTTTGCTCTCTCAGCATTCAAGTCTACATAACAAAATTCACTGGGTGCAAAATCCACACAGATCACACTTCCTTCTGTGATCACAGATAAGGGAATCTGTACGTTCACAAGCACAGAGAAAATGCAGGTAGGCAAGGTAGGCAAATCCTGCATAAACAGGAATTAGCTTCTGGATACTACATATTGCTGCACATGGTTTCCTCCATGCCTGTCCCTTGTTATTTCAGTACAGCAGTGAGTGCTGTGTTCAGTCTGGGTGAGAAACAAACCAGGAAGCATCATCTGTCACTGCACTGTGGTTTTCTCTCTGCTGGTTAAATGGCCAGTAAAGGATAAATTGCACCAAGGCATGAAACAAACCGAAGACCTTTCACCATCAAACACTCCCTAAGTGCATTTCAAGGAGGAGTTGTGCTTTTTGTTTGTTTGTAGTCCCTTATGATAAGGTTAAGAGAGTTCACTTGAATCCAGTGGAAATAAATCAATTTTGTAAAGACCCCCCTGATGATATATACCTCAGTAGTTGTAAGAAGAAGAAAAGCTGATGGCACACTCCCCATGCCACACTCACCTCTGCTGAGCTAGTCACCTGAGAAGGCAGGTGGTTTTTAGTGTGAGTGGGAGACACAATTCAACATTAGTTATTCTCTCCAATACCATGTATCCCAGCCTTGGAAAATACAATCTTGCTAAAATGCCTCTCAATCTTGCAACACCATTCCCCCATTGCTTCTGTCTGGAGACTTCCCCTCAAGTATTGAGAGGAGAGGATCCCATGGGGGAAACTGGAGGGTTGAAGGCAGGGGACGAGGAGCTTACCATTGCCTTGTTTTTGAGGAACTGCTACAAGACTTGATGCTTTGCACCTGTGGAGTGACTGGCCTTTCGTAAAACACTCTACAGGTGCCATGTGTGCTGTGATGCTGGGCCTGCTGCAGCTCTCTTTACAGTTCAAGGGAGTTCACAGCAGTGCAGATCCTCTGGAAAAGCATTGAGTTTATGTATCCCCCACACACACCTCACCCATAAGATTTTCCCACTTTCACAGTCAATGTCCCACTCTGTTTCTCCACCATTGCCATGGCTCCTTCCTCTGTCACTCAGCTCACCCTAATCCATCTTCTTGGTTTCTACCTGACATTCATAAAGCCAAATATGCAAAAGAATCCATCACCTCCTGGGTGGTCCCAGGAGTGGCCCCACCCACCAGCAGGCTCTCTGGGGCTGTAAACCACATTTCAGCTCTCACTGATGCTTCTTGTCCTCTCTGTGGGGAACTAGACCCCTGTGTGCCCCGGGGACCAGCCACTATGGAGCAACCGTGAGTTCCATGAGTGAAACTCATCTTGGCACTGTAGCCTGGGCTCACCAAAGGGATTTACACCTGCCAAATCTTAAATACCATGTAAAACAAGCAGAAAACCCACTGAAGAAGATTGGCCAGGCCAGGGGTGCAGAGTGGAAGGGAAGTCTTAACACAGCCCCTAAGGGATCCATGTAAACGCCCTGCAGTGACATCAGTCAATGCTGCAGCTGGGACAGTCCTGTGAGCCCTAAAGACAGCAGAGAAAGGCTTATGCTGCCTGTCACTATTAGCCCTGCTCAAGGAACATGCCACTGAGGTGGCATCAGCTCAGCAGGGAGCAAGAACTGGACGGGACCCAAGCAGCCCCTGCAAGCAGAATGACTGCAAGTGAGCAACAGCAAATCCACCAGAAGTTTAGGAGAAATGTGGAGTCCTGACTGTAAACACCTCATTAGCTTTTCTAACCAGCCAATACCTGCCCTCAAAAGAGGCCAAAAGGATGTCAGTGTTATCAGCAAATATGGAGGTGGTGTCGTATTTTAGATGGTCTTGATTCTTCACTTTCTATTCTTGGTTCTCCCCTTCCTGCTTTGAGAAGAGGGAAGGAACAGCTGCTCTGCCCTGAGGAATGCAGCCTGCCTTTGAGTACATTGCACAGCTCATTGTGGGGCTGCTCAAACACGTTTTTTCTTTGCATCCAGACACTAAAATCTTACAAGGCACTAGAGATGTTTTCACAGGCTCCAAGACAAAAGGTTAATCAGCATTACTGGAATTCCAAGGTCAGAATAATAGGGGATTTTCTTTTCTGCTTTGGGAAACGCTTATTTCAAAAGATATTGCTATATAATTGCAATTCTTGAAAAGCCAAGTTTCTCATCTGTAAGGTCTGTAATTCTCAGCATGCCTTCCTTTCTCCCCTGTGCTGGCATTCCAAACCACGCAGACAGTCCTCAAGAAGCACACACTGGCATTTTCCCCCAGGACTGGGGATTTCCTATTCGAAGTTCAATTACAGTTGAATTTAATTTTCCATGTGAATCATGTTTTTATTTTCTAATGAAAAGTATGTCATGTATAAATAAAATTCTTTTTATGCATTTTTGTGAATATTTTCATCATTTGCATCTACCACTGATTTTTTTTTTTATACTTCAAAAAAACCCCCTATTTTCCAAACTGAAAACCATACAAAAATAAGGAAGACACCATTTCCTGATGAGTTCTAATATTAGTGAAAATTTTAATTTGTATTTCTCAAGATGCATGCTCTACTGCAAAAACTTTACTGTGTGCTACATTTTAAAAGAGGCAGGAGTAGGAAAAACTGTTCAGTAGTTGAATGTCATGAATGCATTTTTAATAAAGGTGACTTAAACTGAGCAAGTGATGTCTTTTGAGGTACCCCCTGGCTTCTTACTTTTCTTCCACTACAGCCAATACCAGTGTTGGTAAAACTAGGATGTATAAGCTTCTAACCAATTCTGTAGCTGTACCAGAAGAAGTAAATACTCACTAGAGAACCAACTCCGTGCCAATACAGGTGGAAAATGTAGGTGTAAAGCATATATATATATATATATATATACAGAAAATTCTGAGCCTCTTATTGTCCAGGTTTTTCTCATCTGCTGCACAAGGACAGTATTGTAGCTGTGACAGGAACTGAAAAACGATGACACTACAGGCAAATGGAAAAAACTCATGCAGACAGGTTCTTGTGAATGTTGCTGTCAGTTCCTGTGAGTTTTCAAGATGCACCTTAAATCCAAGAAAATTTTTTTATTTGTAATCTCCCCTAGGTTGACTGCTTGTTCTGGGCTCATGATTCTGTGGTACAGCAGAAGACAGAGTCATATAAAACTATTTGCTACTACTGTGTATTGTGAAAATTTTAGCTTCCTCAAATTATCCTGTCCTTTATTTGGCTGTTTCAGAAGACTTTGTGATTTTTTTTCCCAATATGAGTAAGCAAGAAACTCTAAAGTCCAATTTTCACCAGTCACAGCCACTCAAAACATCTCACAGCCGCTGTGCTGTGTCATGGTTCCCAGAAACCCTGCAGCAGGACCATTAGTAAGTGGGCAGTCAGAACTTAATCTGTTTAATGATCACTGGATCGAGGCAGTATGTTTTAAATAGCAGCAGCTCAATAATGCTATTGGCTGTTGTTTACAAGAGCTGTGATCACTGATCTGTCCACATCCCTCTTATTCTTTTCTACACTCGCTCCCCATCCAGCCCAACCTCCACTTGTATTGCTGCCTCAGCCCATGGAAACATTCCTTTTGAGGTCTGGCTGGACAAGGAGGCAGCAGATTCCATTTGATGTGGATACTTCTCAGAGCTGTGTCTGCTTCTGCACAAAACTGTAAATGAAATCCTTCATCTGGCTGGAACGAAGCACAAAAGTAGGGGCTTTTCCTTAAAGGGAAAAGGAAAACCCACCAAACTGGACCCATGCCACTTAATTATAATCAATACCTTGAATTGCACCTGGAAGGAAAGGTTGAGCCTGTACAAATGGTAGAAGGACATGGCAGAACATCTTTCACACAACTGTATGCTCAGCTTGCCTTAAGGGCAGAGCAGAGGAATTTATCCATTGACAGAGCAGAAGCCAGAGCCAAGAGATAGAGTAAGAAATTCAATGGTATAGGTCTGCCCCCAAATCAGAAAATTCTGCTCCATCATTACACGTTCTTGAGACTTTAACATAACATTTTCTAGGCTATGTTCTACTTCTGTTATCCTGGACATCCCAGCATTCTGCTTCTGGAAGTGGCTAGTCACAGATGGAAAAATGGGACCATTACAGTCCTCTGTAATTTTACCCCATCTTTTTGAACTGCTTTTTGAACTCTGAACTTTCAGTTGCTAAGCATGTTGTGGCAAAGATTTCTTTACACCCTGTGCCCTTAACTACCAAATTTTGTTTACTTTAAGCATATCACGTGATAATTGCTTGTATTAGAGGAGACAATGAACGATAGCAAGCTGTCCATCCATCCATTCATTCTATGACAAATTTTCTAGACCTCTCCAATACCTCCTTTTAATAGTGTCACTTCCTGGGCCAGAAAAATCCTTCCATCTCCCTGTCTCCCAGCAGCTGATCACTCTTCCTTGCCCTTCTTTGCATGTTTCCTACTGCTGGACACAGAGCTCTACCTGTTACAACCTCCTGATTGATTTCCTGAGTGTCACTTCAGAGCCCACAATGGTGTGTATATGGTTGAGGTTATTATAACTGTTTTCCCTCTGCATCCCTTTGCAAACATCAACACTGAATTTCACCTGCAATTCTCCTGGGTATTTGATACTGTCAAATTCTTGTTAGCTTTTATTTTTACACTTCTGAATAGCACAGTATCACCAGTAACTCAAGGAGTTCACAACCCCCTATTGTGAACTATTACAAATTGACAACAACCACCTGCTGAATTCACTGACTCCAAACATCCACAAGAACACACAAGGCTGTGATCCTCAGCTCTGTGCAAGAAGTGCTAGCTTTGGGGAAATAAATAAAACAGTCTTACCTTTCCAAGAGGCACATTGACATCAAGGCCAAAGAATAAAGGCAAGAGAGAAGAACAAGAATAGAAATAGAAACTGCAGAAGAAAAAGAAGATTGTGTGAAAACTAAAGATAATGGCATTGTTTTTATTATTTTTGCACTCTGTAGAACATTAGGAGTAACTATGCATTGAGAAAACACTATTTCCCTAGTTACTTCTGTAAGTACCATACCAGCTCCCAGGCTTAGAAAACAGATCCCATTAATTCTGGTGATGAATTACAATTGGCACAGTATTGAAAGCCTGGGTGACAACTGTTACTACGAACCCTCATGGGTTGACTGAAGTCACAAAGCTGGATATCAAAAATAGCATGAGGAGCATTTGTAAGTGCAATAGGAAGCAGTGGCTGCAATCCATGCTGACAATAGCCTGGGAATAAATATATGTATACATGCATATATACACACACAAAATATTTATTAACAATTACATTAACAATTATTTAACAATTAAACAGGTTTAATAATGTAATTAGTATTGTAATATTGAAGTCTGTATTGACTGACACAGACTGAAAAGGAAGGACAATAGATCATCACCAATGGGCACAGCTGATTGAGTGGAACACAAAGGTTGTGCAGTTCAAGAGAACTGGGTCCCTGCTTTCAAACCAAAGTTGCTCAGCTTTCTTCAGAAGCATAAGGAAACCAACCTTTTCCTCCAGATCCTTAATTTGCCTCTTTTGGATGTCAGTTTTATCTTCTAAATCTCGGATCCTCTGGAAATCAGAAAAGAAAGCCATCTACGTTGAATTCTCAGTAAAGCTGTTCTATTGAACAAGTAACCTAATGTTCCAAGTGCAAAAAGCCTAGAAATCAACAAATCTGTTTCGGTGGCAGGGATAATCTTGTGTTGTGCTGTGACTCCATCCACTCACCCTGCCAAACCACAGCTTTACCACGTGTGCAACTGCTCAAAATATGATCCTGCATACATGTACCTGGATCCTCAAATGATGGAAATTAATATCAATGGTGGCTGTTTCACATTATCTGTTTCTTTATTAATCCTTTGCTAAACACATGGAAAGTGCAGGATCACAGTTATACTCTTTGCATGCACAGAAAAGAGAAGATGTATGAAACAATTCAAAAACTTAGATGCCAGGGTCCCTCATGGCCTGGAGCTTGCCTAAATTTGACCTCAGATTGTGTTCTTATACAGCAAGACTGAGTAGATACATGTGTGGTTCCTTTTTCTTACCTGATGAGCCTGCTGGAGCAGCTCCATCCTCTCCTGAAGAATCTGGCAATCATACTCTCTGCTCTTCCTCAGCATCTGACGTCTTAGCTTTTCTACTGCTGTCCTCAGCTCCTCCTGCTGTTTTTCAGTGAGTAGTTCCCCAAACTTTATCACCGTTTCTTGCTGCAAAGCATTGTACAAGGTGGCTTCAAGTTCCTGGATCCTCTGGTTGATGTAACACCAAAAGCCAATTAGAGATGAAACATGGTTTAAAACACAGCGGGAGCTGGGGGGTTGGTGGCAGATTCCCTGCATGAGAGGTAGTCCCTGTGCTCAGTTGTGCAAAAATGTGAAAAACAGAACTCAGAAAATGGTTCTGTGTTCTCAAAAAGGGATATGAACTTTTAGTTTTAAAATATTTTAATACTAATTTTCACTTAAATCCTTCATTTTTTTATGCAGTTACAGAGCTGAAGTTGAACACAATTTTCATACCTATTTTAAGTGTAAAATATTTCACCAATTCTAAATTTTTGACCCATTGTGCTATAAACCTCCAGCTGGACAAACTGATATTAATGAGCAATATCTGCCTTTAACTGACAAAAGTGTTTCAGACTTCAGGAGATGTGCCTTTTTATGACATGAAAAGGCAAAGTATTGTGTTGAAGCTGAACAAACTGCATACCAATACATCAAAGAATTAGAAAAAAAAAATCAAATTATAAAAAACCCCAATACTAGAAAAAAGCAAAAACCTCTTTTCCTGATTCAACAAGAATCTGTGTCCTTATTGCAGGGCTGGCCAGTATGTGCTGCATCATTTCCTTTGTACATACCATGTATGCTTGGTCAAGAGCTTGCTTCCTGTAGTCTAATTCTTCCTCCAAATAACCTTTTATTTTGCAAAATTGTTCCTACAATGAAGGATCATTTGGACAGAAAAATTAATTAGTTACTCCAAATTCTCCAAAACTTCTGGAAGTTTTATTAAATCACCTACAGATATCTGACTCAGCAGGACAAGGAGGCTGGTTTTCAACTGATTCCCTGCAGAATTATTAATACCTGACTCAGCTAGAAAATAAGGAGGGGTAAGTAGTTATGGATTGTTCTGGTATGGGAATACATCTGATCTATATGGAACTAAATTCTTCTTCTCTGTTGGCTTCAGTGGTATCAACTCAGCATTTCAGCAGTGTAACTTAGGGGGTTCTGCGGGATATTTCTGAAGATACCTCCTCTGGCATCAGGGACAACTCCTCTTGTGCTTTCTCTTATATTGGAAGAAGTGTGAAAGTGCTCTAAACTAAACAGGAACTAAACAGACATATTCAGGTTCACATTACTCGGGGGAAGCTGCTGTGCCTTAACTTCTCAGCCTGCCTTAGGCTGAATGGACTCAAGTACAGAGATACCACAGGAACAGAACTCGAGCCACTGCAGCTGGGTAACCCTTGCAGTTATGCTTGTTCATCTTGTAGGTTACTGCCATTAACTAGAATAAGAGGAGGGTAAGGTACTAACTTTACTTAACATGTAATGAAAACAAACAGTGTTATAATTCATTAGTTTCTCCTATTCTGGCCCTGAATCAAATGCAATACAACAGCTGATGTTTAGATGGTGAATCTTATGAGACAAAGAGCACAGGCATTTACATCCCTGAAAGTTACTGAACAACCTTTGAGCCCTCTATACTTATTAAGAAATAGTCGTCCTCATGGAAAGAGAGTGAAAGTTTTGCAACTTACTCTGTTTCTGTTATTCTGCTGTTACATGTGAACCAGACTAGGAACAATTTCATGGATTCACCAATAATCAGAGAAAGGCTGCATAGTTCATTTGCCAATAGACTCTCCTAGTTATCTTTTGGCATATCAAATGTGACACACTCAGTGTCCCTAAAATGTGTAATAAGGGGAGTTTTCTTACCATATCACTTTCCAGTTCTATCATTTTCTGATGCAGAGCAGCTTCAGCTCCCTCAATCTGCTGGATCCACTGGAGGGAAGACAATGAGAGCTGTAACCTGCTGTGTTTTCTAGGCACACAAGCTGAGGCAAGTGGGATGTATCTACAGCATTTTGTTAGACTGGTTTTAGTAACCTATTGCTAGTTCTGGGCTCATCCTGAGGCTGTTCCCCCGTAACAGAGGCAGCCAGGATGTCTGCAGGGAACCAGCAAGAGGATCACCATTGCTGAGTCACTGAAAGATGGAAAAGCACACGTCCTTCAATGGACAGGGAACCGATTTCATTCCATGGGTAAAGACCCACAATGGGCCTGTAGCATCTCAAAAATAGCTTAGCTGGCTAGATGGAATTCCACTTGCAGAGAAGGAATTGTTGAGTAGAGTCTTTTGAAGCTGTCACGTTGACAAAACTGTGTTGCATTTGAGCCTCAGAAAGCAATTTTAACCAACCCCCACTTTCATTTTAATTTCTCAAACAAGGAACTTAGACACATACTTTCAGTGTCATTTTGGGCATACAGATCCCTCCAGAAGCTTTAGAAATCTCAGGACTAGAAATCCCAAACTACATCTATTTATGGCTTAAATGTCTGATTGTTTCTCATTCAGTTTTCAATTTCAAGTTTCGTTTGATATCCTTTTGTATTTGCAGTTGTTTCTACTTCACAGCTTGGCCCAGCTGAGTTTGATATTTTTGCTGCTTCAGCAATGTGTTTGAGACTCTGCTGGCATGATTTACTTCATTTGGGGAGTCACTTCCAACACTAGAAAGTTTGACAATATTGATGACAACAACAGGGCAGAAAATGTTTTAGATGAGGTTTAGATAACACATGAGAAAAGGGAGCACACAATTTACCTTTTCTGCCAAGGACAACACTGTGGAAGCCTGAATTATGGCCACCTGTTCTTCATTCCTTAAATTCTGTGAAGACAGGAAAGAAGAAAACTGTCAGCAATTTCCTGCATGAATAAAGACAACCCAACCTACAAACCAGGTCTACAGTTTTCAGGGGATCCCTGTAGTGCTGGATATCCTGCTCCTATTGAAACATTCAGTCTGTTAACATATGAAAAAGACCACTGCTTTTGCTCTTCTGCGTGATATGGACTAACTGTATATCTTCATTAAATTGCACTTTATGAGAAATGTAAACTAAAATTAGATCCATTTGTTTGTCTTCATGCTAGTTCTACAAAGCTGAAATTCCATTATTTACATTTTCCATGATTTACATCTGCACATGAATAGACAATCATGATTCTTCTTCTTTATTTCTTATACACTTTCTTAAGTGCTTTCTTACCATTGGCCAGAGATACAGGATGATCTCTTTTATGTGGACAGCAATGCTCTCTTAGAAAGCCACAAGAGAATCTGATAATTCTTGCCTATTTATGAAACTGTTTGGGGCAATCTTAGTCCTGATGAAGAGTGGTTGACTCAGACTGCCAAATTAATTCATGTGCTTTCCTGAGTGAACGAAGTAAAGTCAGGCCCAGTTCAAATATCAGTGGCCTTTGGACATTCTTCCCAGTCTGCTGAATCAGACATAGAAGATGCATAATTTAATAAGTATCTCAGCAAACAGCCATAATTATAGATATCAATTACTGTAAAAAATGCAGCTTATAAAGGGAAAATACCTCCCATTTCAACTTACCCCATTATCACCTAGGATGTCTAACTGCTTTATGAGGTCTGGGATGCTGACGTCCTGCAAAGAGAGAATAAGCTAAAGCCATGGCATGCACCTTTTATCATGGCTGCAATATCCATCCCTCCTATGAACCATGTGGGAATGAGCCGTTTGGTTTTATCCCATGGAAATGCATCACACATTGATTTCAGTTGCCTTTGAACCAGATTTTATCATTCTGGTAAGAATTCTGAGTCTAACTGAACTGTGTCAGTCATCACGCTCTTACATTAGACTGAGTTTAAATGCCTGAAGTTTAGTGAAGTTATTAGCAAAGGGTCATATGAGCATCACCCACCACTCCTGTAGGGAGAAGCACTGCCTTATAAAACTGACCTACCTTAACCCCTTCCTTCATGCAGTAGATCTGCAGAGCACTCACACCATCTGAGAATGGGTGAATCTGGAGATTAAATGGCGGGGACCGTCTCTCTCTTTCCTGCAAATAAATTGAAAACATGCCAGAGGAGATTATTATATTAGAAAGAAGGAGATGCACACAGAAAATGTCACAGCTGCTGTTTATGTCAGGCTTTGCAAAGCCAAGCTCTTAATTCTACAAGTCAAAGGAGAAATATTTAGACCTAGTCTGAAAAAGTGGCCGAAGTGGGACAGAATCCTAAACCCAAGACCATTGTTTTAGACGAGATTATTTGATGAATTATGCCAATTTGTGAACTGTCTGTGAAAAGGCTGTCACCTAGCTATGATTCAAGTGATTCACTTTATGAAGTGTTGAAGAACTATATATTGTTGTAAATACTCCCTTTAGAAACAAGTGTTTGACTTCAGACTATTAGGACACTCAGATGACACGTTGGCTCATCCTGGTACGCTGTGTGTTCTAACATCTGTGGAAAACAATATGTTCAGAAAAGCTGATCAACTTAGCTATTTATACACCTTTATTGCTTAAAATTTACAAATATTTGTCCAGTTTTAAAGAACTGAAGGCAAAAATAAAAATTTGAAGATGTTATTTCTCATTCCTTTCAGGCATTCAGGCAAGCACAGAACTGAATATAAAACTTCACTTTCAAATACACTTTTGGTTTATGAACCTGTAATTCACTTCATCAGTCCAGCTCCCTGTCATATGGAAACACAGCTGTTAGGTAAAACTGTGGGACAGTTCTATAAATAAGGTGCAAGTCTGACACAGCACTGATTTACAAGCCCTGCGTGGCAAGTGTACTTGGCTTTGTACAGCAACTGAAATGAACAACTGAAAAATAAACCAGCTTATAGTGGAGAAGAGAGCAGGTGAAGTTTTGGTTGGCTGGTGCTCCAAAGAGCAGTCTGTTACCAGGGACAGTCTATGAAGAAGCAGTTTGAGGTCTGGCCCAGTGCTTTGGCCTCCCACAGAGGCTTCTGGAGCTCCTGCATCAATGCCCAGAGTGACCCAAGGGACAGCTGTACCCACTGCAGGTCACGAGGAGAGGGGCTCCATGGGGAACGTGCCCAGCGCCTGCCAAAGGGACAGCACCTGCACATGGGCAGACAGGCTGCTCCAAAGTACTGGAAAAATCCTGTCCACAGGTGTGGTAACTCAGAGCCACACTGATGTTTATCAGCTAAGCTTACCTGTGCACACTGAGCACTCAGCTCAGGGTGAGGGGAACCAGCTGGATATGGACCTTATTATTTCCAGGATATCAGAGCTGACATACTTCAGCTCACAGTTCAAAATGCTGAGCCTGATTTGTTACTCTGTTTTATTGCTACGACACTTGTGCAAACCCTTGATTAAAGTGGGTGGCCAATGCAAGTGCACTCATTTAATTTTCCACCAGCTCTACTCTAAGGAGCCCATCCATCACCTCCAGCTCAAGGTTGCGGAACTCCAGCAGCTCGTTCTGGTCTCGGGCATCCTGCAGCTCCTGTTGCAGACGGTTGTTTTCTGCTTCCAGTTTCTCTATCTAACAAAAACATGTAAAATCAGGATCTGTGTGACTGTTACAAGAAACATTAAATGTTTGGTGAGTAGTAGTTGAGGTAGCACAGACTGCAAAATCCAAACCCTAGAGAGGATTCACAGGATCCAGACAACCCTTCAGAATAAACATGCAAAACTTGGGAACATACCTTGTCTAAAAGCTCTTGGTTCCTCTTAATGAAAAGCTGCTTGTCTTCCACCCAGTGTGAGTCCTGTTGGATGAAACAGTACTGTTACAGAATAATCAAATTCTAGAGGCTGGGCACATTTATTGAAAATCAGAGCCACTATACTCAGGCTTTAAAATCCTAGGGGAACAAACTGTCGTTTACAAAACAATAAATTAGTCTACCAAGCTGTAGCAAGACTTCTGACCTGGCTAGACCTGCCTGTTCACCGACCAGCAACATTGCATCTCATGGAAGTTTATACTGAAATTGTGCTGAGTATTTTGTAAGCAAAGCAGGTAAGATACAAAAAAACCAAACAACACAGGAATTACTTACCTGCCCTTTCTGTGCCAAAGTTTTCTCCAGATCTTCTATTTTGGCTCTATACCTCTGGACTTCAGCCTGGAGCTGCTCCTGAGCCTGTTGAAGTCAGGCAGAGCATTAAACAGTAACAAAACCAGCAGCGTGACTGGTATTAAAAGGAAACCAAAACCAGCAGAGCCTGGCTTCATGCTGTCAGTTCCACTGAGTGAGAAACAGAAAGATTCTGACTGAGTGATATTTTGTGCCACCCCTCAGACTGGCTCACAGATGCCACAAGGGAACAGAGTGGTGGATGAGCCCCTACTCCCCACCTGAGCCTGATATTACCATGGATTACATCAGAGCAGCAGAACACAAGCTCAGACCTTTGGGGTGCTCTGCTCAAAGACCCAAATAAGGGGCAGTCCCTGAATTTAAAAAAAAAGTGTGCTTAGTAGATGACAATGGTAAAAGGTAGTGGGAAGAGGCAATTGTAGCTGCTGGTGAGGGGGTCTTCAAGAGAAGACTGGTATGATCTCACAGCTGACTGCTTCGAGCAGGAGTTTGGGTTGCAGAACTGCCTGAGGTCCATTCCACCCTGAATGACTCTGTAATTTTACTAAAGGCACAACATTTTTAGCCTTAGAAGGTTTACTGTAGACTTCATCACATTAAAATTTGAATGTAATTTGCATTTCTCTGTTAGAAATATTCAAGTGTTCCTAAAGTCGGTACAACGTGTGCCTTTGTGAAAACCCAGAGGCCCTCATTTACCTTGAAGATCCAACCCCATCCCACCTAGGCAAAAGATGAAAAAACTCCTGTGATTCTGTGCCAGGCTGCAGAATGGTCCATTTTGGCATGCCTGCCTAACTGCAGAGTTTTCAGGTTCAGGTGGAGGACAGCCTCTTGTAAACTGAGTGATCATGTCCATTCTTAATTGTCACTCTCTCTAAAAATGTACTCAGCAAACGAGTGAACAGACACCTCCCAGTGTTAGGGGCGTTGTGTACAACTTCATTCCCCAGTACATCCCTTTGAGGGGTTTGTATGTCTTGATAGCAATGAAATGCTGGTACCCTCAAACAAATACTGACCTTGGCTTCTCTTTCAGCATCTATGACCCCTCCTGTCTGCTCCTGCAGCAGTGCATACGCTCTCTGCAGGGCCTGGTACTCCTTGGTCAGCTGTCGAAACCGCAGCTCTGACTCCTCTGCTGCCAAACCCTGAAGAGTAAGAAGGAACTTGCCTAAGCACAGGACAGCAAAGCAGTGTCAGAGCAAAGAATGGAAGTGTGATTTGTTAAGCACAGTACTTGGTTTACAGGTCTTGATTCAAATAGCTTTTTGAATCACAGTGAGCTTGCTGTGATATGAAATAATAAGAATGGGGAATTTATGTAGCATTTATATGTCTTAAGCTAAAAGAGATGTGATAGCTTTGTTTCCTTGATGAGGGAGAGGAAATAAAACCCCCTCAAAACTGCAATGCAATCATAGCTCTAGACCCTATGGACTAGATTGTGGAAGAAATTCTCAGCATTTCAGTATATGAGTAACTTAAGAAGTACTTTTCACTCAATATGCATTATAAAAACCTAAGTGTTCTTGAGAGCTTGATCACTTATTTTGGAAGTCATAGTCTCTCAAAAGTCTCTATTTGCCTATGGAAAGAGTCAGATCTTACCTCATCCAGATCATCATCTGGGGTTGCTGGTGTCCTGTCTGTTCTATATGAGGCCACAGAGGATGTTTCAGAGTCCATGGAATCATCATCATACCCAAAAAAAGTATCCACCACATGTCTCTGTAGAACGAAAAACATGATTTCTGAACTTCTTTGGAACCTTATAGCATGAGTTTTGGAGGAAGGCGGGGGGAACTGCTTAAAAGACAAGGTAGGAAAAATGAGCAATGAGCTACCCCTGCAATTACCTTATCCAAACAAACTCAGAATGAGCTACATTGAAGAATAGATCTTGTGCTGGTAGTGAATAAGTTGGCTAATTAATTTTTGTGAGCTGGGGATCTGCCTCAATCTAATTGGAAAACATAATGGGAGCAGCAATACACTAAAGGAAAAGTCTCTGCAGGAAGGCAGAAGAATTGTTTATCAAGGACAAAGCTCTTCAGCAGACTCTATAAACATGCAGACTGGTGTGCAAAGGTAACACCGTAAAGAGCTGGAAATGTGTGCAGAATAGGAAGCACTGCTTCCCTCATGGACACTGCTACTTTTACTGTCTTGGCACTTCTCTCACTGATACTGCTGCTGGACTGAGTGAAAGCTTTGCTAATACAAAACGGTGGGAAGGAACTTCTATCGCAGCTTTCCAGGACTACAGTGACTGACACATGTTGTAAGACTGCTCACACTGCAGTTTGGTTGTACGTCTGACACTTTGCTATCACCAATCTCAGCAGCTGAATTAAATCAAATGAAGACTGTGAGACGTGTCCTGTGAAGGTACAGATGTTTGGCCCTGCAGGCTTGGTTTCAGGTACAGATTTGAGCATTTAAATACTTGGCTTATGAATAATTCCGCAGACAAACTGAACTACAAGCAATTAAGAGGCACTTCTGCTTTGCAATTTTTTTCAATTTTGCTGACAGCTTAAAAGCTTCTAAACCTGGAATTTGAATCACACAAAAAATATGCACCAAAGATGCCAATTACCTTTTGCATATATTATAATTTTTGTTCATTGTGTTGTCAAGTGAAGATAATTGCTACATTCTTCAATGTTATAATCTCTGGTTTGGAAATAAGGTTTACTGATGAAAATACTCTTCACTCCTTGTCTCCCAGTTGTGTCTGCTGTGTATTCCTTCACAACCCATACAGAAACAATGTGATGAGACAACTAGGATTTACTGGTCTGAAATTCCCCGTGTGTAGGACAGCATTGCATTACTTTCACAGACCATGCTGATGCACTAAGGGATGTCCTTGGAGGGCCAAGAGCAATCAAGCAACCAGTATTTCTGCTTCTACAACATGAGTGTGGCAAAGCCACTATTCACATCTAGCTGGCAGAGGAGCTATTTGAACTACTACTGACTACTCAGCCCTAGAATTGTTGTAAATTATACTGGTTTTGGACTTAACCCAATTCAGGCTGATACAAAAGTCAGTCAAAGGCGTGTGGAACTGAGCAGGAGGGAATGACACTCAATTCTCAATTCCACTTGAAGAGTAGAGATGCACAGGGATTTTTCTTTAGCCCATATGTGCTGTGAAAAATAAATTGCAGAAAATAGATGGGAAGATCTCTTGAAATGTAAATACCTCTCAGAGTAACAGATTTTGAGACCAATATTTATAGAAACCAGATGGAAGGACAGTTATTACTATTTTGGGGGGGAAGCCCCATTTTACTGAAAGTATAATAGTTGCACACACTTAAATGAATTTCAAACTGGATTTAAAAAGTTCTCCCAAAGGAACTAATGTGTTTATAAACCTGACCACTAAAGCAGATTGTTATAATCCACAAAGCTTTCTGTAATCAGATTGCTAAAGTGTGTTTTCCTACAGAGCCTACTAGCATTTTGTAAACTGAAAACAATTTTTCTTCTTACCTTAATTGGCTTTGAGCTTCTTTTATGCTTTCTGCGACGAATGAGTTTCTCCCTGTCCTGGAAAATAAGATCAAAAAGTTACTCTTCTCATAGAGCTTTCAGTGATTCTCTTCATATGCTCAAATAGGAGTCTGATTCCAGGTGGAAGGGAGCACTCATATACAAATCTGTATCAGCTGGAAAACACCTGAAGAAAGCTGTCAAACAACAGGCACTGATGGATTACCCTCTAAAATCCCTGGGAGGCCTCATGCACAGAACTGGTTTGGACCTTGTACAAGGGGCTCTCTTCCCTCTCTGCCATGGTGCTGCCTCTGTCTCAAAGTCACTAAATGATGGGAGCACTGATCTCACCACTCCTAGCAGTGATGTCTCAGAAGAGACCGCAGCCTGTTTTGGAGTCTTTCTCCTTCTCCTCAATATCATAATGCAAAGTCAGCTGACAGAGGCATTGCCAGCATTAAAGGACAGAAGAACTGGTGGCCCACTGTTTTGCTGCACATGCTTTTCCAGCACATGCTATGGCACTATGGGCTGGCCTCTTGTTAAGGAAACTTTTTAAGCATGACCTGGTTATAATGGTCAAACATCTCAGCACAGCCCTGCCTTGTAAATAAGTAGGTACCTTCCCGAGCTCTACAGTTCTTAGTTTGCATTCCTTTCTGGAGCTCAATTGACACACAATTTTATGCTTTGAGTTGCAGGGGCTGATGCTCCACTAGAAATTCAGCTAAAGTGCACACATGCACACCCACATGTAAATATCTGCAGATGTTACAAGTAGGTAAGGTATTAACTCTCAGACTTCAGGCTATAAGAGAAATACTACCAGTGGTGAATAATACACAGGAATTGCTCCTAATCTGTGCTCTGGACATACCCTTGTTAACTCATCAATTATGTTCTGCTGTTCTATGACTTGAAGCTTTAAGAATTCAGTTTCTTGTTCCTCGTTAGCCTGATCCAGGTCATTGAGAGATCTTAACTTCTTTAGAGGAGGATGTGATGTTATTTTTTCTCTCTGTGATAGAAGAAACAGGTAAAATAAGATCCAGCAACTAAAAGTCCACCTTTCAGTAAAAAATTAGACATTACCTTTCATTTAAGCTTTACAGCCTTTTGAATATGCTTCAGCTAAACCATTTTTTATTAATACCCACCAGCACTTTTTGACAATAAAGCAGCACATCAAGGCTGAGTTCTTCAACCAGATCAAAGCTTTATATATTTATTTACTGTGTGGCAATACAGCCTCTACAGCAGCCCTTAAAGGTCACACACCATAGCTCTTCCCTGGCCATGCATCAAGATGCCCCCCCATGTGGCAAATAGAGTTGAACTTGTCCAGTGGGTATTCAAATAGTATCTACTCCCATGACCCCATGTCCTTACTGCTACTCAATGGATGGCCATACCTAGTGAGGAAATGGGCACACTTTACTCATGTGAAAGACACACACCCAGTCAGACAGGAATGCCTCTGAGCATATGTGGGAAAAAAGATGGCTAGTCTGTGAGAATTACTGTAGCCACGCACAGCTTGATAACTTCCACGATTTGGGCAGCCACAGCATGAAGAACAGATGTCAGGGAGCCAAGTTAGAACATATATGCTCTGTGTGCAGATATGCTCCAGTGGTGCTGCCCACTGGTGCCTAATGCATGCAGATTCCCCAGTCCCTTCTCTGCTGTGAGAGCCCAAGGGACAGTGATCTGCGCTGCCACAGCCGTGGAAGAATAATTCTGACCTGTGACACCTGCAATAAGTTTGTCTGTCTTCTGGGCACTGGTGAATCGCAGAGTCTTAAAGTGGATTAACCTTGTAACACTAAAGCCTTTTTTCTATGAGACAAGAAAGTGAGTCTGATCATTCCAGGCTAATCACCAGTCAAGCTGCTCCCACTGCAGGGCACTCAGCCTGCTCAGGACAGCGGCTACCGAAAGGCAGGGACAAGGCCCACGGACATACATAGCAGGGGAAGTTGCCTCAGCCTGCCTACTTTGATCTGGCAACCCAGAACATCCACCTCCTTTTTTATTAATGCCAAAACAGTACCAGTGCATGTGTAGGGGTATAGGGCCTGGGTGCTGACTGATACTCAGGGCAATCCCATCTGAGTGATATACAGTCATAACTGCCTTGACTCCCCTTCATATAGCCCTGATACATGAAATTTATAGTCCTAGCCAAATTTAAACACCACCGTTCTCCCATTCCCATATCTGTCTACCCATGGGTATGTTTTATGGAATGATTTATGTGCTCAGTGCCATACCAGAACTTTACTTTGCCATCACCAGCTCTAACAAGAACATGTGCACACAAGATGAACATCATGCTAGATGAAAACATCACTCTTAACAACCTCCTTTTTGAGTTCCAGATGTGAAATAGCACACTAGGACATGCCTCAATAATACAACCTTTTTGGGTTTTTTTAAACAATTGAAACTCTCAATATTCTAACTTTTGGAGTAGAATTAAAGCCTGTGATTATACATTCACCTATATATATTGCTCATATATGCATAATATACAGTGTTACAGTATGTAAGTCTATAATAATACAGACCTAATCATGGCCATATATTGGCAATAGTATTACACACAGTATATAACACATACTCTCTATGTATATACATGCATACACTATGCATACATGGCCACCAGAACAGACACAGATCATCCAGGAAACCTCATTTTGCTCTTTAGTACCAACCATTTCTATATTTTCTTTAGTGACTGCTTTGAGTTTATCTTCCATGCGCTGCAAAGACTGCATAAGTTCATCATTTCTCTTCGTGAGGCACTTGTTCTTCTCCAGAAGAGGTTTACATTGTTTCTCAGCTTCTCGGACACGCTTCAACTGGATTGGTAAGAGTAATAAATAATTGGCATGAGAGAGACATGAATATACTTGTACTTTGCATCTTGATAAAACACTATTTTGCAATTATGATATTAAGAACATTGAAAAGATCTAACCCAGCTAAACTGATATGAAAGGAGTGTATTAAGAATTCTAGCTCAGGAGTTAAAAAAAAATAAAAATCAAGAGTTGAACTTGTCACACTCATCCTTAATCACAGAAAGGAATGTGAAGAGATCAAAAAGCCAGGGTGCTGATTCAACACACAGGTATCACCACAGAGCAGAAAATCAGACAAAGGGATTAATTCACTGTTGTCCATTCTCCCTAGACACAGCACTTAACTATTCTCAGCCCAGTCAAATACTGGACTACAGACAGCACAGACCTTATTTCATTTACAAGTCTCACCACACACTGTTGTAGGCTCAAAAGGTCAAGGAGGGAACAGAAGCATTCATGCAGAATCCTATAAAGCCTCACTGCCTCAACTTCCATTGTCATTTTGTGCTCATATAACTTCAATGAAATTACTGTTTAATTCTAGGATAAAAAGTCCTCCTCAGCCTCCCAAGTGATGGGCTTGATGGACAGACAAGGCATACTGATCCCTGGCTTCATCCTTGGATCCTCCCATCTCTGCCTTTCCCTACAGCTCTGAACCCTCTCTGTCTGCCAGAGCAAAGCTCACACACCAGTTCGTTTCGTTCATCAACGAGCAATGTGTTCCTGTCCTCCAGCTTCCGGATCGTGGCGTTCAGCTCCGCTATCCTCTTCTGGTTCCTGCGCAAGTCCTGTGCGTGGGCGACAACGGCACAGTGTTACTGACCCCCTGCAACACACACTGGGGAAAAGGAGCCTCAAAAACACACACCAGCCAACTTAAGCTGTCACCGTCAAGTTATCTTTAGGGACTTTTACCATACTGAATACGTCAGGAAAAATATTTATACATTTGGAAGAAAATTTCTGGTTTGCAGGATACTTTAACTGAAAATTTTAAGCTGAAAAAAATAAAGACAAAACAACCAAATAGATGATAATTTTTTAGGATGGGGGAAAAAGCTAAAATATTCTAATTTTTATTCCCTTTTCCTATAGATTGCTTCTATTTGGTGAGCCACTGCATCAGGTGAAAAAGTGAAAAACTCTCACTATCAGTTGCATTTACTTTCTTATTCCTCATTTAAATATGTGTAAGTATGATTCTACATAGACACTGGTTGCACAAACACATTCAGTTTAGCCACACAATGGCTGAGTTGCATGCTTTGTGAATGACACCAAGGGTATCTGTGGGAAGAATAAGACAGACAAAAACAAGGATCTCTTAAGAGTCTCAAGGATTCTCCACACCCAGCCTTCCCCCTGCCCATCCTCCTAATCTTATCTGGTTTTGAGGATGTAAGTTATCAAGGTAGTTACATTCATCAAATGATTCTTTCAAAGGGGCACTAGTTACTTAAGATGCTTTATATTTGTAAATAGAACAACTGAGGAAAGCTTAGTCCAATTAGCATTCTCTCTGAAGGCTCTATAGACATAACTTCTCTCTAGTTAATAACAGAATGCTTTCCCAGGGCCTGAGAAGGTATTTCAGCAAGAAAAACACATTTATGGTTCTGTTTTGCAGGGATCAGTAAAACCTGCATACAGGGCTGCTGCAGTGCTCCGAACCATCTCCAGCCCTTCCTGGGATTTCTCTCTTGGGACTGCTCATGTTACACTCTGCCTCCTTCACCAAGAAGAGTTGTTCATCCAGAGCTTCCTTCTGCAGCTGCAGCTTCTGCACGTAGCCTGTCTGTGTCTCCAGTTCTTTCTCCAAGGAAAATATGATCCTGTCTTTAGCCTTGATCTCATCCATCTGAATGAGAGAAACACCACAACAATATTACTGTGTGAAGACAACAGGATTTCAGCCTTCTCCAATCTCACAGTATGCGATTTACTTAAGAGCAGTGTTCACCCCTCAAATCTGCTCTACCAAACTGCACCAGGCCTGTAAAACGACACAGTCTGAAGATTTTGTACTTTAACACAGGAGCAGATTTACCAGCCTTGAACAGGGTGAAGCCCAGGAACTGACCAGGGTGTGACGTGTTAATGGGTAATTGGACAAAAAGCTCAGGCTTTCGCATGGCATTTTGGTCAGGTATTTATACTAGTGAAAAACATGTACAAACTCTGATAAACATCAGAGTTCAGGCTAGTTCCTGCTCATGTAAATGGCGCTATGGCCTGATTCTCACAAAGAGAAGCCCTGTACAGAACCAGTATTTCTTAAGACTGATTGCTGTGTTATTAACCTTCTGCTTCTGTGCAAACTCAAGGCTATTCATGCTATTGTTATTTCTTTTCTGTCTAATATCCCAGAACTACCCAAGATAAAAAAGTGCCCCTTATTTCATCTCATAGCAACTTCAAAAATGGTGGCTGAGAAGAAAATTTTAGATCAAAACTCAGAACAAGATCAGCCATACAAGACTTGGACAAGCCTTAAACATTGATGCAAAGCGGCTGAATTCATTGAGCGCAAGAAAATCTGGTGAACTAGAATTTGCAAATCACTCTGGCAAAATAAAAGTATGATTATCTGGGAATTATATGAATCATTCACTGAAAACAAAAATTATATCTATGCTGAATTTTGCCTAAAGCTGTCAAAGATACTTCCTGGTGTTGTAGGTTTCCAGGCTAGCCAAAATCTTTCCCACAGTACTTTTCAAGAGAGTAGGGCTAGATTATGATCTCCATTAACCAGATGTCACTCTGATGCAACTTTCTCCACTATGACAGCAAAACAGTGGAATTGGAAACCACTTATGTAAGTCAGAGAAAAATAATTCTGGTCTTGTTCAAAGTTCTTATGCAAGTAAATAGCCTTCAAAAAGCCTTTCATCAGTTGCTAAAGACAAAAATCATACAATACATAGGTGGAACCTGAGTTGATCTTACTGAATGGTTTCATTTTGCCCTGAAACTCACTATAGTTATTTTTCACACTAAAATCCTGAAAACAGATCTTCAATTTCAGGTGAGAAAAAAAAAATAATGTAGTTTGTCCTCACAGGTACATAGAGCTGTCAATGGGTATCAAAATAACAAGAAGGGTCAAAATTCAAAAGGCAGATATGAAGAATCCACTGCTACTATGTCACTGAACATTTTGGCAGCACAAGAATGTACCTCCAGTATGCAGACTGTGAGTTGGGGGAGGAGGGGTTAATCATTCTTGACACTTTAAATTACCATTTATTTAACTGTCAATTCTTGGATTCTAATTTTCTCGCCAAACTTTCTGCGGTTTCAAGTAGGTCCAGCTCCCCATGTGACACAGTGTCCTGGTTCTGATCAGGACAGGGTTAATTTTTACAGCAGCCAGGAGGGGCATGGCCAGGGTGCTGAGGTTATTCTTCACCACCTCAGTCACTGATGGAGACAGGGGAAGGGCTCATTTTTGTGTCAGGGGATCGTGGTGTGGTCAGGTCAGGCTCACTGAGCATTCTGCATGTGAATCGCTCTCCTCTTGTACACTTTTGTTACTGTCTTTTTCTTATCTCATTGGTTTTCCAGTAAATTGTTCTTATTTCAACCCACGATCTTTACCTTTCACGCCTCCAATTCTCCTCTCCATCACACCAAGAGGGAGGGTGAGAGGGAGAAGGCAAGTGCCAGTGGTTTGGAAAGTCTCAGTGAGACCACTAAACTGAGGAGTACCATCCCCAAACCACGACACAGGGAAACAAGGCAACCTGCACCACTGCTGGTGTGGGCCCCTTTTTGTTCATTGTCCCCAGTAATTACTGAAGGCTATGCCAAGGCCAAACCAAAAGATATCTCCCCCTCCTGCCATGGTTTAATGTGTTTAGGATACCATAACACTGGCTGGAGAAACCAACAAACTGCAAGTTCAGATGCAAACACTCCGTATCTAACCCTTTTCACCATGCATGTATTGGCATCTCAGGAGACCAGATCCTTGTGGACTAGGCCAATCCCTCTCCTACTTTAAGCTGTCAGCTGCCATCACAGTGCCCCAGCTGACTCACCGTGATCTATATATTCCTGAGAAATGACAGTGAGAAGTTTGTAAGACTTTTTCAAAGTGTGGTGCATTGCAGAGTTGTGTTATGCAGAAAAAGCTAAGAGACACAAAAGCAAACTCAGTACAAGCATAAGAGAACGTATGAACTGTTTTGACTACTGACCAGGCGTCGAATGTCCCTTTCACTCTCCCATTTGATCTTGGAAATGGCTTCCTGGTGGGACTGGTGCTCGCTCCGAAGATCCCCCGCCTTGATCTTGTCGGCCTGGATCATATTGTTAAGGGCTTCGTCGACCTGCTTTTTGGCAGACTTCAGTTCAGTAATTTCCTGCAGCAGCTTAAGGCGCTCAGAGTCGAACTGTTTCCTGGCCTCCTCACGAGCCTCAATGGTCAGCGCTGTCCGTACTTTGTCGCTGCTCCCGTCCCGCAGCGCGCACAGCGCCGACTTCAGCCGCTGGATTTCGCTGTCTCGGACCTTCACCATCCGTGTCATCTCCTGCTCGTGCTGTTTGATGAGGTTCTCCCTCACAGCCTGCAGCTCCTTCATCTTCTCCTCATGGAGCTTGGCTTTCAGCTCCGTGATCTGCACGGTCTGCTTGCGCTGCTCCACCTCACGGATGCGCTTCGTTTCTTGGGTCTTCTCTCTCTCGAGTTTAGCAACCTATGTGGAGATGAAATGAAAGTCACCTGCTACCAATGGAGTGTTATCAAAACAAGCCAACCCAGACACATCCACATCAAGACCCTGCTGCAAACCTCAAACAACCCTCCACCCTCCTACAACAAAATATGGGCCAGCTCCTGAGGCATTCACATAGGTTACACTGCCTTTACTCAAACCAAACAGCCCTGCCTTCTCCAGGTATCCTGCCTCACACAGTGACACTACATGTACTTTCAGTATTTCCTTAGGAAATAAGACTCCATATATATGTGTGCATTTGTCTAAAATCTTTTTAACCCAGCAGTCAGCGTCAGTCAGATTCACCAGAAAACTGGAGGGCTCAGAAACAGTAAGGTTTCTGTAACTTCCACGAACATATTGCTCCATGTGAGGGCCAGAGGCTTCTTAAACTTGTAGCTCAGTAAAAAGGAGTCTTTTCCAAGAAAGCCACAGGACATCCACAGTAAATGCTGTAAGTCAGGAAAGAATCAGACCACTGTTCTAGGAAAGAGTTGCGTGCCATCTGCTGAATTCTGTGATAGCACTTTTTCCATGTGTTTCTCTTCCTCAGCACAAACACTGCTATTTAAAACCAAAACCTCACTCACCTTAGATTTCTCCTGATGCAGCTCAATTTGAATGTCTGTTAGCTTGGTCCTGAGTTCCTCATTGGCAGCCTGTAGGGCAACAATCAGTGCCTCAGGCTTTTCGCCCTTGCTACGTCCTTTTTTTGACATGGTTTCTTATCTGCAAGAGTCCACGTGTTTATTTCAAATATGGACTGCCATCTTTTTCTGTTCCTGTCAGTGCCAGTTAATTCAGCGACTACTGCGTGACATTCCTTAAGGTCCTGGACTCAGCTGCTTTGGAAGCCCTGTGAGAAAGAAGACATACTATTATTTGTCAGTGGACACTGCAGCAGGACAGCTCACATGGTTACAGAACACAAGAGAGAGCTCCCACCTCCAAACACTGCAATCTTTGTCTGAAAACCTGCAAGGGACATCCCAGCACAATCATGCTTCTGTACATCAGCCTGGCCCACTTGTGGGCATTGCATGTATGTCTTTTCTCAGTTCTCAGAAAGGGGCACCGTGTACTGAAGAGAGGAGTTTGAACCATAAGGATTAGTGGTGTTGAGAGCACAAAACTAGAAAGGACAGGTTATTTAATCCAATCCTTGCAGTCTGAGATAACTACAAAGCAGACACTTCAGTCTCAAGGATCTACCAACAATATCATTCTCTTCCCCTTCCCAACCCTTGATCCCCTGAAGGATCCTCAGGGATCTGCAAACTCAGACTTTCCACAGCACTCTTACCATCTGCCACAGGAGGAAAGGGCAAGTGCTGCTCCTCATCAGCATCTCTGTAGAAGCAGAGAACTAATGGCATGCAAAAGCCTGCCATTTCCACCATTTCCAAGGGATTGTAAAAAAAAATTCCCCCAATGGTTTCCATCAACTGAATTTTAGTGGGAACAATCTGTCCTAAGCCAAAGTAATGCAATAAGCCTAAATCCAAGCACATCAGCATGATATAAAGATCAGGGAGCCAAGGGGGTTTTCCATCTCACTAAGAACACACGTGTCCCTCTGTCCCATATGCCTGTTGTTCAGGGGTTTTTTGAGGGTGGGGAGGGTTTTTTGCATTTCTTTTGGATACTGGCACTGACTGACAGCCTCAGATAAAGAGGTGTTCTGTCTACACACAAAATAAACATGGATTTAATAAGCTGTCTAGAAATTTCTGTGTCAGTGTGTCTCTGCAATGAACAGGGATTAGATGGTGCCATGTTCATGTTCAGATGGTCACTCTGATATTCCCGTCACATCCAAGAAAGCTGCAGAAATGACACACACCCATATTGATCCTGCTAGCCTGAAAACACTGTCCTCTGTCCTCCAGGGCTTCCTATGCTGCTCCCAGTTACATCACCTCTGAAATCTTGGCATTGCTTTGTATATAGCTAAATAGTCCATAAATGACCAATGTTTTCATTCAAGAATGAGCTACCTTGAATGCTGAAGTCTGAAAGAATAAAGACTGATAAATACAGAGGTGCCCACCCTACAGATGGACAGCACATACTGAATGGCAGCAAAAAGGCCCATCTCACATGGCAGCAGAGCATGCACACTCAATAAAGAACACAGTAAAGGGAAAATCCATAATGAGAGTCAAAAAACATATTCTCAGTCTTCTGCTACAGGGTAATTTACTCCTTAACAGCTAATCAAACAGGCAGTTTATTTTTTTCCTCCGCAGATGTAAACCACAGGTTTAGTATTCAGTATGCACGGCCATTCTAGAGGCAGCAGTGATATGCTGAGATCATAGAAATTTGTGGGACCCCAGAACTGCTGAGCTACTGATCTTGAGCTCAGCAGACAAGTCTTCAAGGAAAGCAGCAAAGGGCAAACAGACGAAGCAGAATATTTTCTACTCCTGTGAGAGGAAAAGTGGGATATAAACAATGAAATTATTCTCATTATCCTGTGAAAAAACCCCAGCAACAAGATGGTTCAGAAACTGAAGGTGGGAATATTTTTTGCTTATGAGTCTCCTTCCCTCCTCACTGCAAGCCTGCATGGCTCATGGCTTTCACTAGCACTGTCAGGTTTAATATTATCCTGCAAGCTCCTCCAGCAAAGGCCAGCACTCACAGCCATGCTGCCAACAGCAACATCTCCAGGAGTTCTATTTTGCGTGCAGTTTGCCCTTTGAGACAACTGATGTTTGGCCAAAACACAAAGATTTGCTCTGAAAAACAAAAGGCATCATTTAAGAATTGAACCCACTACCCTGATCTTTTGACACACAAAATAGCAAGAAAACAGGAAGCACCAGAACCATCCAAAAAGGAATGACAAGCATGGGCATGCACTCTGTCTACCTGGCCTGCAAAGAATGAATGTGATAAAGCTGGGAATAATGTCACCAGAAGTGCAGTGTTGTGTGCCACTTTCCTGGTGAATGAAAAGAAAATCTGTATGGCACAAGGAGGAAGCAGAAGTCAAGAACAGCAGAATGACTGATGGGTGTACAACTGCCCCTCAGCAGTCTGTGTAAACAGTGCATCCTAAGGGGCCACAACCTTATTCCTGCTGAAGTCACTGCAGACTGCCATCTGCCTTTCCTGAACTGTGTCAGAGACACACAGAAAATCTTTCAATTTGCCCAAATTAAATAGAGCTTGGAAACAGGAATAAGCTCAAGCATAGTACTGTCCTCCTCAAACTTCTGATAGCTTCTTAAAATGCAACTAAATGCAGGTAATTCCCTGAGTATTGATGCAGCATCAGGGAGGACCTAAACCCCTCCAAAGCTCCTGCACACCTTGGAGGATACTGGATGGCAAGTCCTTCAGCTACAACACGTCTACCACCCCACAAGAGTTTGAACTGGGTCAAAACAAGGGCTGAACAAAGCACTTGAATTAATGACAATTAATTTCAAGAAGTCCCAGCTCATGGAACTGGCTGCAGGAGTGTTCAGGAATTATCTAGCAAGGGAATGACTGCACAGCAAGTATAACAGCCACACATTAACACATAACAGGTCACATTATCACCTCTGCACCTTAGCTTCCATGGAAAGGAAAACTGCATAGTTTGGAAGAGCCTATTCACATTGTATTACCTGATCTGGACATCAGTTTGGAGAACGAGACTTCACAGCAAGCTGTGGGGCACTGCATCTTCTGAGGTGCATCTGGAGTTAAAATCTAGTTAATTCACTGAAGAATTTGCCACACTTTTTATGAGAAGTAGTAGCATATTACTACAGGCTGTGGAGTATTTATCAGTAAGAGATCATGAATACACTTGAACTTAAACTGCTACCGTACAAAAAAAGCACACTTGAATCTCAAGGTTTGTTAGTTGTTTTGGGGAGGGTTGATTTCTGTTGGGCTTTTATTAAAAGATCAATTCAAGCTTAGCTGCACGCCATAAACAGGTAGAAGTTTATTTGTGTTCACGCTCCCAGAGGTCTGAAATAAATATTAGCCTCACAGCATGACAACACTGAGTGTGCAGATAACAGAGTGTTGCTTCCCATGGCAGAACAAGCCATAAAAGCATAAATGCCTCGAGGAAAATGCCCTATAATCTTTAAACTGAATGTAAAAAGACAAGTATAACTGGATGAGCAATTACACTGGAAACTCCTTCCTATATATTCTTTATTCTTTTGTTTTCCTTCCTTCCTACAAATGTTACCCATTTCTATTTCTTCTATTTTGGCTTCCATTCTTCCCTTTTTAGTTTTTTTTCCTTTATTTGCTGTTTGACCTAGTTGTTTCTTTACCATGGCATTCTAGGTTACCTTGTTGTTGATACTCGGGTTTAGTAACATCTTAAGAGAGTACAGAGGAAAACAACACCTACATGTGCTCCTCGATAACATTACCCTTTATGTGAGGTGGCAAAGGAATCTGTTCTGCATATTGTTCCTAGTGATAATCTATGTATAACACAGATAACCAATACCTATCGAATCCATTTCTCTCCCTATCTCCTACAGTCATTTGTTGCTTTGTTCTCTCCAAGCCAATAAACACATTTATTTACAAAAACAGGCTTTGCATGTTATAGAAGTGGAAGATCACCTCTTTACAAGAGACACCTTGGGATGGAAACAGCTGGGAAAGAAGAAATGAGCACTTCAGCACCCCAGCCTCCACCCTGCTGAATCACAGTGTTCTGGACCCTCAGGTAGGTGGAGATACCACAGCATTACAAAGCCCTGTGCCTCTGCTTCAGTGACATTTGGAATCAGTTCATCAGCAGCTTTCACGCTTTTATTCTCTGCTAAATTGTCCCTGCACAATACTGTCCAGAGCAGGGAAATGGTCACAGATGTCTAGCTCCTCGACTATGAATTATATGGGTCTCTGTAGGGAGACAGAAAGCCTGCACTGGTTGGTTACACTCAGATCTCAGAAGTGAAGAATATGAAGAACCGTCCAACCCCCCTCCTATCAGTCATTTCTCTATTGATTACAACCCTGAAACGCAATTTCAGGCTGAAGATGGAAAAGCAGTGGAATGAAGCTCCCTTTGAACACTTTTTTCTCTCCCTTGCAGCATGTATCCTGCTGATGAGGTCTTGGGAATGACTGCTTGATTTCAAAGTTCTTTTTGAGCCAGGCATCCCTTTCAAGAGGGCCCAATTAACCACCCTCAGGGTGAGCAATTCCTTAACACAAGACACAGACTTACCCTGCCAGCTCATGGGTGGTCAGACAGAACTACTGGCAGATGGAGAGGTGGCTCTGGGGTGGCTGCTGAGAGCTGAACTCTGCTGGGTTTGGCCAAGAGAACCAAATCCTCCCATGGTCATAACCATAGTCACACCCCAGACTTGCCTCTGCTACTGCAAGTCTGAGGAGCACCTGAATATACCTGAATATATGGGCTGGTGCCCCTAGGTTTGCATTGAAAGGTCAGCACAACCTCAGGCTGAATAGCCCTCAGGCTCTGAGGTGGTGAGGCCAAGCAAGATGGTTTAGTAGGGGCAGGATTCAGCTGGTAACAGGTTTCTCACCAGGGCTTGTCCCCTGAAGCTGCTGTTACAGTGAGTCCAAACACATGCCTGCCTGTTCACATCAGGATAAGGTCACTCATACCCCTCATCTGAAAGGATCCACAACTAAACAATCCCACTAAAGATATCTCAAAATTTAGGGAGGGGTGGAGTTTAGCCTTCCACTGTAAATCAGTAAAAATCACTACTTTTCTGAATATTAATCTGTCAAGTCAGGGTAAGGCTATTTCAAAGCAATCTGGTTTTAGGGAAGGCCTTTGTCTTCAGAGCTGAAGCCTGAAAACTGTCTCCTTTCTCTGGTATGCCAGGAACAAGACAATTTGCAGAAAACGCCATCTCAGTTTCACTGGAATAACATCACAAGAGAAACACCACAGCCTTTGCAGGGAAAGTTCAGCCAAGTGTGAAGAGGCACGAGCACGTACCAATCAAACAGCCACGGGCATAATATGCTCCAGTTTGCACATGTGACAGGCATATGTATTTACACACACATCTATTTACACACACACATGTATTTACAGAAATTGCCTGGTGCCTTGTCAGGAAAATAGCTGAGACCACGATCTCTTACAGCACTGCAACATTCCCTGCTGGACTCTCCCCATTTTTAGCAACAATCAGCTGGTTTATCTTGTTTTGCTCTAATAAAGTGCATTAGAGGAGTCTAACCAGACCATTTTTGCCTTCCGAACCATGGGTTTGCTTTTTCCATGAACTATGTGCAAGATCCACTTGAAATGGTGTGCCCAAATTGTGCAGGCAAGATGAACTTCATGTAGGGGACAAACATATTATACATATGGTGGACATAACTTGACTGTGGGTGCAAAGAGGGTCAAGGTCACCTACTAGAAAACAATATGCCTAATGCAAATTTTGTCCTTGCCCCAGCAAACGCAGTGTTATACACCTTTAAGTGTGGCTACACATACAAACCTGCACTCAAAAGCATACATATAATGACATAACTGCAGACTATGCCTTTCCCACTTGGTAGTTACTAGGTAGTTTGTCTTCGAATTCCAAAACATAGCTAACAGTGAAAACCTACATCAGCTCAAAGAAGCCTTTGAAAGAGTAGTCCTGAGCTCCTTCTAAACCCCTGGGAAATAATCCTGGACACATTATCCTCTGAGAGACTGGGACATGGTTTGCTTTCTCTCTTGACCTCATGTTTAAATTGTCAGGTCCACAGGCAGCACGGGAGGGTTTCACTGGCAACTTTAACTCCAAAGAATTGGACCAGCCTCACAAGTCATTAAAAATAAATAAATTATGTTGCACTCTCATCACTCTTGCCTACAGCCATTTGGAAAAACTAGATAAACAATCTGTAAAACATCATCTCAGAGAAGACAAAAACCAGAACACAAGCAATGAGACTATAACAAGTGAACACTTCTGGGACTTACAGATTCTTTCTCATCTGTTGAAAAGACTTGCTGCTGTATTTTGTGAGTTCCTTGGCATTCCGAGAAAAACCTTTACTCTTATGTGGAATCAGTTTCAAATAAAAAGTGAAGAGACAGCAGGCTGAGCAACCACCCTGCCCCAGACACTTCACAGCTTGATGTGGTCCTCCTGCTCCCCCTCAGTGCCCGAGGGAGCTGGTCTGGGATGGGGGACAGGAGAGGATGGGGTGACAGGCAGATCAATAATAGCTCATCATGTACACCCAGGCATCCAGCCGTGAGGACACAGGCTCTGGCATTCAGCCTTTTCTAAAAGGAAAGCTCACACTCAGGATCATGGCAGTCTTCCCATGTGGCTAAAGGAAAGAACCTGTCCACAGGTCCCCACAGACACACCTCTACACCTTTTTTTTCTGTCCTTCTCTCAGCCATCCACCTCACTATTTTCTCTAATGACCTCTCCAAAACTCTGGGCCTGGGGAGCCATGAAGCACCCAGTGGTGTCTCTGGTTCTTGTGCCTTGGAAACCCAGCTTCCTGCCTTGGGAGCCCAGTTTCATGCCTCTGGAGCCTGGCTTTGTGCCTCTGGAGCCTGGCTCTCTGTCACGTAGGAGGCAGCCCAGCCGCAGCCACTCCACTGGCTCGAACAGCTCAGGGCTGCCAGTGCAGCCACAAGTGACCACAGCCAGCCTTCAACCACAGGGGTCAGGTCACGAATTTCCAGGCATTTTTCCTGTATCAGAAGATGATGTTCCCAAAACAAGAGGTGGTTTTGCCCAGAAGGTTTGTCACCTGCCCAGGTGAGCGCGCTGGCAGACGGAGCTGCCCTGCCCTGCCGCAGTGACCCCGCTGGGTTGTGCAGCTGTGGGCATTTTCTAGGTCACTCCCACACAGCACAGCCAGAGCAGAAATATGGCCTCAGCATGCCCAGGAAAATGCAGCAAAGTGGAATTGATCTGGATGATGCAGGACTGAGAGCAGCTGGAGACGGGATGAGCGCTGGCTGTGCTGCAGCACTGAAGCCACATTGTCACTCTGGTCCCTCTGCTGCAATTCTGACTCGAAGGCCAAAGGGCATAGGTTTTTATGCAAGCCTGAACAGTAATTTATCAGAAAAGCAGAAACATGGCAGTTTGCACAGAATTTAGAGTTGTTCTATGTCCCTTTAAACCATGTTTTAAAGCATAACCCCTCCTTACAGCAAAGTGTCTCATGAGCTAAATTTTGCCTCCATACACAAAATCTCTAAGTCTCAACACAGGAATAACCTTGACTATGAAAGAACAAAAGCACACGCTGTACCTCCTGAGGAACAATGAAACCTACATTCAAAGTAGTAAAGCTCACAGTGCAGGCATCCAGCAAAGGCAAAACTAAAACCAAACACACGCCCATAACAGCCTTCTGCAAGGGCAGAGAAAACAGCTCATCCCAGTAACTTCCATCACCTGGCCTTCAAACACCAATAGAAATGGATCCAAAACCAGACTAAGAATGCTCCCTCCTGCATATTTTGTGCCAAAAATATTCAGTGGAATTTGGGCCTGTAACTGTTTTAGGGTTTATGAAAATTGTAGCTGCAATGTTCTCCTTTAAACAAATGAAATCTTGAAAAACCTTTTTATCTTAGTGTAGTACCTTAAAATCTGCCACAGGATGAGAAATGAGCGCCTGTGCCTTTTGGAGCAATAAGATCCTAGTTTACAAATGAGGCAAGAAATGCCAGTATCACACCATAATCTAACCACTGGGGTTTTAACATCTGTTTATTAACAGTATAAAATACAATTCTGGACATAAGACAAACATCATCATTATCCCTGTATTCATTTTCATTTGATAGCATTATTATTCCCATTTGTGGCTGCTAGCAGAGAGGATGTTTGGAGATCTCGTTTAACAGCTTGGGGATGGGCAAAGTGCTGAAAAATGAAGACTGCAAAGAAGGGGAATCGTGCCCAGTGCAGTGGTGAAGTTTTGCAGGAACAATGATCAGTGCTCCAATGCCAGACTCCAGGAAAGTTTTCCTGCATTATCCTCATGCTGTACATTACCTTGCAGTTTTTATTTGCTTTAAGGACAAAACAAACAGAATCATAATCTGTGTCCAAACAGAAGAGACCTCCAAATATAAAAGCCTGTTTAACTCAACAAAAACTTGCATGCATCCATAGTAAAAAGGGCAAGGAAAGCATCTAATTTCCCTGTGTTTTCGCCTAGGAGGGAATTTTGGGGCTCCTCAAGTAAGTCTTACCAAACTGTCATTTGAAGGCATTTCCTGCAGCACTTTACTCATTCCTGTTCTTGAGTGTCACAGTGACAGCATCAGGACATTATGAGAGCAGTTTAGCACTAAGGCTGCTAGAAAAAGATCAGTTGTAAGCTGTAGACCACTTTTCCTGACATGCTCCAGCTGTGGAGTGCTGTTTGTACCACTGGGAGCATCCACAAACCTTGTTTAACCAGAAAATCACACGAGATTTGCTATCAGTATCACAAAGCAAAGCAGGCAAAGGATAGTAACAAATCTCCTGCTCTGTATGGCAATACAGTCACTATGGAGGCTGAGATGACCCATGGAATTCAAACCTGCACTTCAGTACAAAAGGTCCTGTTTCAGCAGTAATGGTTCACTTCAAAGCCAGAGGAGTAATCTCACACAGTAAGAAATCCTCAGAATTAAGGCTTCCTCAGCAAGGTATTGCATACCATGGGGGTAAGACAGAGGAAAAGTTTTAGATGTAGTCTCTGCCCCAATAAGCTTACAACTTGTTAAAAAAATCAGTTCCATTACTGTGAACCAAGTACTTTCCAAAACACAGAAAACCCTATCCCTTTTCTAATGCCAGGTGCTGCTGTCCATTCTGACTGCACAGCATGAATCTCTACCAGAGTCCCTTACTCTGTCATTAATGCATCTCCCAGCAGGCCTCATTACAGAAGAATATGCATATAGCTGTACATTTATAGCAAGTAGAAAGACTGCTAATTAGCAACAGCTGCCTAATATGAGGACCAACAAATGCAAGAGCCATCTGAAACACTTGTGTGAAATAATTTTACAGAGAGCCAATGAAAAACTGGTTCGATCCCGTAACAAGAAGTTCCAATCCAATAGTTATCCAGTTGTCTACCAAACTGCAGTTAAAAAAGTATCTTACTTGAAATATGAAGAAAGTGCCTGCAGTTGAAAACTGCTTTACCAGGACATCTGTACAGTGCTAAGGAAAAGGAGACTTTGCCATTGCAACAGGAGCACAAGCAGGAGACCAATACACCTCCCATGGTAAGGAAATCCATAAAACACCCTTACGGCTGAGCCTGGGGACTTAGAGGAAAGAAGGAAACAGAATTCTATTAACTCTTGGAATCTTAATCAGCCATCCTGCCTTTCATCTTGCTGAATGAATAAATTCATGTACTCATGTTTTTTCTTGCTCTTTGAACAATGCCACACATGTACCAGAATGCCACAGAGAGGGGCTGAGAATTCACAGCTCTGGTCTAAGAACACTCCAACAGTGTTAAGCAGTATCCAGACTATTGAGAATAACACATCTTATTTCCTGTCTCAAAAGATCCAGAGAAGCACCATTTAGCCCAATTAAAGTTTAAATATGAAGCCAGGTTTAAAGTAAAACATAATTGAACAGTCCACTTTGCTGCATGGGTGCTACCTACTCTAGATATATGTCAAAGATGGGCACCAATACCCAACTTCATCTCTGCCAAGTAACCTCTCCAGGGTTTGTTGCTTTCTTCAGGGTTGCTCCAACTCTTTACAACAGATTTGAATGCTGAAAGACACATACTGTCATCATAGATGTGTGTGGCATACTAGACTGGGATTCAAATGAAAATAACTTGGAACACAATTAGACAAAACTCTGTGCAGGGCAAGCTGGAGAGAACAGAAACTATTCACTGACAAGTGTTGCATGATGAATATAACTGCACCACAGCTCAAAGTGGTGATTTATCAGACCGAGGCACAGGAGTCTAAAACACCTTGGGTTATTGTGAAAATCAATAACAGCCTCAGCAGTCTCTCCTCAGAATAGAAAGTCCTTATTCCAGACAGGATAAAGGTATGTGAGCTAAGAGATTTATGGAGTACCTTTGGATTCAAAGCAAAGGAAGGGAAATAAATGCTGGCCTCACTAAGTGAAGTGTAGCTTGGCTGAATAGCTGATGTAGGCTGGTACACCGGGGCTGAACTTTGTTTCTGAGACATGTTTCTGTTTGGGTGAAAGAAGTTTATTAAGGGGGGAAAAATGGCCACTAGTCATGATTATAATTTACATTTTTAAAGTGTTTTAAATAAAAGCATATATCTACATCTAAAATATATAGTGAAGTATTTTTGATAATTGTATGTTCCTGTTTTATGAGGCACACCAAGCTACTTTAGACACATTGTACTGGTTTCTGGAGTTAAACACAGTAAGCACAACACTTTGCTTTATCAAGAAGCAGCAGATCAAAACATTGCAGAATAGAACAAATTCTGCTCAGGCACAGTTTTCTGCTCTCTTTCCACATGGTGAAATTTCAAATCCTTTAAACACTTTCTGCCCTTCCAAGGCGGGAGGTATATCATGCCAACTATTTTACCACTACTGTAACAAAAGGGTGGGGGGGGGTGTGATCTGTTAGTCATATTGTCAACTATCATATTTGCTCCCAGTTACTAAGAGGATAAAATAAAGTCTGTGCATAATGGTGGGGAAGTGTTATTCATGGACTTTGAGCCCCCTACAGGGATGTGCCCCATGTAATTTTGTTACATCCCCTGGTGCTAAGATGCAAGTGTAGTAATAAGCTGGGGAAAGCATGTGGTTTTAAATGGGCAGAGGGCAAGGTTAGATAGAATAACCAAGCTTGCCACTTCTCATTTGAGCAAGAGACTAGCACATATCTATGCATTAGAAGACCACATGGAAGTCCTGTCATAAGAATATTTACTGACACACAGTAGAAAAAATATAGTATTCTGTCATATCGCTAATATTAAGGAAAAACATCAGGCTTGTATTTTTGTTTCCAAGTCTAACAACGTTATGCTTTATTTTCTTGGTCAATATTATTTACTTCTTTGTCCCACCTAGGACCTTGGCATCATGAATAAAGAAAACCTCCCTGGCCCTCCTGTAAGTGCTCCTGTTCCCCCTGTAGCAGCAGAGCCAGGTGCTCAGTAAATCTGCTCACTGTTTATACCAGTACACTTGATTCTGTGAGATGTATCAGAAAGCAAAAAGCATCAATGAACTCAGGACTTCCAGAGCAGGGGGGCAGTTTCAGACAACGTGAAAACAAGCAAACTGCAGTTCAGCCCCAATGACAAGCAACAGCATTTAAAAGTTAGCAGCTCAGTGAGCTGTTACTATAACCTGTTCTATCAACACTGAGAAACAGGGCACATGCCAAGCTTGCTTACTTACTCCCAGGATTTGAGAGTGATAGTCCCCCTTCTCAGAAGTCCCTTCTACAAGATAAAAAATACTTCAATGAGGATGTTCGTGCAAGTGCCAGCCCATCTCTATGGCCATTTCAAGCATCAACTGATCACCTGTAACAGAGCATCTCTGACTGAGTCCTCCAAAATCTGCAGTCCCAGGAGGAGGTTTCTGGGGATAACACAGCACCCAAAGTATTAGTGAAGGACTGCAAGACATTCTTGAATTGTCTCACTTGTGTGATCATACATGTTCTCCTAAAGAGAATCTTGTCACACAGGCAAATAATTTTATTGGCACTAAACAAGTTGCTTATAGTTCAAATTGCAACTAAAAGAAAGGGGTTTTTGTTTTTCTTGCCCATAGGAAAGGTCTTGCTCCATCTGAGCTCACTCTAAGGGTCAGGCTTCAATTTCAGTTATAATTTTCTGCTTTCTGAGGGTAAGAACACATAGAAACCACAACTCAGATGTGTCCCTCCCAACACCTTGCTCTGCTCAAGTGACATTCACCCCACTGTGAAGTGGATTTAGCTATGTGAACAAGCAAACACTCTGACCTAAACTTCTCCTCCAGGCCCAGAGCCAGCATTTCAGCTCTTGCCAAGACAACAATGAATATGCTAATCTGGAACCCCACTGACCCAACTCTCCATCAGAAAAGGGTGCTATGATTCAGGTTAGGTAACCCTAACATCAGGGGGGTTTCCAAAATAAGACTGCTGTTCCAGACAGCCTGGCTCTAGAACCCAATCCTGACTCTAGAACCAGAAATCAGAACACAGCAAGCATGATGTAAATACCATGTGAAGCTTTTTCATCCTCAGCAAATCCTTTTTGTGGCTCACCATCTCTGCCAACAATCTGCAACAATTATGAGAGTGGCATTTTCTACTCCCACAGAGGAGTGAAACTCCCTTGGAACTGGAGGAGCAGTTCCAGTGCTTACCTGCTGAAAATTCCATGCCAGTAGCGAGAACGGATTCATGTTTGGTCCCTGATCTGATGTTAAGCAATATTTTAAGGAAATAATACTTCCACCTGGCCATACACAATTCCCTATGTCTCCAAAACCTGCTTCATTTAGCTAGTGGGATTTGAATGAATCCTAAAGGAGGTCTTTGCTTTGGCTTTTATTTACCAGGTTCCATTTATGCTTTCCATTTTTTCAGAATAAAATCCAAGTCCTAATTATTGCATCCCACCCTGTGCGTGTTATGCCACATAACAAAATATATAATTAATGAAAACTGTGATTAAAAGCACGATTTAGATTATTTTAGTATTACATCATAATTCAGCATCCCAAGATCAACCCAAAAACTCAGGCTTGCTGAAAATATTTGCACCACTTACACAACTCTGTTCTGAATACCTTTTTATAATCAGAAAATTAAAAATTTCACAGAGGAGTAGTTGCATTTTATTCCACCAAAAGGTGATAAACAGCTTTTCAGAACAAATCCTAATCACTCTCTGCTTTTAACTGCACAAAAATCATCATAGTGCAGTTAGATTTTCAATCAATACCATAGTTATTTTCAGGAATATTAAAATACCTTCTGAACTGAAATCACAAAACACCCTGTGAGAGATCTGGGGCTCTGCACACAGAATACAGGATGAATCTGGCGCTGAGAGGCTGCTCATGCTAAAATTACCATTGGCCCTTGTTCTAAAACATGAACCAAAAACACCCTATCCAAGTTGCTGGCGACTCCATGGAAACAGTCAGAAGGGGACAGAAGCATTATTGTTATCCGCAGCAAAGCTAAGCAGATTTGTTAAACCAATATTCCAGTATTCTGGGGCTAAAATACCATCTGTCTCTTTTTCATACAATTATTTCCCCAGAAGTTGCCATAACACAATGCACACTGAGATCAACACTACCAGTGAAAAACAAAATCCTGCCCTACCCTGAAAGGAAATGGGCAATTTCCAGAATTGGTACTTTTCAGCAGGAGATGTACATGGACACTGACTGGAGACTATTTAAGAACGGTGGGACTGTCAGGAAAAGGACAAGCTCTACCAACCTGCCCAGCTCATTGCAAGGAAACATTTCAGTGGTTTTGTGCTGTGGGCATTATCCAAAGCCCATTCTTAGTTTACTAAAAAGATGGTTTTCTAAGTATTTTGTGCAAATAGGGTCATACTCAACCGTGAGACAACATGCACTGCCTGGAAGAGAAACACTGCAGTTCAGGGAGTTTATAGTCTCAGCCTCTCCTTTATTTAATTTTAAAACCCAACAAAACCATCTTTTATCTAACTGAAACGCATATAAACAAGAAACAACAGCGAGAGAAAATTCATGCCCCATATCCTTCCCCTGAAAACCCTTCCTTTTCTTCCTAAGGCCTTAACCAAGGTTATCTCTTGTCTTACAGATAACAAAGGAAGATATTTTAAATTCACTGCTAAAGATTGTCAGATATTTAAGTAATTTCACTATTTAAAGTAATAAGATTAACTTTGGAAGTTTTTGCCATTTTCAGCTCAGCTCTTGATACAGCCAATAATCAGGTATTGGTTTCAGAACAAATCAGGAAAAAAATCTGCACTCCCACATTTACTTTTAACAAAGCAGAGATCTACCATGAATTCTTTCTCTTTTGGACACCTTCCTTCCAACCAGATCACTACCTTGTTGTAGTTTCTTATCAGGCGGCAGTTCAATATAGCTTAATAAAATGTATTTTCTTCTCCCACCCCATTGCTATTAATGCCTTACAGAACCTCACATACACATTGCTCTAATTTCCCATGTCCTGTATCCCTCTTGCCTTTCCCTTCCATTTTCTAGGAATAGAATATGAATGTACCCATTACCAGGGAAATTCAACAAAAAACTAAGCCAACAGTTTGTCTCCTCACATCAGCTTTTCAGCAGAAATATAAACACATATTTTACATTAGCCATTTCTATCCATCTTTTAGAGTCAAAATACCTCTAAAAATAAAAACATTACAAGCAACATTGACTAGAAACACTCAAGATTATTCACTTATGAATACACTGCAACCTAAGTGGGTCTTTTCTCATTTGTGAACTGTTGTGAATCTTATCCTTCTATCACATGCTGAAAAATGGGTTCCCTTGTCATCCCTAGAATCTGTGAACTCTTTATGAATGGTCTGAAACAAGATTTTCATCAGATAACAACAGAAATCTTGTTTTCTACCAATGCCACTGCTCAGCTGAGGAAAAGTACCTGCCATGCCTCTCACAACAAACCAAACCAAACCAAAACGTACCAGGTAACATCACCTGTGCTCACTTAAGTAGTTCTGCTCGTAATGGGAAGAGCAAAACTTGACAAATAAGTAATTAGGATAAAGTGAAACTCATGTTAAATGTAAAATTGATCCTTACAGTTTACTATTTAAAAACTACCCCTGCAACCTACAGGATGGTTTTTACCTGAACTGGGCTGCTTTCAAAATGGAAGCACGAGCAGTATTCTCCTATGTAAGCAGGTGATGAGTTGGATTCTCAGCTGGAAAAGGTGTAAGCATGAAACCCCTCCCACCAGATCCAGCTGAGATGCTGGTTCATATACAACATAGCACAAAAAAAATCAAGAAGTTTCCCTTATTAGACATTCAGGATACTGTCCTGAACACACACACAGATTTCCATTAAGGCTGAAAGCAGAAAATTGTTTTATGGTAATTTCAGGCAGATTTGAATAGGCATTAAACTACTGGATACAATTTCAAATCAATTTCCAAGGACAACGGTCACATCTTCACTGAGTTCACCTAACAGAGGCTCCCACACAGGCCCCCGACACCCACTGCACATTCCAAGGAAACAGCAACATGTAGGTCAGGCTGTGACCCACAAAAACGTGTCACACAAAGCAGGAGGGATCTGTGAGCACAGAGCCCTGCTGGGCTCTACCAGGCAGTGATCCCACTGCTGGGAAGGCAGGGATGTGTGGCACCCATCAGCTGGGCTGGGAAGGCAGGGATGTGTGGCACCCATGGCTGGGCTGGGAAGGCAGGGATGTGTGGCACCCATGGCTGGGCTGGGAAGGCAGGGATGAGTGGCACCCATCAGCTGCGCTGGGAAGGCAGGGATGAGTGGCACCCATCAGCTGCGCTGGGAAGGCAGGGATGAGTGGCACCCATCAGCTGTGCCCCTGAAACATGCACTGGACACACTAAACTCGCAGCTTCCTTATCTGAAGTGTTTCCAAATTAATTAGCGCAGCCTTCCCTTGGTTATGAGCTACCAAATAGTGACTAGCACAATTATTCTTTCAGCTGTACATAACCCACTGCAATAGCCCCCACATTCTCTTTGTTCACCCCAGCCTGATTGTACCTGATCACAATTTCCCGTTACAGAGGGGACATTACTAAGGGCTATACTAAATTAAAGCAGATTCTCCAAAAATGGCTGCATTTCATTTTGTTCCTCGCCAACACAAAAAGATGGAATAGAGTGGCTTGCAGAACCTTAAATATTAAATACAAATAAATACAGTGGAAAAAAACCCCAAAGGACTTACCTACAAACAGCAGAAGTTCAAAACAAAAATCACATCATGGTCATGCAAATCTAAGTGACTATTCTGCCTTAATAGGATTCTAAGCCTCCTTAAAATTTTTATACAAGCCTACCCCAAATGCAGGCAAAACAGTACAATACTAGTTCTAATTAATTTCTATCACCAGTAGCAATACGAGTTCTAAGGATTTTGTTTACACTATAGAAATGAATAATGAAAAATATTTCTGCACCCAATTAAAAAGAAAACAGCTTAGTGAACTTTAGCAAACCAGTGCACACACAGAAAAAAAAAAAACCAGAAGCCCTAACTCCACCCTTTCTCCCAACTTTATTTGCTCCCTCATTACTGATTGCCCTAAACCACCTGGGACCTCAGTGCAATTTTCCACAGCTGTTTCTTCTTCTTTACAGTTTTAGTTTCCACCTTACTTAGACCCTTTGTTTACAGTCCATGCAATGTAAGGTTTAATAAGTGTTTCCCCTAAAGACTTTATTTTATTATAATACACAATTTCAACAAAATTCAACAAATAGCTTGAGAAATAGAGTACAGGTGTGAAGATATTACCTCTTGGGAGGAGATGGAAGGAATGCATAAAGTGAAAATAGGAGTCAAGGTGCATTTCAGCATCAGCTGTTCCAAATTATTTCAAATCATTCATTTTGTTATTTTGGACTAAGTCATCTGAGACATTGTTATACTCTGCATTATCATTTTTAACAGAAAAGAAGACCTGGCATACCCTACCAGCTCTTCTATCCTAACAATTTTCTCAGGTCCATGCGTTTGCTTTGTTATCCGTCAGAGTACATTTCATCCAAAGTTAGAAGTGGAATTGTAGTGTATCCAGCCTTCATTTGTATTCCTTATTTGTTGGTATTTGTTAAGCTGTTAACTAGGATGGTTTCATAGTGCAGCTCTGTACTAAAACGTGTGCTGCATTTCTGTGCCTTTCTTGTGAGAGGCTGCCTTGGGGATGGTCACAGACATCAGCTCACTTCTGACAGCTCCCCTTCTGACAGTCCCTGATGCACGCTGTTTAACACAGGGAACTGTGATGTCCAAATGTCATCTTCCAGGGAAAACACAGATCCTAAAGTTTCCAGGATGCCTAACAGTTTCTCAGCAACCCACCCATGATCCAAATGCACGGCAAGCAAAGCAAACAGCACCATCGGTTCTAGTGAGAAGAGCTGAAAGCCCATGTTCCTGAAAATGCTTGCACGCATTATTTCTCCTTTAAAATTCACTGGATGCTTTGGAATCCAAGCTGCAGACTGTGATCCACGCTGTTCTTCTGTCATTTCTGAAGGAGCTGTATTTATGCTTATGTGACCTGACAGGGCTCAGTGTGGCCACATCTCAGAGCCTTCTCATGGTTCTTCCCAGCATGCTGTTGAATTTTCTATTTAGAGCCCCACCTCCTGGAGCAAAGATTTCTAGTCCTCTTATTTTAAAGGAGAAATTCAAAGAGACCTTAAAGATATAGAAACCAGAAGTACTAAAAAATCCACATTTTTATACCCTCATGGATTCTGGATATTGAGAGCTGATGACAGAGAATTGCATAGGTGCTTTGCACAGACCTATAAAGAGAAGGCAGCAGAGCTTCCACCTCTGAAGATGGGAGGATAAATTTGTTATAATCTGACAAATACCAGACCTTCAAGGGCTACAGATTTACAGAAGAACTTTGAAGATGTTACCTGCTTGAAATTTAAGTAAGTCATTGATTTAGAAACATGTAATGCAAACATGTAATTGTAAATTCAAGAATATAAACATAAATATAAAACAAAATATCTGGGTTTTAAAACAAAAACATGATTTTTTGCAGTCTTGTAGTGCAAATATTGCATTTCCATGCACAAAGATTAGAGAGAAATCTGACAGAACCCAAAAAATAAGGAATAACTGGAAAGTGGTTCAAAATTTGGGTATCTGGTAAGGCCTATTCTGCTGCCTTGCAACTTCACAAAGCCAATAATAGAAAACACAAATATTGACCACAATTAAAAATGACCATGACTCAGTAGTGAAAGCATCCTCAGGCTCACATAGTTTGGTTAAAAAGAAGAGGGGGAAAAAACCAGCAATTATAATTAACAAACTACTTGGATTTCAACTGCTCATGCTACACCTGAATTACACCAGCCTTTTGACAACAAAATCCACCACCATACCTTTGTTACAGTTGGAGGACTATTTTCATAACTTTCTAAACTGCAATATCAACTCTCAAATGAAAGAATAGAAATCAAAATTGAAAATTATTCTGGGCATCATTCTACCCGTTATGTTTCACAGCATTTTTCTCATTTGAATATGCTGAGGTCACTTATTCTTTGTAATGCCTGAGAAATTATGCAGCATCTTTCCAGATACAATAAAGTATTGATAATAAAAGGTCTACCAGAGCCCAGCATACATTACAAATTACAACAACCAATCATCTCCTTAAAACACAACCACATTTTAGCTGTACCTTATGTTCAGTTCCTAATGAGCAGGCTACAGAAATTCTTATTCAGAAGATTATTTAGCTGGGAATGGCCCCTGAAAGCAGAAGGATTACGAGAAGCTACTGAAAGGTGACAGGGACGAGGTTCTTGGAAGGGAAACTAAGGCAATGCATTAGCAATATCGCAGAGCCTGAAGTGAGGCTTTGGGGAGGACATCTGGCTGGAATGAATCTCCAAGGCAAGAGACATGTTTCTCTACCTTAGACACTACCAAAACAGTCTGAGAGCAGAAAGTCAGAAAGGTTGCAGCATCTGTCACTGGCAGCCTTTCTGCTGGGAGTTCTGCTGACAACCAGAGAATCCCAGCAGGCCACCCCATTGCCACAGCTGGGGGAAAGGGACAAAGCCAAAGGGGCCATCCATCAACAGCTCCTGGCATCCACCTCCACCAGGCAACTCCTGTGGAAATCCCAGCAAAAACTTTCCAGTCTTTCCTCCCTGAGCTTCTCCTTGGGATTTTGCTCCCAGTGAACCACGGGTGGAACTGGTTGCAGTTCTTGATTCTTGATTAGAATCACAGAATATCTCAAGTTGAATCACTGAGTCCAACTCCCTGCTCCTCACAGGACCACCTAACACTAAACGACATGACTAGGAGCATCATCCAGATGGTCCTTGAAATCTCACAGGTTTAGTGCCTTGGGGAGTTTGTGTCAGTGCCCAACCACTCCCAGTGAATCAGCTTTTCCTGCTGTCCAGTGTGAACCTCCCCTGATGCAACTTTATTCCATTTCCTTGTGTCCTGTCACTGGACACTGGAAAGAGGAGATCAGCACCTCCTCCTTCACTGACCCCTGTGAGGAGGCTGTGACGGGGTCACCCCTCAGCCTTCTTTTCTCCAAGCTGAACAAAGCAAATGACCTCAGCTGCTCCTCCCAAGCCTTGTCCTGGAGACCTTTCACCATCTTGGTTGCCCTGCTCTGGCCACACTCTAATAGTTTGATGTCCTTCTTGTATCGAGGCACCCATGGTGTCTTTTGATTGCCACAGAACTGCTGACAGAGCACTTGTGTCCTCCACCCTCTTCAACAATGACCACATCACCATTCCCAAATTTCACCAAAATTGTACTTATTCCTGGAGAACCTCTTAGCATCACCAGGTATTTACCTCCCTGAAGCACCCACCTGAACCGTCTCCAGTGCCAGCAGAGGCAGCATTTACAGTACAGCAGGCCTGGGTTTGAAATTCCTATGCAGAGCAGCAGGCCAGATCAATAGAAACAAAACCTGAGTCAGAGCAGACGCAATAAACCCCATATTACTGCCTGAAAAGGGACAAAACATTCTACTGATGGGCTACCCAGATGGCTAGACCAGGCCTGGTGTCTGTACCACTGCAGAATCTGACCCAGCAAATCAGAGATATTGAGAATGGGAGTCCAACATGTCATCTTACAGTGATGCACAGGACAGCATCCGAATGCAAATGTTTTAAATAATACATCTAATTCATCTTTTTCCTTACAAGATCTCAAATTAAACTTCTAAAATATATAATCCTCTACGTTCCCAGCCTATAAGGTATGATCAGCATCTTATATATTTGCATTCACAGCAAAAACAAGTAACAGTCTACAAATGAGTATTCAGTGCCATAACGTAGCAAAAAGGCAGGATCTAGATCTGTCCTGAATAGCCACAAATGAAACTGAGGGATGGCAACCCAGTAATTTCAGCATAAATCCCACACCAGCCCAAGAGGCAATTTTCATCCATCAGTGGTTGTGAAAAAGGCACTGCACCTACAAAGAGATGCATCCAGCGGGGTCGGCGACGGCAAGGGAGAATATCTCCACACACACAGACACAGCAGCGTTGACAGCCCGGGTGCCATCCTGAGCATCTCCCGGGGCAGGATGCCCTGAGCACGGCCGTGCGAGCGGCGGAGACACCGATGCTCGGCGGGTACCAAAGGGGTGCGGGGAGCGCCCAAAGGGCCGCGCCGGCCCCGCAGCATCCACCCCGGGCCTGGAGCATCCACCCCCTTCCCGGAGCATCCACCCCGGGCCCCGCCGATCGTCTCGGCCCCCCAACATCCACCCCATTCCCGCAGCATCCATCCCAGGCCCACAGCATCCACCCCGTTCCCGGAGCATCCCCCCCGGGCCCCGCCGATGGCCCCCCGTTCCCGGCGCATCCCTTCCCTTGGGTGCGCTCCCTGCAGCACTCCGCTCGGTGCGGACAATGCCCGGCGGGCGCACAATGGTGCGGGGCCGGAGGATGCTGAGGCTGCTGCGGGCTGCGCCTGCCACGCCTCTCCCGCCATCGCCTCTCCATCCCCAGCGCCGGCTCCCGCTCCCCTCCTCTCCATCGCCTCCACCGCTCCCTTTCCCCCCGCAGCCGCCCGGCCATTGTTCCCGCGGGCGGCAGGAGCCCCTCTGGTTCTGCGCTCACCGTGCCGCGGCCAGCGGAGGAGGAGGATGCCGAGCGGCGAGGGGCGAGCACGGCGCATCCATGTTCCCACCGCCGCCGCCGCGGCTGCAGCGCCCGCTGCGGCCCCGCCGCCTCCTGCGCGCTGGGGATGGGGCTGGGGCTGGGGAGGCTGAGGAGGATGATGAGGCAGAGGATGAGGATGAGGCAG
>JAWWMP010000028.1:18290362-18308272 GCA_035047865.1 Dendrocincla tyrannina
CTTCTCCGTGAGGGGGCTTCTCCGTGAGGGGGCTTCTCCGTGAGGGGGCTTCTCCGTGAGGGGGCTTCTCCGTGAGGTGGTTCGGTGCTAAAGGGGCTGGGCCGCCAGGGGGCTCAGTGCTAAAGGCGCTCGGCTATGAGGGTGCTTCTCCCTGAGGGGGGTTCAGCGCTAAAGGGGCTCCCACCTGAGAGGCTCCTCCGTCCCGTCCCGGTCCCCGGCGGGCTGTGCCCCTCGCCGGGGGCAGGCACACACACGGCCCAAGTGCTGTCTGTGCCCTCCTCCGAGCCTTCACCCGCCTCGCCGCTCCTCGCTGAGGCGCTCCAATGTGCCCGCGTTGTGACCCCCTCAGTGGGCTCTGAAGGTTTCTCACTCGCACGCTGCAACTTCCCGTGCTAAAAAGCATAGTTAAAAGCATTAAGTAGAATCAATCCTAATGCTGGTCTCTCGAGCCCCTGCTTTCAACGCGGTATTTTCTTCTTCGCTTTGTACCTCCAGTATTTAAATTTCTGTTCTGATAGAACCAAACACCATAGCAAAAATACGGAGTATTAATTATTTTTCTGATGGATATTTCCTGTGATTTGCTGCAAAGTCACTGGAGTTACGCTAAAAAGGAATTACTTTAAAACTCCACACCTTTGTTACGGTGTTTGGTTCTAACAGTACAGGAACTCAAGTCCTTGTTTTGGGTTGATTGTGCTCCACAACTTTTTAAGCTTTTCCAGAAAAGTAATAATACACCGGTGTGCTCATCCCAGGATCAGAACGTCAGCTTTAACTCCCACTTTTAAAAGAGAAATGAAGAAACAATAGTGTGAAAATGTTGTATGTCATTTGCAGGTTGCACTTTTCGTTCGTTTGTTTGTTGATGGTAGGTTTTGTTTTGTTTTGGGGTTTTTTTCTGAGCGTAAGTGCAGTAAATATTCTGTAGCATGAAAGTGTTCTTCATAATCACTTCTTTTATTGCAGAAGTGGCTTGAACCAGAGGACCCAGTGCTTGAATTGGCAGCAAGATCACTGGTGTGTGCCCCATGGCAGCTGTGCTCCAGCTGTTGATGTGGCTGCTCCTCTCGAAGAGCAGCGGTTCTGGCAGCTGTGGCACACTGAGCTGTTCAGTGAGAAAACGTGTTTCTCTTTTGGAACCCAACCAGACGGATTTGAGTGTGTGAATCGCTATCCCTGCAGCATTTCAAGGGCTGCCGAAGTCGGTGTTTGTGGTTCCAGCTGCTCAGCAGGAGATGGCGCTTTGGGCTCTCGAAGGAGCAAGAAGCGGGTGAGAGGCAAACTCATGTCGGCTAAGAGTTCGATAATTAAATTGCTCACGACGTGCTTCATAACGAGAACTCGTAATTCTTCTTGTCATTCCGTGCTGTAATAGATGGGTCTTTGAAGTGACACCCGGGGCTGGCTTTTAGAGCAGGGCACTAATTAAATCCTCTCTGCATGAAAACTGATATCTTGGGGAGGTACAGATTAACTGAGCACTACTAACTGGGTGCTCTTGGAAGAGCAGGAATTTGTTCCTCATGTTATTGCACAGCTACCTGACAGAGACTGTCTCTAGTTCCTCACAGAAACACCGTGAAAAAACAATGGAGGCTGGTGATGGGAGGGTAGGAATGGTGTCCATTATACCAATGGGTTGTGCAGGTGCTTTAAAAGGAGTTGTGGGGGGTTTTCTCCAAGTTAGTATCTTCAAAGGTACAGCTGATGCTCCAGGAAATCCAATGTAAGTGGCCTTTACCAAGTGAAGTGTCTTGCAAATACAGTGAATTTCATCTGCATTATGTGAATTTCAACTTCTTTATTAAGCTACTATAAAACTGTGCTTTTGAACTTGTGTAAAAATCAGCTATGACTACAGGTTCCTGTATAATTTTACTCTGAGAAATTTGCTGTAATAAGGGCATCTTTTCTACTGTTGGTTATATTCTCCATTTAGCATAGTTAATGCAACTCCCACTTTTGCTTTTTGTAGTCTGCCAGAACATCATAATGTTAAAAAGTGGAAACCATGTGACTATAAAGTGTGAAGGAAAACATTTATACGTCCAGACCGAAGAATAAATTCTCACCAGCTGTGGATAGTTTCAAAAGGTAGGAGATTGCTTCTCAGAAGTGAAAAAGATTACCCAGAGATTTGTATCAACTCTGTGACACAGTTGAGTTGCATTAGTGTGGAGTTACTTTTATTTATTTAAGGAGACTCTTGTCAAAATTCTAATCCCATGCGGACAAGTTTTCATTACAATATCCTTCATATTTCTTCTTTCTAGAAGTTAATGAGTAATTTCTAATAAAATGATAGTTATATCTCTTCCTAGACTGTATTATATGTTAGACCTCTCTAAGTGACCTGGCATAGGCTCAAAGTTACCAATACTTAATGGACATGGTGGAAACATTAGCCCATGTCTAGTTTCCCTATTTGGTCTGCCAATCCTTGAACTCCTGGTGTAGTGTTTAGAGAGAGTACAGTACTGGAGAGAAGTGGCAGAGCCATTCTTGGAATGTGAGAGGGGAAGATTGGCAGTGGGAGGAAAGCTGATAGGGAATTGGGAGGATATGTGAAAAGGTTGATAGAGCAGCACTAGCAGATAGCAATGGGATTTCATGGATCTCAGGAGATGGTCCCTATAAGGGAGGGGGCAGCACAGAGGGGAACACCAGAGCTGTAGGCCAGAGGTGTGCCAAGGCTGTTTGTCCTGGCTGGATACTTCTAGTGCATTATGATGTCAATAACCCCTTTGCAATTCTCACCACCACAGCAATCTTTTCTTCAGAATGGATGTTAAAATGCAGAAGGGGAGTGAAAAGTCCAGAAGGTATAGAAATGTTTAAACAAGGTTCACAGATAGTATTGTACTGTGGGACTAGAGGTGCCCACGCAGCTGAGATAGAGACTGCAACCTGTGGAGAGGGGTAGGAGGTAGGATTTAATACGTGGGGAAAACAGCTGCCTTCTTCTGTCATCCTTCTTTGGGGTACAGTGGGGTTTTCAGTAAGGTTGATATGAAGCAGTGAGTGTGTTTAAACAGGTAATTCCACTGTGTGTATCTGGTATCAGGAAGTCCTCAATGTAGGATTTTCTGCACTCTGAAAAGCAGTTGTCACAACTAGTGAGCAGGAACTGGGCTGTAGGGACCATCAGTTTGACAGCTTCATGTTCTTGGTGGCCTTGGTCAAGTTTACATGCTTGCCTTTTCTGTCAGGAGCTCTTTTCCTGCTGGTTCTGATTGGAGCAACAAAAGTGGTTATTGGAGCAACAAAAGTGACAGTGTAGTCTCAATAGTTCTGCACCTGATCACTGGCCAGAATCATTAACAGTTGTTTCAGGTAGGGCAAGTCTTGTAAGTCTGAGAAAGATCCATGAGTGGACGAAGTGGGCACACTGTGCATAGACATGAAAAGAGTGCAAACCCACAGGAGGAGGAAGAGTTATATAAACTGGAGGTCTGACAAGTTATGTGAAATGAAGAATGTTATGAAAAAAGCAGAAGGGAACTTCCTAGTGAGATGTGTGAGTGTGGACAGTTATCTTGTTAGGCAGCCATTGGGTCTGTTGGGGCTGTGGTAAAATCTCTGTACTGCTTTCGTTGTTGGGAGACTGAGCAGCTGGATTTCATATTGCAAAAGATGAGTTGTGGGTGCATAATTTTTTCTGCTTGCCCTCTCTGCTTAGACAAAATTAGTTGTTGAAGGACTGTATATTCTTAAATTGTCATTGAGCAAAACTCTTGACATGAATCTCAAGCATGTGTAAACACTTTGTTTCCTTTGCCATGCTACTCAGACTGCAGTTTCCTGATTCTTCTTCACACGTACCAGTCCATTTGATCCTAATGCCTCTGTTCTGCTGGTGGTAGTAATTATGCAGTCACAGAATCAACAGCATTGGAAAACTGATCTACTTTAAACAAATTTTGGGTAAAAGAGTGCTTCAGCTTTCATCTGCATAAGAACTGCAGAAATGTTTGTGCTCTTGTATCCTAATCACATTTGAGTTATCTTAATTTTATTGAAAAACACTGGTGCTATAATGCTGGATTGCTACAGACATTTTGAGCATCTGGCCCAAACACTACTAAGGCCTGCTTTTGTTAAGGTTGCTTACTTTATGATTAATGTGTTTTATGTAGTCTCTCTGCTAATGAGAATTTCAGAGTGCTGCTAGAACCCAGAAGGCTTTGCATGTAGCTACAACAATCTGTATGGTTTGTCTTTTCAATCCATTATCACAGACTGCTTCAAGTAACAAAAGGTATTCCTGCTCCAAAGGAAGCACTGAATTTTCTTGTGTGGAATGCAGTGTAGCATAATGAAAAAAAGTGTCCTATATTAAAGTAGCAGATACTGCTGGTTATTTCTGTCAGTCCTGCTATGAAAAGGTGGTGCTGGAACAACAGTGTCAGAACAGGTAGTGGCAGGTATGAGTATACAGTAAATTGTCTTTTCTGGAAGTAAGGAGATGGAAAACCATATTGTGACATAAAAGATATTGCGAGAGAGTTAAATTACTGTCCTATTCATTTACATTATGTGCAAAATTGAGATGGGGAACACTTTGAAGCTGTAATGTTATGGTGCAGTTGGAAAATCCTAACTTCTAGCAGTAATAACTTCATTGACATCTGAAATAGCTTCTCCTGTGATTCAGCACATAGCTGTTCTTCTGTCTATATCTCCTCCTTTCCTGCTTCAAACCTGAATTCCAGGAAATCCGCCTATGACTCAATTAATGCAGCATTATGACATCAGAGTAAGCTTTTCTGTATTGTCAGTAATGTCTTTTTCACCTCTCTCTTGTTCACATCTGAATTGTTTTCTTGGGAGGTTAATTGAGATGAAGTGACATAAAATGCCTCTGAGGAGCCTGGAGTAATGCAGCAAAAGTGTTTACTGTGCCTGAATCACTTCTTTATATCTGAGAAATTCATTGACTCATGCCATATATTTTCTGGTTTTGAGAGATTTTATTTAATTGCAGCTTCTGATGAGATTGAAAGCAGTAGCAGTAATGCATGCATACCTAGCCCATGCACTCGGAGGAAACCAGCATGCATGTTGCCTGCTAAGACCCCAGTGAAACTGTAAAGAACCAAGCAGATGCTTAGGATTCTGTTATCCAAGAGCCTTCAGATTGTTGCTGAACTGCAGTTCCCATCTTAATGGAGAGCAGACTTGCTCCCTTTTCAAGAGACCAAGACAATTATTTTAGCCAGTGGTCAAAAATTATGGTTAGGCTAAATTGTAGGAACTAGATTCATTTGACTGGATTGCATTTAGTGTGGTGCTGTGTGTCCTGGAAGTAATGGAGAAGAAAAGGGTTTGGAGAAAATATGGGCAGTGGTGCTTCTCATCTCACAGCAGAGGCAGGAATCTGAGTTGGCAAGAGCCCTGGCAGTGCTGAGGTCCCACTGGCACTGCTGTCTGACAGTCCAAGCAGTGCTAAGAAGTTTTTGATATGAAATGATTTTTCTGTTCTCCCTTCCCTCCATGAACTGGTTGGCCCCCAGCACATATTGGGGCATGTATTAAGAATGTAATTTTCTTTCTCCTTCATAGGCCTGGTGTTAGAATGACATTAAAAATAGTTTTTAGCAGCTTATGTCCCACTGTGGTAGTGATAAAATGAGTTTCAATTAACTTTTCAATATAGTTGTGATGATTCATCAAATTTCACCAGTTCTTTTGGAACTTAATGATTTGTAAGCCTTGCTCAAGTGAAGAATTTCTGAGGGCATTGTGAATATTCAAGTAAACAGCAGTGTTAGATTAAAGGACTTTTTAAACATGTGCTAATTAAAATTGCTAGTTTGTTAACTCAGCTGTACTGATTTGTATGGAAGATAAAGTTGTGCACATGTAGATTTCTACCATGTTGATGAGTTGTTCCAAAAGTGTTTTCTGCTGTCACTGGATCTGTTACAAATGCAAAATTTATTTCCTTGATGTATCAGTGTATCATGTTAGACATCCTGAGGAAAATTAAGTTAAATATTACTAAAGTACATTCTGCACATAATTGACTTTATTTCCTTTATTTGATAGTGATGCTGTTCTGAAACAGAATTTAAAAATCTAAATTGTATATCCAAATTGTCTGGTGCTAGCTGCATTATGATGGATTAGAAAGCCAAAAACCCCAATAGTGTCTTCTGTGACAGGTTGTTTCCTGTGAATTTTCCACAGGTCGACAGAAATGCAAATAATAAGAACCTTCAGTTTAACTTCAACACTGGTATGTTGAGTGTTATTTATAGCCACTGAAGTATTTAATTTTCATAATCCACACTTTAAAACTGTTTCTGAGAGAGTTTTATGAATTTTGTCTAGGTGCCCAAGTTGTTAAAGTATTTTAAACATGTGTTTGGATTATACCTCTTTTCCTCTCTTTTAAAAGCAGGAATTACAAAATCCCCACAAACCCCACTGTACCAATATAATGGAGATGCAATATTAGGGAATTTGCAGGCATGTTTTCAATAAAAGTAGATTAGTTTTCATATCATCCTGAAAAGTTAGGGTGATTCCATCATCATGGAGTGCATATTAAAATATAACATTACAGAAATTCCTAGTAACTACCTTGGTTCAGGAAAGAAAGATATCACCCTGTGTAGGTTTGCTGCCAGTGGCATTTGATTTGCTGCTTATCCTCATTCTGTGCTGACATGATCTGTAAGAACTCTTATGGCATTGATGCCTTCTGTTCCAAGGCTCCATAGGGGCATTTGGTCAGATGACTGAAATTATTAAGTTAATAGTGATTTAACCTACTACAGCATCCCCTCTGAAAATATATCCCTTCATCTGCTGAAGGAGGGCAGCTGAACATACATTCTCTCATCTGTTATCACTAAAAGCAAAGCTTAAATCACCATGGTGTTTCAGTGGACTGGAGATGTATAGTCATTTGAAGGATTCCTGGGTTTTAAAATTGCTCTAGCTTGTCTGAAGTCATCTTCCCACACTGCTGTTGCACTGTTAGGAGAGATGATTAAGAAGATTCTGTATTCAAAGGCAAAGAGGAGGCTTTTCATTCTCATTGAGTCAATGATTTCATCCTAATTGAAAACTGAACCTATATCAACTGCCTGTGTCCCTGCTTAGTATATTGAATTTCTTCCAGTAGTTTCACTTCAAGAAATGTTGATGTCCTGTCCTCCTTCAACCTGTTGGCCACTCCAAAGAAGCAAACTAAAAGAGGTCTGTTGGTACATAGCTCACATGATTAATTCAGTTCTACAGACATATAGAATTAATAACTAGCAAAGAAGGGTTCAAGGAGGACTGAGTCTGAGAGCCTGGAGTTTTCTGTGAGTGACAGGTACAATAAGCAGGGATGACTGGACTGAATCCAGCCAGTTTTTAAATGGAGAAGTCAGCACTGGTAGCATGTCACGAGAGTGTAAGCACAAGATTTATTCAAGGAACATTTAATTAAACCAGAAGGTAATGGAAGATACAGTGTGTAGCAGTTCCATTACAGAAAGTACTAAATTGCTTAGATGATTTATTACTGGGGAGAAATAATGTTTTTTCCAGGACATGGTATGAAAGTGATACAACATTTGAAAGCTACACAAATTGCATTGATATAACCTTAAGAATTTTTACTGAGCTGCGTTGTTTTTTGGATGGTAGATGCAAAAGCAATAAACTCTGGTGGCCTGTGTGAAGAATTTGAGGTACTGTTATTTGAAAACCACTTTTGACAAACACTACAGAAGTCAGTAACAGAGCCATAGGCTGTAATTTGATTCCTTGTGTCTATGTGTTTCATGAATTGATAGACAGTTATTGATAGCCATGACACTTCCTTGATAAAATCTATTGTGTCTTAGTACGTTCTCTGTTAAAAGGCTTCTGTGGTTCCCTAGGAAGACCTGTCATTCCTTTTTCTTTTTTTTTCCCCCACCTGTGGTTTTGGTTGGTTTGTTTGTTTGGGGGTTTTTTTGAATGGAGAAAACTTGGGTGAATGTATTGCTTTGTCAGCTGGGGATTGACAGTGCAGCATGTTTTTGTTGTTGAGCAGTTGTGTACTTTGTGCTCTACATAAGTTGCATGAGGGGCAGCTGATCTTTGCAATGCATTTTTCAGGGGCATAGTTTCAAAAATTAGTATTAGCTGGGGGTTAATTGAGCAATACCTTCAGCAAGGAGGTGCCATGCAGTGAATGAATGTCAGTTTTCTTCCTAGGCTAGGCTGCAATTTTTTTCTAAGTGACATTTCTTCCTGACAATCACATTGTGCAGTGAGCACTGCTGATCCTTTATTTTTGGAACATATTGTTTATTCAGAGATTCTGTTCTGTACACTGACTTCAAAAAGTCCAATGGAAAACAGCTCTTTATGTTACATAGTAATTCATATATTCTCCCCAGACCTTGAATGACTCTTCATATTTTGTTTCTGACTATGCAGGCTTTCCTTGTGAAACCTTTCTCATGGTTTTGACCATGAAGTCATTCTTTTCATTTACTCTGGTAACCCCATAGATAAAATTAAGGATGAGAAAAAATACTTTGTGAAAGAGCATGGATTTTGAAAGGACAGTCTTTTAGAAATAAAGTCATTAAGAATTGTACAGGGTGGGGCAATAGGACAGGTTTTTTTAAAGTTTGGATAGACTGCAGTATCCAAAAATTTTGTGTGCAGTATATTAAACCAGCTGAAAGTGTGTAGCAGTAGTTGTAATCTAAAATTATAACTGGTGCTGTAGTGTGAATACTTTTGCACAAACAGTTACCAGTTTCAAAAAGGCTTTTGGCTGAAGACAGTAAAGTATCGAGGCAAAATTTATGTCCTGTTTTAAGCATGAAAGAGTAGGGACTTGGTATGAGAAAAGAAGAGAGAGGAGTTATCAATTATCACCCTTCTTTTTATGCTTAAGTGAAATGTGAGAAAATAAACTATACAATAAGGTCCTACAATAAACACCTGGGAATGGGGAGGATATAGGAGAGGTAGAAATGCATTTTAAAAATATAGATCTTGAAACAACCTTTAAACAATAAAAAGTTAACGTGTTTCTCAGTCTGCTATAATGTCCCATGCTGTCCTGCTTAGCCATCCAAATGGTAATAATTAAATTTCCATGTCACTGTGGTTGTTTGTCTTACAGATTCCAGTCTCCCTTAGCACATGGATGTTGTAACCACTGTTGTCAGAGTATAGTACTGGTCAGTACTAGCTGCAGTATTACCTATTCCTAGTCAGTTACGGAATTTAAATTTCTGTCAGAAAATATTTAAACTAAGCATTCTGTGGCATTTTAGATATAGTTAATGTTATCTTCTATTCTACTTGAACTATTAAAGCCCTAGGTTGTACACATCTCTGTAATGTGAACATGATCCTCATTTCTTTCCATACTGTTCTCTTATAGATCTATTGTTTCTGATCATGTTAATTAAAACATTTCAGAGGAAAGATTTGGCTTTGTTTTGCAACATCCCCTCTGTTGTGCAGGAAATTTGTAGTGTAGCTGCTATGTGCTACCTTTAAAACAAAGGTAAAATTCAACCCAGTGAAAATAACTTCTGAGTTGGGGGACCAAGACAGTGTTGCAGTTTTACTTAGGGAACATGCAGAATGGGAAGGGGTTTAAATTTTTGCCTTGAGAAGTGTGCACTTCATGTAATATTGCTGTATCAAATCTCGCCAGTTACAGGAGTTGTCAGGTGAGTATTTTACATCTGTCAATTACAATATAGGTTTGTGTTCTCTGCAGAGGTGTTAAACTCAGAGTAAAAACTGTCAGTCTGGTGTTCTTGAGTAATGGAGTAATGGAGCCTGGGCAAGAAGGGGTGGATCTGCTGTTGCCAGTATGGAGGTGGCTGAGTTTTACAGGGTGGAGCATCTGTATGTAAAAATGCTTTTCAGTCACTCTTTCTTAAGGTAACTGTGAAAATAATACTATTAATACATGTTGGAAAACCAGTGAGGTTTTAATAGAAGTAAATGTAGCTTCTCCAGCCTGTGGGCTGCTGGTCCCATTTGGGAAGGCTTCTACTTTAATCTGACATCTTGTTTAGCACTGATAACACTAGACAGTCCAATTAAAGTATTTCAAGAAGACATCCCCATACAAGACTTCAGTGATTGTCCGCTAATGTGTATTGAATTTTAGCTAAATACAGCCCCGGGTGCTGTGCTGGAAAGCAGGGGAGCTTGCTATTCAAGCTCTTAATTCCTTTTATATCGATTTGGCTGCTAATGATATAACCTTCTAGTCTAATTAACTGACATCTGCATTAGGCTGGAAAAGAGCCCCCTGCTTGAAGCCATCCACTTGTTTGTGTTATGAAATGTGTCCTTTTATTTTAGATTTTGTCCAGATTAGCTCAGTCTGTGCAAAATAGTCCATCTAAAGGATTGACTTTGTTTTTAAATACCTTGTAAAGCAAATTTATCTTTCTGCTGTCTACATTTCTGCCTGTGTGTCCAGGACTTATTGCTGGGAAGCCTGTCCAGAGCTGGGTCACTGACCGTGTGCTTTTCTAATAATTTCTTCCCCATGGAGTATTAGCTCCTTTGACTGATTTGTGGCTGTCAAGAAAGGTGTAAATTGAGATAAAGATGGGCTATGAAAACCTGAGGATAAATGGGTAATTTTGTATGTTTTAGGTCATGAAACAACCATCAGATATAAAGGACTTAAATCAAGCTAAAAACATTGCTAGATTGGAAGAGGCAATCTGCTTATGAAGCCATGTTGCCAAAGTTGCAAACCACAAGTTCTCAAATGGGAAATTTTGATTTCAACATCTGAAAAATAAAATGCATGTTTTTTTAGATCACTTCACAAGTTAAAGACACTAGGTTACAGAAGTTCATCATGATTAGCTGTTTGGATTCATTATGTGTGCTTTTACCACATACATGTGTTTACCTGTTTCCTTGGGGAGAAGGCTGTGACTCTCAAGATAAATTATGTAAAGCTGGGATTCTGTTACGTTTCTCGCCTCTGTAGAAGCTTCAGTGATAGGTGCTGCAGGAAACTGCTTTTTCTTGCTCTGTTTTAAGTGTTGATGGTTTTCTTCATTAAATACTATTTGAGAGTCTCCCTCACTGGAGATATTCCAGAGCCCCCTGTACACAATCCTGTGCCATGTGCTCTGGGATGACCCTCCTTGAGCAGGGAGGTGGGACCAGATGACCCACTGTAGTCCCTTCCAACCTATCCGACTTTGTGACTGTGATTCTTGAAGCCAACTTGCAGTGCTTGGCACTGAGCAGTTGGGAGCAAAAATCAGCCTCATGGAGAGTTTCTGGAGTCTCCTGTTAGACAGAAAGCCCAGTCTCTCCTGGGGATGAGGACAGCTGGGCAGAGATGACACAGCCTAAAAGGAGCATATCACGGACTGATTGATGCAAATCCACAGTTCAGTTTGTCTTTTCTCCAAAAACCATTACTCTGTAATTCACACGCAGAGGAAGGGATCTTTTCTCTCTCCAGCCTCTGGCTTTATGTGAGAGCTGGGAACAGAAGAACAGAAGAGAGGTGTTTTACTGGAACAGAGTTGTGGTCTCTTCCTTCAGGAAGCTTTGCTGCCCTTGCTGGGGAAGTGGCCTGACATGCCAGAAAGTCTTGACACATAAAAGGCACTTCAGTTGATGTTTCTGCTGAAGTGGAGTTTGCCCTCCAGGAGGACTGCAGATTCACCCAGGTGCAGAAGGTTGTGTAACCTTTGACATGTCATCTGCCTTAGTTAGCCAAGTGCTGTGATGGCAGGAAGGGGTAGGATTGAGCTTTACTTTGAAAAGCTGTGTTTGTATTTTTTTACAACATGTAAAATGATATGAATTTTTAACCCAAAAGCAAGAGTGCAGACCATTTTTACTTTGTCCGTGTGGCATTGGTGATGAAGAAATAATCAGAACTAAACACAAAAGACATCCGAAGAATTAAAACAGGGTATTAGCCTTAGTCTTAGAAATACCTTAAGACGGGCAACTTGAATCTAAATTGCAAAGTTCATGCTTGAAAACCTGGATTAAAATACAGACTCAGGGCGATACCTGAACCATACTATGATATAATGGATGAGAGTAGGACTCCTGATGACATCTGCTAACTGAGATCAGTCAAAAACAAATGAAAAGTAATCTAGTAAATTGATCAATTCCTCACCTTTTCCATTTTGTTCCCATTTTACTGTGCCTGAGTTACCAGATGGAAGATGTAACTTGGTGATGCTTGAGAAGACAGGCCAACCTTGAGCCCCTAGTGTTAGCATTTCAACCCTGTAGGGGAAATGTTATGTCCTACATAGTGTGAATAAAACAGCTCAGATATTACTCCCACCATTTTAGTAAATTGCTTCATGATGAGTCATAATCTTTCTCTGTCTAAAGGCCTTTTTGTGTTGAAAATGTCTTTAAAACTGGCATTTACTCTGTGATCTTTAGTTCTCTATTAGTCCCATTTACACTGTGATTTGTACTTGCCTGTTAAGAATGCAGTGTTCAGTGCACAACAGTGCTTCTGTTGTGATACCACTGCAGCTTCCAGTTGGGACTAGAATAGCAATCGGTTGTGTAATGTGGACCTGGATTCCTTGTGCATTAAAAAATTTTGCACAAAAATGGTTTGAAGTTGAGAAAAAAAGATGGGAAATCTCTTAGCTAATTTCTATCATAACAAATTCACATGCTCTGATTTGGAATGATGGGTGTGAAATCCAAAGAGCTTGAGGCTGGAAGAATTAGCTGCTAATCTCACATTTCTGCAGAAAGACAGAGCAATTCCTGTTTTGTAGCCCTGAAAACATAATGGAGCCCTGGGGATCACTGACAAAACAAGCTTCTTAGAGCCACTAGCACTTAGCAAAATTGACTTCAGTTAATCAAAAGATTCTTTAGGGAGAGGAAGAGAAAAGAAAACGATGATAGTTTGGAAGACGGGAGAACAAGTAACTGCGTGCAGATGGTTAAAGAAATTTCAGTTTCTTGCAGTGGGGCTCAGTAACCTATAATATCATATTATATAATACTGTCCTATAATATTGGATGGTATCCAATGGCCAACTTAAATAGAAGAAAAAGTAATTTAAATGCTAGACTGGGGGGGAGGGTGGGGTTGAGGGGGAAAGTGAAATGGAGGAGAGTACAGTGGCACTTTGTTTGCCCTGCCTGGACACGGAGCCGTTGACCACAACTCTCTGGCTGCCAATTCCTCATCCACTGATTAGTCCACCCTTCAAACCCGTCTCTTCAGTCACGGAGATAAGGATGTTATGTGATTTACTAATTAATTTTAATTCAGCCATATTATCAGTAGAACATTTCTCAGTCTTTTTACAGTTCTCTCTGTGTATAGATAATCTTCTCCTGTGTTCTCAAGATCACTAGCAATTCTTGCAAAGTGCTTCTAGAGGCTCCAGCCCACACCTCTTAGCTCTTCAAGCATCTTGTGGTGAGAATGCTGTGATTCTGGCCATAAAATAAAGCAAAGGCAAAGATGATTTTCTCTCCATCAGGATAAGTGATCTGAATGTTGCTTAATAAATTTTGTCATCTGATGGGGGGAGGAACAGCTGAATCACATGCCTTACAGGAAAACAGGAGGGACCAATGGGAAGAAAGATGAGCCAAAAATCACACAATTATTTTGTGCTAGCTTAATGCCTGCTTGTTCTGCCCAAAGGTAAAGACATAGTTATCAGCACCATTTATCAGGTGCACCATTTTAGTATAAACTTGTTTAAAAAAGGGTAGAGCCCCTTTGTCATCTTAATTAGACAGTAACGCATTGATTCCAAGTGGGCCTTCATTTTCTAATTATTTAGTACATAATGTCATTAAACATCTTTGAGTGGACAGGATTGCTCTAAAAGCTTTAGTTCCAGAGCTCTAATATTAGGCTTTTGGCATTCATCCCTGTGTGTGAAAAGCAGTCAGTTTGTTTACCAGGAATTTAGATTCCCATTACTGGGGGAATTAGCAGTGAGCTATTAGTCTGATTCAAGCACTTAACAATTGCTGATCATCTCCTCCTAGCTTGGGGATAATGGAGGTGATCAGCTGTAAATGGAAAGTATGCAGGGCTATTTTCATGTAGGCACTTGGAGAAAGTGCAGCATCCCTTGACCTCTGCTAGCCCTGGGGTTTGCAAGAAACCCAAACACCAAGTCACTTCCTGGACCAGAGCTAATCATCTATCAGAAGAGCTTCCATTAGAGACTAACCAAACTCAGCCTCAACCGACCCTCGCTCAAATGAAAAAAGGTTCAGCCACAAAGTCCCTGGGGTAGAAGTGATTAGTCTGTGATCATATTTACCAGGACCTGTTTCGATGGGGAAGCAGCTGCAGAATAGCTGTGGGTTGTGATTCCATTGCAGTGCTGAACGATGCTGTGGAGCTCAGCAGTGCTGGTTGGCTTCCTCTTTCTCCATTGCTCCCAAAAGCTTTGTCTGGTTCATGGACACCTCAAAGATTACTTTGACAATTGGCCTTTTAATTCTTGTGTTAAGCTGCCTATCATTTTGGCAAATAGTAGCATGATTTTTTGGATGTACTGAAAAAGACACTTTCGTTCTTTATGGATGCTGAACCTGTAGCATTTTCATGTCAACTGAAACTTACCTCTTATTGTCAACAGATTTGGAGGGGTGTGCAAGGGATGTGGAACCAGGAACCAGCTTGAAACAAGGCTTAGCTTTCCCTCATCTGCAATAACATATTGTTCCCCCTTTTAAAAGGAAAACTACAGCCACTTGATTCTTACTGGAACATAGGCATTTCTTAGAGACAGTGGGAATGACTTTAATGAGGCAAGAACACAATAACTTTGGACTCCCAAATTCAAGGCTTATCTCTGGTATCACCTTGCTTATGACCTCAGGCAAGAAATGTGTATTGCTTCTCCCACTTGTCTCAAGAAACCACTTATTTAACACAGTTGCCTGAGCTCACTGCTGGAGCACTCTACGAATGCCCTTTGCAAATGCTACATTAGACCTTGTTGAGGAATCTAAAACTCTATCAGAGTTCTAGAAGCCACATCGGAAGTACCTGACAGTGAGTCATGACTGTAAAAGTTGTTAATTGCTTTGTAAGAGATTCTGGTTCTGTTCTTTAAATTTTTTTCTCATAATGCCTCAAGCGGTGGAGACAAGGACCGTAGCTTCTATTAAATGCAAAGGAAGGACAGAGATTTCCAGAGTTGCAAGATAAATTTTATTAGTGGGACTTCACATTATCTCACTCTTTAAAAAATAATCTACATTACAACAGTTCGAAGGTTCCCTCTGTGTATATGCTTGCTGAGAACTCAATGTTTAGACTGCCTGAACAGAGACTCTTTATTGGATTATTTTTGTATTTTGTGGGTTATCTTTTGCTCACAGGGTGTTGTGTTCCACTTTCTGGGAACAGAAGCTGAGTGGGGGGTCTAAATTGCCCTGTAGTACGTTAGTAAGAACTTTTCTGAATGGGTTTAGGTAACTGTGCCAGTGTTGGAACATTGTCGTTGCTAATAGAACTGAATTGATACCAATGCTGGCATGATATTTACAGTAGCAGTTATACTTGTCCATGCATATATGCTGTGTAGTTGAAACACTATGATATTTGGAGATTGGGTGTTAGAAAAGTCTAAGTGAAAATGGGTTTGTTCTCCCAGCAGTGTGAGTACCTGTGAATGCAGGTGTAGTTAGAATTTTGCTTGCAGTTATTGAAGAACAAGCCCAAGAGGCAGCTGTGTATATAAATGTGCATGCAAAAGGGATGCAGGACACTTGGAAAAAGAAACCAAACTGACATGTTTTGCTTTAATTTCAGTCTAGAGCAGGATTTGTCTCAATGTCGAATATCTTCCTGTGTAATCCAGGACATGCCAGGAAACTGCAACTGCAATCAATAGCCTTCATAGGGGTAAAGGGCCAAAGGTCCACAGTGCCCTAAACATGAATGACAAAATGCTAATTCCTTATTCCATATCGACCTGTCTTAGAGCACTGAAGTTGGGAAAGAGGAAAGATCACAGTGCAGATGAGTAAATGAACAATGCAGTACATTGTGTACCAGTTGTATGGTACAGATGGCTCAGGGAAATCTACTCCATTATACTCACAAATATTCTCTCTGATGTGTGGAACATTTGAAAGAACAACATTTTCTTCTTCACAGTCGCTCTCCATTAAATTCTGGGGATGACAGATGCTATTACATTACAGTCAAGAGTCTTGACACATTTCTAGTCCCAACATATGGAGGATGGTCTAATGTAGATATTATATTATGATTACACGGACTCTGTTTTTCTTAAAGAATGGTAGCAAACATGTGGAAATAGTGCTGTCTCTTGCTTCAAATAGCCATATTTCAGTAGGTAATGAGAAATACCAGCATTAGTACTCCTCTTTATTAAAAAGACATGTTCCTACTGCATGGAAATAAGATATTGCTACTCTGTGTGACAGAGATCATTCTTCTGCATGCAGTGATTTCCTTGTTCTACCTGCCTAGGAAGTAAACAGAAGACTGTAATTGGAAATGGAAATATTACCACTGCAGAAGGATAATTACTCTGATACAGGCAGCAATGTAAGATTGCATAACAGGGTGTCTGACAGTGACTGGGAGCCACAGCATATTACCTAGCTGGTGCTTCCCTGGCAACAGATAAAGCATAGGATCAAAAGAATACTCACCTGTTCTGCCTCTCCTCAGGATTGTAATCTTGTTAGGGTGTGTATAGTATTGGTCAGATCTGCTGCCTCTCAGGATGAGCAATGGGCACTATATGTGGGCATGGAGGAGCTGCGTTGAGGAACTGAGTTTCTGGCTATTGGAAAGTGTAGGCTGGCTGATGAGGCAACTCTTGCACACAATTGATTGCAGACTGTTAACCTATGCTTAGAAATCAATATTCACTTAACACCACATTTTAACAGGCAAACGCAGTACAAACCAACAGCAGTTACACAGTGCACACATTTACAGTCAGAATAAACAGATCATGAAGTAGCACTTGGCAGAGGAGGAGGAGGAGATGGGGCAGGCAGCTGGAAGGGGACAATGGCTACTTGAATATGTGCAGAATGTACAAGGAGATTTTTGCAACTGAATGTCCCGGGGGTTTTGTGACCAAAGCATCTTCAATGATCTATATGCATTCTCTAAGGGTTACTGAGAAGGTTCGTCCTGAGGCCAGGTAAGGTCATCTTTTGCTAGATATAACTAAATTTACCAGAGCTCAGCACAGAAATCCATCTTGAAAAACAGAACCCAAGGGTGTTACAAGCTCTGATAATGCACTATATATATATTGCAAGGGGCAAAACAGAATGGAGCAAGAGTGTAAGCTCCACCATGGTGTCCTTGATCTGGAATGGTATTTTTCATATACTTAAAAAAATGGATTTGAAAAAGGAACTGAAAGTAATCCAGAAATGCTGTTTACCAGGGACTTTATGTGTATGTTTATTGAGCTTTACTTGCAACCCACCCTGGAGCAGAGACTTCTAGTCTTTAGGATGACATGCTCTACTCTCTGGCTTCACAGGCTTGCGGAGTGGATCCACATAAACCTCGTTAAGTTCAACAAATCCAGTACAAGACCCACACCAGATTTGGGACAGCCCTCAGTACTCACACAGAGTGGGAGGTGAAGGAATGGAGAACAGCCCTGCAGAAAAGGGCTTGGGGATATGGGTAGATGGAAAACTGGATGTGAGTCATTAACTTGCAGCCCAGAAAACCATTTTGCAGCCTGGGCTACATAAAAAGAAGCATGGCCAGCAGGGTGAGAGGTGATTCTTCCTTTCTATCCAACCTCACCTCTCCACCTGGAGTTCAGTATCCAGCTCTGAACTGCCCAGTACATGGGCCTGTTCAAGCAGGTCCAGAGGAGGACACGGAAATGATGAGAGGGCTGGAACACCTCTCCTGTGAAGAAA
>JAWWMP010000028.1:18308486-18321853 GCA_035047865.1 Dendrocincla tyrannina
TGAGGGTGGTGGGGCCCTGGCACAGGTTGCCCAGGGAAGCTGCGGCTGCCCCATCCCTGGCAGTGTTCAAGAACAGGCTGGATGGGGCTTGGAGCAACCTGGTCTAGTGGAAGATGTCCCTGCCAGGGCAGTGGGGTGGAACAAGATCATCTTTAGGGTCCCTTCCAACCCAAACCATTCAAAGACTGCAGGCCTGAGAAGGAGCTCCAGAAGGTGGGGTGGTCGGACATACTGTGTCAGGTCATCTCTGCAGCAGAAACCAAACCCTGCACAAGTTTTGACAGAACTCACACCTTTGTTTTAAACTATTGAGCTGGAACATGAGCCTGTTACTCACAACACATGCATGGCAGAAGCAATGGTGAAAACTGTATCTGCAGAGCTCAGTGCAAACTGATGGGGCAAAAGTGGGGTACAAGTAGGTGGGAGGTTTCCAGTGTCGTTCTGGGTTAAGGCTGTTCCATTCCTCTTCTCTGAAAGCCTTCTATTTCCCAAAGGTAAATCAGTAGTGGGACATGCCTGGATATGGAATAAGATTAATAATATGGGAAGGAAAGATTCCATTTACGCCAAGTTAATGTGAGCTCAGCAACAGAGGCAGGAACAGAGCCAGGGAAGGCCAAGAAGTAGCAGCTCCAGAAAGTACAGAGGAGGCCAAAGGCATACTGCTGTGTTCAGAGCTGTCTCTCTGCATCTTTCCTTCAGCCACCTAGGAAATGAAAAGGAGGGATGAATCCCAGTTAGGCACATTTCTGCTCAAACTTCTGGTTGCAGAGCCTCCAATTCTGAGCACTAATATGAGACTATTGAAACTCCTGTGGCCAGGTGCATGGCCCCCTATTTCTGCTTGTCTGTGGAGGGAATAGCTTAAGGCCGAGCGGTCCAGCATTCCACATGCACATGGCATCCCTCACTTTGATGTCTAAAGTCATACATTTCCGGATCCAAGGTTTTTCAATTACTGTCTCTAGGCTACTTGACTCGCTGCTTTGTGAAGGCAACAAAGCACTGCGTACCTGGGACATTTCTGATGCAAGAGATGGGCTGGCACTGTCTCCTTGGAAGCTTATTGGAGATGAATAAAGTAAGTCGTCCTGTATTTCTAGAGCTGTCTGCTTCATGTGCATTTGAGACCAAATGGCATTTTCTGCAAACAGAAGTAAAACATGAGTCTTATTGTGCTTTTTTTGTGCAGTCTTGGAGTCTAGTGAACAGAAGTCTAGGGAAGTTATTTTATGAAATGCATTCACAGGCTGTGTGGCCTTGATTTAGAAAATACATATTCTCCATTCAGTGAATGGCCTGTCAGTCTGTGGGTTTGCTTGTGAGGCTGAGCAGACTGCAAAAGTTTTTTCACTGTACTTGAGGACTTTTGGGTCCCTCTGTGACTTTCCCAATTGTGTATTTTGTAAGGGGCTGATTTGTAGTATCTTGGATGGGATGTTTAGGTTGTAGATGTATCTATAGGGCTGGGTGTAAGGCTTTTCTATACTGCAGGAGGTAGGTTTAAATTTTAATCATTTATGTAATGATCCCGGTTTCTTTTATATCCTTTGGAGGCTTTTACAAACATTAAATATTTAAATCTCATTAAGGTATGTTGCTAAAATGCTAGGGAGATTAAAAAAATACAGATTTAGGATTACATTGTTGCATATAACAGGATTTTTGTAACTGCTATGCTGCTGAATCTAATAAAAGGCTGCCTCAGAAGCTACTTATTTTGACTGAGCAAGTGAGGGCCAAAGGAGAGTGCAGGAATGAGGACAAGGAGGGGAATCCCAACCCATAATCCTCACAGATGTGGTTACTTGGCAACCTATGGATACAGCATGTCTGACTCCCCCTTGTGAAGTTTTTGCACTGCCTTTCATTTAAATGGTGTTTGGAAATAGCTTCATCGTGTTTGAGATGAACAGAAATGCTGCCAAAAGATAGAGAAACATTAGAGAGCAGATCCAGGCTGGTCCCATAGGTTGCAGAGAAGATCATGAAGACATTGCAATAGAAGACAGAACTATACACAAAAGCAGAGCAAAGTAAAATCTTAAAACCACAGGATTTGAATTTCCCTGTGCTGAGCTGTTTCTCTGTGATGAGACTGATGCTTACCAAGGCATTTGTTGTTCTCAAACATGCCGAGTATCTGGTCACACTTCTCCTTCTGGTTGCCACTGCTCTCACATGTACACCACAGGGAGACCTCCACACTGGAGTTACTGACATAGTTGGGTGTCATGGGTGTGCCTGTCCCAAACCCCCAGACAAAAGAAGTGTCATGAATCGTGTTATACTAAAGGGAATGCTGCCCTGGAGGCAGAAGCCTTCCACTGTGACAAGCCTGTTACCAGGCAAGGTCAGGACTCCCACCAGGTAACCCAGGCCTGATGAACCTACTTGAAGTCTGCTGGGCTGTGAGATTGCTCTCCCTGACTCAAGCACTCTGATGGTGAGGTGTACTGAGAACTGAAGCTGGTGCAAGCATTAGATAGAAGCCCTGGCATTGACTCAGCTGTGGTACTGGCATATGGCAGCAAAAGGTGCTCTTGGTCCCTGTGTAGCTGGCAACAGTGTGGCCAGGTGCCTTTTGCCAACAAATATTGCACACCCATAGTGTGCCATTCAGTCAGAGTTCATTTAGAATAAAATCAGCAGAGCCATCTGGAAAAATGGAAGGTATAATCTAGATTTAGAGCTTCTGAGATACTGCTGCTCTTTACATCTCTGTTGAGCCACTCTGAAAAAGCGTTAGGAGATTGGTTGGCAATAAATAACTTAAACCAAAGATGACCTTCCTTCAAGCAGCTGGTAGTGTCATGTTCTGGCTGGCCCGGAGAACACAGTGTGCACAATACTAACAAACCTTCAGAAGTATAAAAGTTGGACAGTGATGGAATGCAGTGTTTAACCACTGCTGTGAAGGGATGTAACTCCTGCATCAGGAATTATTTAGTTCACACAAACCCAAAGAGCGCTGTTGATGAGGCCTTTAGAGCACTTTGTCCCAGCTGATTATGCAAACAGATATTGAGAAATCTCAGGCCAAGTGGTGCTGTTTTGACAACAGAGGATGGGACAAAGTACAGCAACAAATGCCATGGAAGAGCTCTCTTTGGGCTGCATTTACCTCAGAGACAAGAGGGAGCACTGGCATCAATTAGTAAGGCAAATTCACTGGTATACAGAGCACTACCTGCTGCAGGAATGCAGCATGGTCCTTTACAGCATCAGTGTGTGCCTGCAAGGCCTGAAAGCATCCACCCTGTATGTTCCTGTGGATATCACTTACCAATCATCCCCATGTAAGCCTGCAGGCATGCAGCATAGCTGTGCAGAGAGCAGCCATCTGGAGACGTGTCTGCAGGTTGACAGTTTTGTTGGAAGTCAGCCAGTCGGGATCTGTAGGAAGGAAAATGAGACCATCAGTGTCTATGTTGTTTTCTTCTCTTGGCTAACATCCACTGCTGCCGGACCTACTTGCAGATATGGTCTTCTAAGCAGGAGTCCAGCAGCCCAAGGCAATTGGGTTTGGTGTTAGACTGGAAAGAACAATCAGGAACAATAGTTTTCCGTCGTCTTTCTCCACAAAATTCATCTTGACATGGACAGAACAGGATCCTTTTGGTGAAATCCTCAGGGACTTTCTCAAAGAAATTCCTTAGCCCCTTGTGGCATTTGCGCTGGTCACACACGTCCTCACTCCCTGCTCCCCTGGTGCAGATGGAGGCGTAGTCTGTACGCAGACGAACACACTTCTTGCTCAGATTGCAGACATGAGTTTCTTTCAGGCATGGATTTGTTGCATCTCCTGCCAACTGGGAGCCTATAAAGCCAAAAGAAACACAGAAACCATGAAGCAAGTCTCCAGAAGAGATTCTGTGTGGAAGCAGGATAGCCCTTTCTTGATGGTCATGCTTGGAACATCAAAAAGAACAAAGCAAATCAGTCCTTCTATGTTCCTGCAGTATGACACCGTAGTTACATTAGTTACAAAAGAGTATTTTTATGGGTTCGTGGTAAGGTGCTTGTTTCAGAAAAGGGATCATTGTGGATCATTCCCAGTTTCATGGGCCATTTTTACACTTGATAGTGGGAACAAATTTAGGCAAGTATCCAGAGCAGGCATTCCTCTCATTAAAGGGGCCATTACCCCAATTGTTCTTGACAATCTTCAGCCCCGGAAAAGATAAGAGAGGGCAGCATTATATCATGTAGCTATTACAAATCTTACCTGAAACCAGAGCTGCCAGTTTATTATAATCTGTCTTCCAATGTTCTTCATTTGCTGGATTCTCATAGGGAGAGGTCTCCAAATTGAAATAACCTGGCCAAGATACAAGATATTTAATACAGTGGGAAAAATTCTTTGTGACGAGCGTGATTATTTATTTATTTATTTATTCTTAATGGGTGTTTTCCTTATTTATGCCTGTTTTTTTCTTCAGGCTGGAGTTCAGAGATGCTCTGTCTTGTTCAAACCCAAATGTCAAGACTTGTTCTGCTGGAAACGCAAAGGTACTACTGTGTAAAACCAGCATTACATTTTGTCTGGCTGGAATTTGGTCTGTCATTTGGATTTTTCAGCCTCAGTACAAGTGAGGAGCTGAGCAGCACAGACAGGCTATAGTGGGAGGTCAAGTAGGAGCATCCCACTAAAGAAAGCGGCAGCACGCTCAGGGATGCCATGGCAGTGTGTGTCATAATCACATGTGTGTTTTCAGGGATGGACACATAGGACCATTTTGAGGTATTTTTTACAGCACTAAGTCTAACTGCCTCAGAGCAGTTGTCTGTCTCTTAGAGCCCCTGGTGTATTTGAAGGGCTGGTCCCAGACCAGACCAGTTTTTTCTGCTTATCAAACACAGCAGTAATGAATTCTCTTTACTAGGAGATGTGGTTCCAAAGCAATACCTGCAGTGTAGGCCTTTCACAGTTGTTTGCAGATGGGGGGCAGGAGTAAGCCTTACTAGTACCTTGTCAAGTTCATAGTATTTCATCTCACCATCTGTCACGCTGGAATGAACGGTCCAGAAAACACGTAAGCAGTGCTCCTGTCTCTTCATGCGCCGGTGACACTTGCAGTGGAGCAAAGAGCTGTTCCCAAGGTCAAACTCTGCATTCAGACATCTGACCCTGCTATTGTGATCCAGTGGAAGGAGGCGAGTCTTGGCCAGGGCACAGTTTTCCAGGATCCTGTACGTGGCATTGCAGGTGGAGTCCGAGAGGCACAGCTGCTCTGCCATGACACAGTCACTCCTGGGCAGAGCCAGGAGGTCTCCTGGTCGAGTAGGGAAAAGATTGTTAGGAACTCAGTCAGGATGAATGCCACACAAGCACCCTGTCATTGCTCTGCAGGGATCCTGTTTGCAACAAGGACGCCCCGCAAGAGGCAGAGCTTGCTGGGGTCTTTCATATGATTAGAAAGGAACAAGAGCTGTCTCCATTTAGAAACAAAAGGACGAGTATTTATGAAGAGGGAACAAAAGGTTAAATAAAAGTCTCCAAAATAATTTTGTTTAATAAAATCTTTTTTTATCACCCCTAACTCTTTCAACTTGGCTCTGTATTTTATGGAGCAGTAAATCCCTGTGAAACCTCAGCGTTGCTGAGGCCTGCTTTGAAGAAGCTCTTCTATCTGGGCAATGAAAACCGCAGTGCAATAAGTACATAGTAACACCATACTGTGTGCTGTGAGTCAGAGCTGCTGCAATTACCAAAGTATATGCTGGTCATTAAGAGATGTACTGAGAAACCCATTTATAGGGTGTTAAAAACAACCACTTTGCTGAGCTTGAAAACCTAAAGATGTGTACTTTTTGGATGACAAAATGAATCTTTAACAAGATGCAAGTAGCTTCATCCAGAAGTGCTGATATACAGTCAATTTAAATATATAAAACCCAGTGCCTGAAATCCCTGCCAAAAATGCAGATGAAGGCTTGGCTGCCAGCTTTCACCTGTTGGCTGATTGTAAACCCTTGACTGTATCTCCATGTGTACATAATATTTGTGTGACAGATGCATTGATTATACACATATACACACACATGCCACCTTATGTGGAACTATCAAATAATCTTAACAACAAAATCTTTAAAACTAGAATTTTTTTTTTCCTAGCTTTTTAATTTTTTTAAAATGGATTGTTGTTTCCCAAGAGGTGATACCTAACACTGCCATCCAGAGGGCTTGGAAAAAGTTGGGAACTGGACCCATGAGAACCTCGTGATGTTCAACAAGTCCAAGTGCAGGTGCTGCACCTGCTCAGGGCAGTCCCAGACACGAGTCCAGGCTGGAAGATGAACTCATTGAGAGCAGCCCTGCAGAGCACTTCGGGATTCTCGTGGGTGAGTGAACAATGTGCACTTGCAGCCCAGAAAGTTGAGGCTCAGTTTGCTGAGATCAAGGAGCTCCTGCAGACTTGCAGCTGATGGTTCTATTCTGCCAAACACAAGAGCCGAGGATTGAAATTATTCCTCTTTCCAGTTCATCTCTTGTGCAGCCTTCCTGGCTGATGTAAGTAGGAACACAGAAATTACAAACTGCTCTGAAGCATTCCTAGACTCTGGCTATGGGATGTTAGTGCTTTCAGAAAAAGCTGCAGAATATCACAAGGACTGCTAAAAATGGGCTGTTGGACTTAGACCTCAGCAGCGCTGTCAGCCACATGATTATGATAGATTTCCCCCAGTTTTCCATGTCCAAATGTCAATGCTTCTTTGGCAACTGTTTACAGAGGGTTTCCCTTTCGACTCGCAAAACTATGGGCCTGAAGCATTCCACAGGGCGAATGCACGGGGGGCAGGTCTCAAACACCGCTCTCGGCGGAGCCGCGACCGGCTCAGGCTCATCCTCGCATCGTGCCCGTCCGGCCGCGGCCGGGGATGGCTCCGGCATCGCCCCGCGCTCCTCTCGCCGAGCCCCCAGGGCAGATGTTCCCCTCCCCAGAGCGTCCCTCCAGCCTGGCCACAGCCACACCGGCGGCTCCCCGCCCGGGTCAGAGCACCAGCCGCCTTTCCCGGCTGGGAACGCGAATTCCCACCCGCCGCCTGCGCCCGGGGCAGCCCGGGGGGATCGCCGGGGGGATCGCCGGGGGGATCACCGGGGGGATCACCGTGAGCAGGACCCCTCGCCCGGACAGTCGCGACCCCGGCGCCGCCCCTGCCGCCCGCAGCGGGACCGGGGTGCGGGCGGTCCCGCTGTCCGCCCGCCGGGACAGGGACGGGGACGGGGACGGGGATGGGGATGGGGATGGGGACCCTGCCGTGCCGTGCCGTGCCGTGCCGTGCCGTGCCCGCGCCCCGTTACCTGCCCGGGAGAGGAGCAGCCCCAGCAGCAGCGCCGGCCCCATGCCGCCGGTCCGTCCGTGTCTCACACGCCGCCCCGGCCCCGCCTCGGCTCTGCGGGGCCCGGCCCGCCCCGTCGGGGTGCGGGCGGCCAGCACCGCCCCCGGCCCACCGCGGGCACCGACGGCGCCGGGACACCTCGGAGGGGCGTTTGGTTATTCCCTCACAGCACACCCCGGTGCCGAGAGCAGAGCTGTGACCGCGCACCTCGGGGGCGTACCTGGGTAAAGGACGGGGTCTAGAACAGTGGGAGTGTTCTTGGAGAGGACAGATGTTGACTGGCTTTTGAGTAGATTCCCCTGGTGCTTCTTGGGTCTGCGGAAGGGATGACTGAGCTTCTGGCTTCTTCCTTTTGGCTTTGCTGTGAAGGGTGTTGTTTCAGTTTCTTACCTGTTGCTGGCTCTGCCTTGATTGAGCTGTTTGCACCCAGGAGGCAGACGGCATTTCTGAGAGCCCACCCGGCATTTCTGAGAGCCCACCCGGCATTTAGGCAGCTGTGCTGCTTTTGAACAGATCCTTCCTTTTAGTTTGCATCCTAAGATCACATTAACCAGTGCGAAAAAGTCACAGTTCAACACATGCACATCAAACATTAGTATATGAAAATGACGCAAACCTTTTGTAGATCGATTGTTTGCAGGAGTAGAGAGACCTACCCCACCTGCCTATAAAGCCCAACAGAAAGGGAAATAACTGTGCAAATACATTAAGTATTCACAATCCAACTTAGTGGTGCCCTCCTTATGCTGAGTTTTGAAAAGGGTTAGTCCTCGTGCTTACTGCAAGGGAAATGCTGTTGGGAGAATTCTGCTGATTGGGAAAAACTTGTCCACAAGCTCTGGATGCTCTACTTCATGCTTAAGGGGGAGGGGAAAACCATTCTCACCATGTCTTGAAGTCTAATCAAAGTTTAATTGTTGGAGGAGCTTAAGGTAAGTGGTGGATGGGACAGAGCCTTTTTAACTTTCATATGAATTGTTTGCAGTTACCATTCAGGAGAATGAAACAGTAGTTAGACTGGAGAAGCAACAGGTGCGGCTTCTCAGGAATATTAATGTAAAGGGCAATTTGGATGGTTGTGCTTGTCCATCTGTGATCCTTAGTATGTTGTTTTTATGCTTCTCCTAAGTGAAGATGGGTTTCAGTAAACTCAGTAGCCAAACTGGTAGCCAAATCACACAGGAGACAAGCCTGCAGAAGAGAAAACAGTGTATGTGCCTTAAGATAGGCAAGAATATAAACAATTTATTTTCAAGCTTTAAGAAAATAATAGACCTGCTATTTGTCTCCCAGATGGGTTTGTCAAGGACCAATACAATTTTTTCTGCAATAGGATAACAACTTTTATGGGGAGAGAAATAGAAAAAGAGATCAGGACCTTTAAGAACAGCTGTAGACAGGTCAGTCAGGCTTGGTGAGAACAGAGAACAGTGTAGAGCATCTTTAAAGTGCCTTTCCAGAGTGTTTTTCTGATTCTGGGATTATCAATCTTCACCCAAAGCCCTCTGAGATGGTTCATTAACTCAGCTTTGAAGTATGCTCTGCAGCAGATAAAAAAGGAAAGGCAAAATTCTCCTTTCCAAACTGAATGCTGTAACAGTGATTTCAGGTTCCCTTGGCAAGTGACCAAGTAGAGGAACTCTAACTTAATGTCTGGTGAAAGGTTGGCCAATTGACTACTCTTCAATAGTCAGCACAGCCTGTGACTGCATTGGAAGGGTCTCTTTCTTGATTTTGCAGACTTCTATGTCTCTGCCCAGGACCCATGACATACTAGGTTATTTGGTTACTCCTCCCTCCCCACACACATGCCCACCACCACTGTAACCTCATTACAGGTCTCAGAGAGTTGGATAATTACCAGTCTCTCACGACTGAAGCTTTCATTGTTCTGTCCATTTGAAATTGTATAGGCCAGCTATGACCTGTGAGGGTCATCTACCAGTGGGATGTATAATATCTCAGGAGTCAGTTTCTCTAATTCCATGCAAGGTTCAGGCCTTTGACCTTCTCAAGCAGCTACATAAATAGTGATCAACTCTGATCTGATTTCCTCAGCTTTTAACACCAGTTCTGTGCTTTATGCTATCTTTGTTGCTCTTTGCAGGTTCATGCATGGTCCTGTGATGACAGATGAGACCGAGCTAGGTGGCAGTAGGAGGATAGGAAGACTCAGCAGGCTGGATCTGTGGGCTGAGGCCAATTGCACAAGGTTCAAAAAGGCCAAGTGCTGGGTGCTGCCCTTAGGTCATAAACCCAGGAGCAGCTGAGGGAGATGGGAGGGCTCATCCTGGAGAAAAGGAGGCTCAGGGGGGACCTTCTCGCTCTCTATAACTCTGTCACAGGAGGGGAGAGCCAGGTGGGGTCGGGCTCTGCTCCCAGGGAACAAGGACAAGAGGAAATGGCCTCAAGCTGTCCCAGGGGAGGTTCAGGTTGGGTACTGGGAATATTTTTTTCACAGAAAGGACAGTTCAGCCCTGGCACAGGCTGCCCAGGGCAGTGGGGGAGTCCCCATCCTTGGAAGGATTTAAAAGACACTTAAATGGGCATGTGGGGACGTGGGGCAGTGGTGGTCTTGGCAGTGGTGTTAATGATTGGGGTCCATGCTCTTAAAGGTCTTTTAAAACCTAAATGATTACATGATTCTATAATTCTATGAAATAGATATGTGACTAAGGCTCATAGTAAGTAAATTTTTGTCATATCTTTGCCAGTATTTTGTTTTACCAAAACAGACTCTGTGTGAGGTGCACACAGAGTCACCTGTGAAACAGGAAATCCACTCTCCACGCTGGTGCTGTTTGCCCATTTGTTGTCTTTGGTGGCAGGCGTTTTTCCTCTTCTGTTCAAATCAATGGCAGTGGATAGTCCTTTCCATTACTGGGGAGCCCTTTTGAGAGCACAAATCATTAGTTTTCCTCTGAAATTGCTGTATAGCACCATATTAAAGCAAGTAGCAGTTCCAGTGATGTGCCAGACATTTCTTCTCTACATCCGTGACTGCCACAGCCAGTGAAGAGGGGGTTTGACCACAGAAGTATTTTGTTTGCCGTATGTGCTGAGTTACTTAGCCATATCTTATTTTGTATAGTACTAATCTTACAAAGATTACAGCCCACTGGTGCTTCTGCTGCTTTTCCCGGGGTTTGATCACTACAACCCTTCCTCAGTCTAAACCAGAGCAGGTTACTGTGCGGTGCAGGAGATGCTGAGCCTGGGCTGTTTGTCAGGAGCACTCTCAGGGAGGCAGCACAGAGGGGGGCTGAGCAAACACTCTCTGCCCGGGCTAATATTTACAGCACCACACTCCGCTCATTACGGGACTACAGACAGACAGCAGACATTCACAGCTTATAGTAACAGCTGTACACTACAGAAATATTAACCTAATGCAAACAACCTGGCAGAAGTTCATGTCTATATTTATAGAAAATTAAATAAAAACCTTGTCCATTTCCTAGCATGAGTGCTAGTGCCCTAAACAGCTCTGGCTGCTCATTGCCAAAGCAGGTTCAAGGGTTTGATATCCATAGCAGCTACCCATAGTTTTCTGCTTCAGTACCTTGGGTACTTGGCCACTTCTGGCTTAGATATCTTTATTCTTTTGTTCCTGTGAATAAAGCATTTAAAGCTGCTCTTATATTTTAGCCTCAGTGTGATTCACAGCTGGAAGGTCAGAGACATTTAAGTGTCTGTCTAGATAGGTACAATCATACAGCTCAGTGGGTAGACTATATCTTTGGTGAGAATAACTGTCTGTAAGTCATCCTACAGGGAGAAGAAACTAGGAAATTTATGATGATAAAAATTCAGGGTGAGCAATTGACATGCTGAACAAGAGCTTCAACCCAGAGGGACTTCGGGAAATGAAAGGACTGGGTCAACAGGTGCCTTGTGATGTTTAGGAAGGAAAGTGGAGTCCTGTAACAGGGCAGAGTGACCCCAAGCATCTTTCCTGGCTGAGGACTGAGTGGCTGAGGAGCAGCCTCACTGGAAGGACCTGGAAGTTGCCATGGATACCAGTAAGCTCTGACCGTGAATAAGACAACCCACACACCATGCTGTTAGGAAGAACATGGCCAGAGACTGAAGGAAGTTATTCATGCCTGCTTAGCAGTGGTGTGGCCACATGTGGACTGCTGTGCAGAGTTTCCTGCCCCTGAAGTTCAAGAGGCATGTGGAGGAACAAAAGAGGGTCCAGTGGAGGGTTACCAACATGGTAGCATGCGACTTACAAAGAGATTAACAGAGCTGGGCTTGTTTGTTTGGCAAAGAGGAATTTCAAAGATGATTTGCTATCAGCCTACAGCTACTTGAAGGGGAGCTGCAAAGGCAGCAGACCCAAATGGCGTGTGATATTAGAGGTGATGATGGCCACAAGTTGTAGCATGGGTTGTTCAGGCTAGATGCTGTGAAAAAAATTTTCACTAAGAAGTTGGTGCAGTGCTAGAATAGTTGTCTAGAGATGTATTGGAGTGTGTATCCAAACCTGCAGGAAAAGCCAAAGCTGACTTGCTCATGTGTTAGTGGTAGTACTGCATAGCACAGAGGTGTTGGATTAGAGACATGTAAATCTCTTCCCACCAACTAGTTGAGGCACATGCTTGGATGACAGAAGCAATCCAAGACATGAGCATCTCAGGAGAGAAACTATTTGTAAAAGGAAAGCAAAAATATTTCTTCAGGAGAAGAAAGGAGGGAACACTTTAGACAGTGTGGCTCTACTGCCTTAAGTCTAAGCTTTTTCAGGGGCAAGAACACAGAAAAAGGAAGTAGCTTTAATAATGCATTACACTGTATTTTGATTCAAAGACATTCAAGTGGTACACTGTGAGCCCATTGTTCTGAGCCTGGTATATCCATGATGTATGTTGTCTCTCCTTGCCTCAAGTGAAACTGAGTTAGCTTGCAGGACAGTGGATCTGCCAGTGGCAAGACAGACCCAGGCCGCAGGGATTGCAGGTGTTCAGAGGCATCTCTATGGAACACAATAACAGAAAAATAATGGAACTATCGTGGCTTAGGAATAGTATTCCCTCCTCCTTCTGACTGAAAGCAAAAAAGGCAAAGATCACAGGCTGAGATGAGAAAAATTTACTTGAAACAGACATGAGATTAGAAAACAAACAGTAACAGCAACAATATTAATAATAAAAGTTATAAGACAAAGAAATTATTTACATGGAAAGTCCATGACAACACCAACAGGCTCTTCCCAACCACTCTCACTTTCCCCCACCAGAAGGAACCTCTTCACCTCAGAAGGTGAGAGAGAGTCCCTTTCCCCGTCCCTGGCAATGATGTGAGGTGTTATTGAATAACATCAGGGTATTGGCCCTGTCCCCTCCTGCTGATCTGGGCCAAAACCAGGACAGGAACCAAACCCAGCATTTAACTGTTCCTGTAGGCTGGCAAGGTACTTAAACAGGTATAAAAGCAATCAAGTTACAGAATATGGACTCAATTATTTCCCCTTGGTTTAGCAGCAGCCCTACAGCTGCTTTCCACAGTGAAATGGATTAGACTTCTATTCATTCCAAGCCACAAGGCAGAGGACTCAGAGGCACATTAGGCCAGCAATCATCAGTGATCCCACTCTGCTGACACCTTCACTGCCTTTCGGTGCTGTGCAACACAGAACCAGAGGCAACAGGTTCTTATTTTAATCACTCTTGCACATTTTCTCCTCTTTGTTTGTGAAAGAGATGGGCACATGGCAGGGCAGCAGCACAGGGGCTGTTTACTTTACATCTTATCAGCAGCATTAGGTGCTTTGGAGACTACCAGGAAAGACCCAGGTACAAGCCACTCCTACTAAGTCAACAGCGTTCCCTGGCAGCCAGGAGGGCCAGCCGTGTCCTGAGGGCATCAGGCACAGCATGGACAGCTGGGCAAGGAGGGGATTGTCCCCCTCTGCTCTGCACTGGGGCAGCCTCACCTTGAGTTCTGGGGGCAGTTTGGGGCACCACAATATAAGAAAGACATCAAGGTATTAGAGGGCATCGAAAAGAAGGTCATGA
>JAWWMP010000028.1:18324233-18336439 GCA_035047865.1 Dendrocincla tyrannina
CAAAGTGAAGCGGCAGCGGCTGGACCGGATCTGCGAAGGTGAGGCGGGCCCGGCCCCGGCCGTGGCCCTGTGCCGCCCGCGGGGCTGCCGTGGCCGCCGGGCCCCGCGATCTACGAGCGCTGCTCACCTAAGGAGGAAACAGTATCTGGGCGTGCTGCGGTGGAGGGGTGGGCAGGGTAATGGGGAGGAGGCCTGGAGCGGCTTTGGAACTCGTTCCTGGAGCCTGGAGTAAGATGATGTGCTTCTGAGTAGAGCGCCTCTATTATCTGCTTGTTGATTAAACATGCTTTATTTTCCTTTGTTTAGTGGTGGCAGAGGTGATTGTACTTTTTTTCCCAGCTTCATTTCCCTGTGTCTGTTTCCTGTTTATGTCTTTTGCTTTGCCTAATCTGTTCCTTAATACTATTAGTGACATACTGGACTAGCAAATGAGGGTTCCGGAATTCTTGTCTTTCATCGAATCACTCCTGCTGACTTTCTTAATAGGCATCCGGCCTCCTATTGTGAATGGTCCAATGCCAGCACGGCCACTGGTTGCACTCCTGGATGGACGAGATTGCACTGTGGAGATGCCCATCTTGAAGGATGTTGCTACAGTGGCGTTTTGTGATGCTCAGTCAACTCAGGAAATCCATGAAAAGGTGGGCAAGAAAGTGTGTTAAGCATTCAGGAGTAGAGCTCTGCCTCTTAGGTAACCAAACCAGATATTGATTTGGACTGGTTTTTGTTATAGGTGCTGAATGAGGCAGTAGGAGCTCTGATGTATCACACCATTACCCTTTCTCGTCAGGATCTGGAGAAATTCAAAGCCCTCAGGGTCATTGTGCGTATTGGCAGTGGCTATGACAATGTTGACATCAAATCTGCTGCAGAATTAGGTATGATGACACCATCAGGTGTCTGTTGCAATCAGAACTGAATGTGGAGTGGAACACTGCACGTGTTTTTGTGCTTTATAGCTGAGTGCATTTAAAAACTCTTCTGTGAAGATTTGGAGCTGCTCAGTATCAGGCATCTTTAGGAAGCTGGCCCATATTGGGGCTGGTAGGTGGCTTGAAAGAAAGATTCCCAGTTCTCAGATTGCTCTGCTATAGATGTTGGTGTCTTTGTTGCTGTTTGGGATCCAGGAACCTGAATAATGTGTCTAGGTAACTTTTGGTGAGGCAGCTTTGGGTTTTTGGTGAGCATTAAGCAAACGCTGATGTCTGAAAGCTGCAAATACTGATTCAGGATAAACTCACTGTAGATGTTTGATGAGTTTTCCTGTAATTTTGTATATGCAGGTAGGTTCTGGTTCAAAACTTTATTAGTGATCCCTTTGGAGCCCTCAGCATGTGAGGAGCCTCTGGATCAGGTGACAAAAAGCTGCTATTTATTAACATGGAAAGAGACTTCTGGACTTTGTAGTCTCCAAGGTGAGATGGATCACTTAACTACCCTGCCCCTTCTTTTTTAAGTGTCAGGGATTTGATACCTTCCTTAATGTAATGCACGTCATATTAAGCTTAAATAGGTATTTGTATATAAAATCGAAATAGGCATTACAATTTTCAGATATGTAAGAAGAGGTGAATTGCAAATAAATGGAGAGTGTGTATTGGCTGGTGCTTAAATTGGGTCTAAAGAGCCTTCTCATCTGGATGATTCCATGGAATAGTCTCAAGAGTTCCTGGCAAGGTCCTTGGCTTTCATCCAGCCTTTACATATTTGGGCTGAGTTTGGAACCTAATCTAGTCTTAGGTTTCTCTGCTTAAAGTCACCATCCATATCTTGGATTCATTCAGATTCAAAGCTTTCTCACACTCATTAATCCAAGCTGAAATGAGTCAGACTACTTTCACCATCAGGCTGGTTCTTGCCATTTTTGCTTTGGTGGAATAGTATGATGACCCTTATGCATGGCCAAATTTGATTTTTCATGGACAATTAATGGTTATTTTCATGCTTAGCCAGGCCCTTTAATTCATTCTGAGGTAAGGTACTGTTCCTTGTGTGTTCTGAATCTTCAGATCAAAGGGCTGTTTTGTTTGTTTGTGTTTTCTTACATTTATTCATAATATTGCATGTTAACACAGACTGTATCTGGTGTGTAATAGATGGATGCATGGGGCTTGTCTAGAGTCGAATGAGATGGTAACCAGTGAGATTAAGAGAAGCTGGGATTTCCTATCACCCCTCCTCATGTCCTCCTAGCTGTCTGAGTGGCATTAGGACGCAACTGGAAATGATTTGATAGAGAAAAGGAGTCTGATATCTGGGATTGTCTATGGCCATTGCTCTCCTAGTTCTCATGGGAAAGCATGGTCTGGGTTAAGTCAAATGTGTCCTCTCAATAGGCTTACAAAACAGTGACACCTTCAACCACGGCCTAGATTTTATTCTTAGTTTTTGGATAGGTGGTGGACCTTTCAGGCAGAAGAGTTGCCGTGGTTTGACAAGTGGCTAAGGTAATGTTTGGGAAGAGATAGTTTTCTCATCTAATCATTATTTTTATTTCTTGGCTGGTTTGTTGAATGAAGGGTAGCAGCAGTGAAGTGGTATTTTGGCAGCCCCCACCCTTCTCCTTTTTGTTTGTTTTTCTTTTTTTTTTTAATAGACTGTTTAGGAATGACCAGGTTTTGACAGTGTTCCATCTTTCCCTTTCCAGGCAGTAATTAATGCTTCTAGGACTTCGACTTGTTTGCATTACTAATTTACTTTACAGTTCTAGCTATGGGTTTTATGGTCCTTGTTGTATGTTATTCTAATGTGGTAGTGTTGTGTTGTTATTTTTAAGCATAACTTCAAATGGATTTGGAGAGGCTCCTGTGGCTTCTCTTTGCATTTAATGAGTTAGTTACTTATTGTTGCTCCTGGGGAGGCTGATGCTTGCAGTGAGCATCTGGACTGTGATGCATGGAGGAGCTCAGCCATCTGTCTTAATTCTACAGTCTGCCAGTTAATCTGTCAGGGCTATCTGTGGAAGGAGTGCATCTTTTTGAAAGCAGATCTCCCCAAACAGTCCGTTTTTTGCATCACCTGTATGACCCAGTTTTCTCATCTTGGCCTGTTCAGGTTTTTTTCTGGTGTGTCAAGCAAGTTAATATTTATAAGGAAGGAATGTTTCCTGGGAGATTGAAAAGCTGACTGGTCACATCTGTGTTGTTGTAGAATGAGTTTCTGAAATGAATCCTGTTTCTTGGCACTAGTTCTGGAAAACTGAGCTATCTTTCAGCATTTGTGTCTAAAGAACTTTATGTTGGTTTAGCACTGTGATGCTAAAAATCTTATATGACCTCTGTGGCTTTGTAGGCATTGCAGTTTGCAACATCCCTTCCTCCTCAGTAGAGGAGACTGCTGACTCCACCCTCTGCCACATCTTGAACCTCTATCGCCGAGTCACTTGGCTCCACCAGGCTCTGCGGGAAGGGAACCGAGCCTCGAGCGTAGAACAGATTCGAGAGGTGGCTGGAGGCGCTGTGCGTATCCGTGGGGAGACTTTGGGCATCATTGGACTGGGTAAGTGATGGCCATTGTTAGGCTGAAAAGAGAGCGGTGGAAGTTTCTGGGAACCCAAGAACTGGAAAAAAAGTGATAATTTTACAGCTGTTCTTTGTGAAACACACTGACTCCTGAGGAATGCTAGTGCCCTATTCTGTCATGCTGGATATCTTCAAGATTTGGGTGTATGCCAGGGGGACTGGGGATTCTTTTTTTGATTTTGAATGCTTAGAAGAATTGGAACGTTCATACAGCTCTTCTCAGTGACTGTTTCCCTGTGTGCTGGGCTTTGTATCAGTACAAAGCCTCTTGAAAGCTACCAATTCCTTCTCTGAGTTCTTGTAGTCAGATTATTACTCCCTCTGACTCAGGGTCCAGATTTGATTTGAAGACAGAGCTCCTTCTAGACTAAACTCTGGCTATTGCATGGGGAAAGACTAGAATTAGCCACATAGGATCAGCACTGAATAGCCTCCTCCGAATCCTTGTGGCAATCCTGCGGGTTTCCAGGGCTGCAGTACCTTGGGCCCTGGCAGTAAACTCCATTGTAGGCTCCCAATCTACCTCAGTATCTTGTCTTTAAAGTTTGTTTTACCTTTCCTTGATGATTGTGGGTTTTCTTTTGTGAAGGCCGAGTTGGACAGGCAGTGGCTCTGCGAGCCAAGTCCTTTGGCTTCAACGTGATTTTCTATGATCCCTATCTGCCGGATGGAGTCGAGCGATCCTTGGGTTTACAGCGAGTAGGAACCCTGCAGGATCTACTAATGCACAGCGATTGCATCACATTGCACTGCAGCCTGAATGAACATAACCATCACCTCATCAATGACTTCACTATTAAACAGGTGCAGCAGGAGCTTGATTTCCCCCACAGAGCGCTGTGGAAATGAATGCAAACAGAAACTGCTGCTTTCACAGAGGCTGAGAGCGTGTGAATCCTGCTGCCTCTGTTGTGTGCCTCCTGCTGCCTTGGGAGGCTGGGAGCGTGTGGATCCGGGTGCCTGTGCTTTGTGCTGTATAGAATTTCATGTTAAGAGAAGACTAGGATTGGCTCTTCTTGCCAAGTACTATCATTTATAAAGACTATTTTAGGTGATTCAGTAATTTCAAAGTATCTTTAAAATGCATAACTTACTGCGCTGGTTAGAGCCAGGTGTGGTGTGGCTGGGACTGTGGACCTTTTTTCACACAGCTCTGCCAAAGCTGCTCTGCCCAAGCCCACTGCAACGTCAGTCTCGGGCTATACTCCATGAGTCTATGAATGCTTTCCAGTGCTTTTATGAGAGACACCTGGGCGTTGTAGTCCAGTTTTATATAGCTGGATATTTGATTCATGTCCTTTTTCTTTTTTAATGTAGTAGGATGAATATGGAGTGCAAAACTTGAGAGCCGCTTTTGCCCTTGGTGTCTTGTGGTTTTGTTTGTTCATTTTTAAAGCAAATTTCTCAAGCATTGCTTGCCGGCATTTCCCCAGTGGTTAGCTTTGCAGTGAGAGCACTCCTAGTTCCTCCAGGCCTCATCTAATCACTGCAGACTCCTGCTCATTTCCAGTAGACTTCCCAAGATTCACTTAGCTTTCATGAAAAGTCTTATGCTCAATGCACTTAATATTTTTCTTCTTCCAGATGCGTCAGGGCTGCTTCTTAGTGAACACAGCCCGGGGAGGGCTGGTAGATGAGAAAGCCTTAGCACAAGCCTTGAAAGAGGGGAGAATTAGAGGAACAGCATTGGACGTGCATGAGTCTGAGCCTTTCAGGTAACATTGTGCCTGCATGCCTGCTGCTGTCTGGTGACTTGCATCACCTAAACTGGATGAATCTTTTGGGTTCTTTTGGTTATTTGGGTTGCACTGATGCCCAAGAGAACAAATGGGGTTATCACTTCTGAAGAGAAAACGCTTTTTTTTTTTTTTTTTCTTCCTCAGTTTTGCTCAGGGGCCCTTAAAAGATGCACCCAATGTTATCTGCACCCCTCACACTGCCTGGTACAGTGAACAGGCTTCCATTGAATCCAGAGAAGATGCAGCTAAAGAGATCCGCAGAGCTATTACAGGTAATGAAGAAGATTGTGTGCTCTGCAGCTGCTGCTGAATTAGTGTTCTTTTGTTAGTTCACTGAAGGATGATGCTGATTGTTCTGAAAACTTGGACTCAGTAACTGGTTTCTGGAACTGGAGTGTAAGTTCATAATTGTATCTTTGCCTTCTGAGAATCTTGTATCTAATGCTGGAGGGGCGCTTTCCATCCCTGGGAAAGCCTTTTACCTACATGTTCCAAACCCTTTGCAATAATTCCTTTAACAGTTACACTGTGTGCGTTTTTCCTGAAGTAGTACATATTGTCCCTTGGAAAGGGTGAGACTTAGCAATTGCAGGTTGTAGCCAGTAATTTTCACAAGATCACAGAATAGGGATGGAAGGATCAGTTTTTTGTCTTCTCTGAAGACCAGGTGCTTAGAGCAGAGTCTCCCCTGCCCAGTGTTATCCTGTGGAGGTAGATGAAAAAGATGGTGCACGTTTCCTTTTTACTCCTTTGCAAATGCTGCAGGGAACAAGCTGCCCCCAAACTGTGTCCTTTTTTTTTTTTTGTCATTCTTGGTGCTCTTGCAGGTCACATACCTGATGCTTTGAGGAACTGTGTTAATAAGGAGTACTTGCTGTTAGCAGCTCAGTGGTCCAGTATTGATCCTGCAACTGTCCACCCAGAACTCAACGGAGCTGCAGCTTACAGGTGAGATATGTAGGTTGTCCAAGCATATCTTCCTGCTGAAGTAGGCCAACATCCCTCTTTGGGTTTGAGAAGTACTTGTTCCTGCAAGCAGGTATGTCTCTGTTCCTATATACTCTGTGTATGAGCTCTTTCACAAAACTTAACAGCAGCGCCTCTAAAGCTGTACTGGGATTTAACATGCACTTGCTCATATTTAGTTCCAGTTGCATATTAGTCAATTTTTGCAAATCCTTGCAAGAGATATCTTAATATAAGAAAGCCTGCTCTGGACGCCCCAAAAAAGGCCTGGAATTTAACACTTAGAAGTTGTGCATATAAATAGGGCCATATGAACAAAGCACAGTTCTTACCTCTAGCCTAAATATGGAATATTATTGAGACATTGTCCAGTGGATTCTTTTCAGTGGTCTATATAGTGTGTATCTCAGTTTATTTATCTGTTACAGACCTGCCAAGTGATTGTGGGCAGGCTGCTTCCCTTCTGTTTCTCTCCCATCTGCAAAGTAGGTGATATATATTCTTCCCTCCTATGAGAGATCTGCAGAGGTTCATATATATATATGAAGGCAGCACAGGAAGGCAGAATGGAAGTAATGGAAAAATAGTTCATTATCAATTCATGAGCGTCGCTGTCCTGTTTTTCATCTTGCATCTAGCTATTTTATTAGTTCAGCTCCTTACTTTTTCTGTCTTGGAGCCCAGTGAATAACTGCAGCTTACACTCCTCCTGCTGATGGGGAGGGAATTCCCAGCCCTCCAGGTGCCTTCATACAGTGCCTCACACTGTTTTCCACTGGAGATAAATTCTGTACCTTTATCCAAGTGCTTAGTATGTGACCTGAGACTACCTCTGCAAACAGGTGTCATTTGGCATTAGGATATCACTGCTACTCTTCAGCTCTGGAGACCATTCCTGGGTTCTATCTCAGAGCATTTCTGTTAGAAAGAGGCATTTGTATTCAGCAGGTGTCTGATGGCATGGCTCCCTTCCCCCTGAATAACTGTTGGATAAGCTTGTAATTTCTATGTTTCTGTTGGTTTTAGGTTTCCTCCAGGAGTAGTGGGAGTAGCCACCCCTGGGCTACCAGAACCACCAGTAGTGGAAGGGATTGTAGCTCATGGGATTCCTCCTGTTTCTCACTCTGCGCCACGTACCCCTTCCCCAGGAGAGACGAGCAAACTGGATGCAGACAGAGAGATTCCTGCTGACCAATAGCAGCATCTTTCTCTCCTCTCCTTTGGCAGCAGAAAAAAGTAGGAGGGTATCTCCTCCTAGGACCTTCTTTAACACCCTACAGAGACTCTTTCCTGTTCGTATGGGACGAGAGAATGCATTTCATTACCGACAAACTTTAGTTCTTGCCTTTATTCTGTAACCCTTTAGTTATAATCTCTCAATGAATCTTTCTCCTTCTCTGGGGCATGGCAGCAGTGACTTTGCCTCCCCTTGGCTTAACAAATGAGTTTTCCCATATATCTGCTTCAGTTGTCTGTGACAGGGAGCTGTCCTTGTGCACTCAAAAACAGAATTGAAGCCGCCTGATCAGGGATGGTCCTCAGTGTTCCTAACACCAGACTTCAGTGCACACTTTTCAGGTGTGACTTGTAGATTAAATTTAATTTGGCTGAACCTCTCTTAAGTGTAGCCATTGGAATATTAGAAAAAATATTAGTGAATTGGAGAAGTTGTGACTATTGTCTTCATTATGCCCTTGATAGAATGCAGCCTAGGCTAAGCTCTGTGTGTTACTTTGCTTGTTTTAATTAATGTTTCCTGTGAGAACAGACATAGCACAGGCACTGCTAGTTCTTGACCGTACAAAGTTTTCTCTATGCAGTTCTAGGCCTGAAGTTAACAGTCTCAAAGCCAGCCTTGTAAATAATCTGGAAGAGGTTAAAATGTCATGAAATGTGTTCTGATGGCCACCATGTTAGTGAGGCTTCAGAGTACTTCACCCTGGAGTCTGTAACTTGGAGAAGGCAAGAGAATGCAGAAATGGGAAGAGCTTGCACTGAGAGAGAACAAATACAATAACATGCAGCTGCAGTTGCTGGTTCCTCACACACAAGTACCTCACAGTCTGTGGCAGTGTTTATCCACAAGGTAGCCATCATGCTAGGACTCTTAAGCTTTATGCTACAGATTTATTTTTTTTTTTTCATATTTCTATCAGCTAGAAGGAACATCCCACTTGTCTGTGCTGATGGAGAAGGTAGCTTTTCACATTCAGGAAAAGGTTTTTCACCCAGAGGGTGATTGAGCACTGGAAAAGTCTCCCCAGGGAAGTGGTCACAGCACCAAACCTGTCTGAGTTCAAGGAGCATTTGGACAATGCTCTCAGGCACATGGTGGGATTTCTGGGGTCTCCTGCACATGGCCAGGAGTTGGACTCAGTCCTGATGGGTCCCTTCCAACTCAGCATATTCTGTGATTCTGTTACATTCTCCATCTCTGTGGCAGGACAAGGCAGGGCAAGGCCAGACAGCAGTTTGTTTTACATGAATAAGCTTTGTGATACTAAAGGCAAAAGAACACTCTCAGCTTTTCACCTGAAGCCAAGGTAGGATTGTTGCTGTCAAGTCTTTTCTATTTCACAAATGATTGAATATGAATCGCTTCTTTGAGGTTCCACGGGACAAGATTTTTCTTTAATTCCTAGTCTTCCTTTAATTTCATCTTGTTATACTTTAGTTACAGCTTTTCCATGCACAAAACGTAACAATTTCTGATTGATTTGTTCATGTTGATGTATTAAAGTAGGTGCTATATGGGAGGTATACCCTATGTGTGGGTTTCTCTGCCTCCCTTGATTCTTCTCTCTGTTGTGTGTCCATGACTGGAAGCTGAACAGATGGGAAAGACTGGAAAACCAGCTTGAAGTATGGACAAAATCCTCTGTTTAGGCTGTTGGGTTTGGGAAGCTGAGGAAAGCTTTCAGAATCAGTAAGTTTTCAGATCTTTTTCCTGGTTTTAAATTTTTCTCCAACACTGCCTTCTATATAATGGCTTACTATTAATACAGTGAAGTGATTCTTTCCTTTCTCCACCTCCTCCACTCCCCCCAGCAATTCAAGAAAGGAAAATAGTCAAGAAGTAAACTTCAGGTGTTTTCTTACAGATTTTACACTTTAACTGTTTAGCATTAGTGAGATGATACTAGTTTTCTAGTGCTGAGTGTCTTTTTTGATAAGGTATTTGTTCTCAGTGAAGGTTCTCGGCTTCTGTGTTTTTGTGGATGATGCTGATTCTACTTAAAATTCATATACCTCCTTGGCTGCTCAGGTTTAGCAGATAAGACTGGGACTGGTGGTAGGCACAAGTTACAGGAGAACTTTTTCTGAACAAAAGCCTAGACCTCAGAAGCCCATTGATTGCAGATGTACCTAAAATAACCAGCAGCACTTTCCTGAATTCTCTAATCTCAAGGAAATCTAGATTTCACAAGCTGCTGGCTCAGAAAGCTCTTCTGACAGCAGGTGTGGAAAAGTTTTCAGAGAGCTCATCTTCTGTCTATTACCACATTAGGGAAGCAGTCTGTCAATAACTACTCTTATTTGCTGCTGAAAATTCCTGCCCTGCTTAGGGGTTCAGGATCTGAGATTATTTTGTGGTAAGGGGCTTCTAATTTTGAGCTTTGAGGATCAGAGTACAATGACCTTGTCTTTTCTAGAGCACAATGCAAGATAGATTTATTTTTTTAAAAGAGGCAATTTATTTTTTTTTCTTAACTGCAGGTATCTCTGTAGACCAGTCAAATAACTGAGCAGAGGAAGAGTAGAAAGATCTCATTTGGGGGACACTTGAGCTTCTCGGTTCTTATTTTTGGTGGCTAGATACACTGGTGACTAGTAAGTGTAGGAATAATTGATGTTATAAAAAATATTTCCAGTTATGGGTACTAAGGAGTTGAAGCTGACAGCACTGATAGTGGCTCTGTTCTATCCAGCACTATTGTAGGCTTGTGATTGGATGTGAAGGCAATTTTCCCCTTGATTAAAGCCCCAGCAGAAAATTTTGAGGTAGAAATGAACAGAACCCTTTTCCTATCCTCAAAGAAGAACTCTCTTTGTGCTTATAGGATTAGTCTGCCTGTTTGCCATTTGTACCTCTGCTGACAGCCTGAACCTATTATCACCAGACAAAGGCTGTTCTGAATGGAGAGCTCAAAGAAAAATTTACCAGTACTAAAGCACCTTTAGGTCTTCTCCTTTCCCTGAGTGCCAAGTGCTTGGTTAGCACTTTCTCCTGTGTGATACACTGACTTGCAGCTCCCCCCTCCCAAGCTTAGTGCAGTATACAGAAGTGGAATGATTTTTTTTTAATGCCTTCCTTCAGAACTAGTGCAGAGCTTTAATCCCAAAGAACAGAAGTCTCCCAGGGTGAGGCAGGAGTGCCCTAGCTGCACTAATCTGCTTACAGGAGGTGCTCACACTGTCCCAAGGTACATTCTGTTTGTCAGGGTCACTGCTGCTGACCAGCTTTTTTTATAGAGGACTCAGAGTTTCAGAAATATATTTTTGTAGACAATGACTAAACTGTGAAACATTGAAATAAAGCATGTAAAGAAAAACTTACAGCACTGTCCTCTGTACAGATGTTTTTCTCACTTCAGTTCTCTCCTGACTCATTAGAAAATGTTTGATTACTTCTTGGATATATTTTAATAAAATTCTCCAAAGAACATGGCTGCTGTCTGTGGAAGGGGTGGCCTTAGATCCGATATTGAAGGGGAGGGTCGAAAACCTGTACAGGTGAGTGCCTGCATCAGTCCCACTTTTCCCAAGTCAGAAAAACCCTACATCAGCCACTCTGGCAAATTACTTTCTGTGGATTCTGGAGCACTGATCATCGGTCAAGGCTGTGAAGGTGGCAGGCTGGAGAAGCAATCATCTTCAGTGCTTAAGAGACACCTTTGGATGGTGCCTGATGGTTACTTACCTGACTTCTCACAAGCTGGAACTGTGATATCTGGTTTTGCAGTCATTCAGGTGCGTAGTTTAACAGTAGGAGCTGTCTTCACCCTTTTACAGTAAAATAGAATTAGCCCATGAAACTAAATTTTCTAACTTGTAATAGAAGTTGGTGCAACAGGGCCAGCATAGGAAAGTTGTTAAGTATTTCATAAATTGAAGTTAATTCATACTTTATGGCCTATGCTCCCTGGGTTGATAATAATGACATTTAGGAAATCCCTGGTTTGTGGATTTTATCATGGCCATATGAGTCTGAGCTGGTGGAATGGGAGTGGGACAGAGGACTACCTGGAATCTTTTGTATGGTGGTACAATTTCTGCACAAGCAGAAACGGATAAAAATCACACATCATTTTTCTGACTGTAGGATTCTGAAGTGGTGGTGGTTCATGTTGAAAAGGGGCAGGTTTAGGGCATTGCACTATGCTGCATGAGTATGGTCGAATGTATCAGCTAATCATGACAGCTGAGCTCATTAACATAATGATTTTGTATCTTAATCGCTTCCTAAATACACACTTTTCCAAAACCTTCCTCACTGAAACGTGACGCCCCCAGCCCAGCGCAGTTCTTCATGCCAGCCGTGGGATCCAGCCTCAGACGTGGGCACTGGTTCTTCTCCGGGTTCACCTCGAAATGTGGGTGAAACCCCGTAAATCTCTGCAGCAATTCCCGGTTTTGAAATTGGCGTTCCTGAGAGGCCCTGCCGCGGGAAGGCCCCTGCTTCTGTCTCGGTTCCCCTCACACCGCCCCCTTTCCCTGTCCCGGTTCCCCTCACACCGCCCCCCTCCCTTGCCCCTGTTCCCCTCATACCGCCCCTGTTCTCCCAATTCTCCTCACGCCAACCTGGTCCCTTATCCCGGTTCCCTTCACACCGCTCCGGTCCCTTATCCCTGTTCCCATCCCTTATCCCTGTCCCCACCGCCCGCTCCCCTCACACCGCCCGCTCCCTTATCCCTGTTCCCATCCCTTATCCCTGTCCCCACCGCCCGCTCCCCTCACACCGCCCGCTCCCTTATCCCTG
>JAWWMP010000028.1:18336539-18381846 GCA_035047865.1 Dendrocincla tyrannina
TTAATAAACTGATTTTATAAGTAAGTAAATGTCACATTAAAGACAATACAGAACCATTACTCCTTTTGAGTAATCACAGTTGAATTCTGTCTTAGGTTTTGGTTTCAGCTGTAGGAATTTGGGGGTTTGTGTAATGTGTTTAAACACTCTTTGGCATTTGCTTGGCCTAGTTTTAGCATAGCTTGGTGAAACGTTTGGGTGGAGATCCTGAAAAGAGCTCTTGAAAGGTATCGGTGCTGTTTCTCTTTGCACGTGTGAGTTCTGCAGGCACTGTAAGTGCTGGTATGCTTCAAAGGGCTGTGAAGAGTTTTAGTTAGCCATATGATCAGCTTTTTAAAAAATCAGTTGTTACGATAAATTCTTTGGGCTTCTTTGCAGAGTTCCAACTTTGAGAAGTTTCCTTGACATCCCACAGTCTTGATGCTGGCTTTCTTGGGCCTTGTAGAGCTGCACCCAGGGCTGTGAGCAAAGAGCAGTGCTGGGTTTGGCTTTGCAAAGGGGGCCCAGCACCCCGTGTCTGCAGCTGAGAGCTGTGGTGATGTGCTCCAGCTGCTGCTGTACCTGTTTAAGGAGGAGGAACCCATGCAGAATGGGGTTCTTGAGAAGAAAAATGTGAGGTGTTTGAGAGTATCTGAATTGTGAAAATGTACTGGGGCTAAGACCCAGCTGGAGGGCTGCTCTTGTAGCAGACTGCATTGGACATGTGTGTCATCAGTGCTCTTGCGTTATGGAATCATCCACTGCAAATATAAGTATGATTTAAAGAATTTTTCATTTGTCTGATTTTGATTACTGTTTTGGTGGAGGGACTGACGGAGTGTTGCGCTTTTCTTGTTTTGTTTTTTTTTGTTTATTTGGTTTGGTTTGTTGTGAAGTTCTGCTCAGAAGAAGGTAGTCACTTGTTTCCTGGTTAGTCATTGCTTTTCAGCCATGTGACATCTGTTAGACTACGCTCAAAATGTAAAAATCAACTTCTGTGCTTGAGAGATAGCATGGAAAGAGTAAGATTTTTTGGTGTGTGAATTCCTAACCTCCATTCGGCACTGTAGGTCTCTCCCCAGCTCCTTTAATCAATAACCTGCCACTTAGCACAATTCCAGTGATGCAGCTGTCTCTATAGTCTCAAAATCTGTACAAGAACTCTAGAATGTGAAGTGTGTAAAATACTGAAGGCAGGATTTAGAGTAATGTGGAACATTTAATGTTTTCATGGACCTCTCCATGCATAATGAACACTGCTGTGACAACGGTAATGATGTCCTGTCAGAAAAAAAGTTCTTTTTAAACTCATTTGTCAGAAGTAATGAGTTGGCACCAAGCAGTCAACCACTGGTTAGGAAATACTCATCTGAGGTAAAGTAATAATGTGGACTAGGTGTGAAAAAGGCTTTGACTTACTTAAGTCTGTGCTGTCTCATAGTATCCTGCAAGGATGGTTTCACTTACTAACCTGTAGTCTGATGTAGGGCTTTTAGAAATACGAAATTGCAGTTGAATATCCGCTCCTCTCTAACGTAGAAAACTCAGGAGTAAACAAGGTTTTTTTTATGTCTTATCCAAGTTTTTTGTGTCTTGAATTTTAATCTATTTCTTATAATAATCTGCACATAATTGAATGTGTTTTAAAGATATTTTTCATTGTACATGATACGTAGATCATATAGTTCAGCAAAAACATGTAATCTAAAGTGCTTTATTCATAAGGGGTTTAATTGGATAAAGTTGGTATTTAGAAATTATCTGGCTTGTGGAATAAGCTTAATTGACTTTGCAAGTACTACAACTCTCTGAGTTAATTGTAAGTATCAGGGTATTTCAACCAGTTTTTCTAACTAGGTCACATTGAGAAAGAGTATCTTCCTGTCTGGAGGCTATATGTAGTAGAGGGATACTGGAACCCTGCAAGACTGGATTTAGGTTTATGTGCTTTTAAGCATTTTTTGTAGTCTGCCTGGGAGTCATCTTCACAGTGTAGAAGCACGTGGGAAAAATTTGCCTATCCTGTCCCTTGGGCTAAGGTGTGTGGAGGTTCTTGTTTGTTATGCGTATGTGTCTGTTGAAGAATTTCAGTTCTTTGTGGGACTGAATGGCAGGCTTGCAGAGGTTTTCAGACTGTAATGGCTTGGTGGTTTAGTTTTCTTTGTTTTGGTTTAGGCCTTCCTTGGTAGCAAGGTTATAACTAAGGAAGTATTCCACACTGTTCCTTCACGTAATCAGGGGTATAAAAAGAGGAGGAAGGTTTTCTCTTCTCTCTCTCCCTTTGGTGTGCTTGGAGGACATCAGCTCTCTGTCAGCCTTAGCTCTTATCTCTGTGAGCTGAGGCCTATCAGAGAAGCTGGTGTCCCAGCCGTACGGAGGGGAAGGACTTGCTTTCTCTTAAGGGGAGTTTGGTGAGAATTGATTGTATTAGTTACTTATTGAGCTTTTCCTTGAGTTTGCGAGTGTGTGTATTTGTTTTGTTTGGTTTCACCCATTTTTGTCCCATTTCCCTTTTCCCTTTTTGGGGTTGCTCTGGGATTTGTTCTGTAGATTCATAGTGTTTGATTGTATATAACTGTAATATATGTGAATATATATATATACACTTTCCTACAATTGTCTTTTTGGGTACTTTTTTTTCCCTTCTCTCTTGGGAGAGGGGAATCTCTGTGGCTGGCAGTTGGGCTTGGCAGGGAGCCAACCCAAACCTCCACAAATGGGTATAGAAAGAGGAGTTTTCAGATGGGGAGTTGACACTGGGACTCTGTGGAAGTGGAGGAAAGGTTTGCAGGAAGCTGGAGTTGTGAGTCTGGGATATTCGGATTGCTTTCTCTGCCACTGTACTCTTAATTTCCTTCCATTCTGCAGAGGTGATCATGTTGCTGGATCAGTCTGCACTTGCAGGTGTTTGGTATTGAAAGAGTACATGAGAAGGGACCCCAGGAAGTGGTGTAGGCTTCGTGTCACTCCCTAACTAATGTCTCATGTTGCTGCTGTTTAAGGCAGAACACTGGGCTGGATGTTGGTAAGAGCAGTAGGCATATATATAATGCTTCTAGATGTAAAAGAGATTTTTAAGAACAAACAGAATGTTGAATGTTTTCTCAAATACATTTTTACTTTTTTTGCAATTAAAATACAGTTCTGTGAAGGAGAGCTGACTGCAAAAATAGTGGCTGCACATTTTCTCTGCTTACTCTGTGATTCTTTATTGGTGGCCTAAGTACATAGTACTGTGAACCCCTTGTTATGCCACAGGGTTTTTTTTCTGAAGACCTTTCTGTCTTCTGATGTGTGAAAGGTAGACATCCGCACTGAAAAATATGCATTCATGTGGTAAGGAATGTCTTCTGTAGTTTCGCTTGTATAAGTTTATATGATTTATTAAAAAATAGGTCTTTGCTTCTTTGGCAGGGTAACTGCAGTAGAGGAAACTAAGTGTGACTTGCAACATTCTCAAAAGGATCTTAGCAGATGTGGTTGTCAAGGTACAGACAAGGAGTGGGGTGGAGGCTCAGGCTGAGGAGCCTTCCCAGTCCTGTGCCATCTCAGGTGTCCAGTGTTGTGGTCACTAAATAGTGAGGGGCAGGGCAGATGGTGACTGTGGGAGTGACTGGTTGGATTGATCTCAGCACAAAAGTTGGCAAGACTGGCGGAAGGTGAAGGGCTGTTCCTCCAAAGGAGATAATGTAGAGGTAACTTAACAAAATCTGTGTGGCAGTGGTCAAAAGAGGCTTATTAGCCTGCACATGTTTGGCTAAACCCTTTACAGACTTGTCCTTATGCAGCACTGGTTCCATGTCTGCTGAGAACCTTCTCATCCTTCTGTCTTCCATAGTTCTGTTAACCTGTGAGACACTCCAGGGTTCCTGTCTTGGTTTTGTCTGGTTTTTTGTTTTGTTTTGATTTGGGTTTTGTTTATGTTTGTTTGGTTGGTTTTTGGTTTTTTTTCCCTCCTCCACTTTCCCATATTTGATGATACTTGTTAAAATTTCTTGATGCTTGGTAGCAATTGCTGTACATGTGCAGGAGTTTCAACTGAACTGCTTTATTCCTGGTGGTTATAGAAGTGCCCACTTTGTTCACTGTGTGGCTTTTATACAGTAGTTCTGATATTTTAGGAAGTGTCACACTATTGAAAATGTGCTACAATGATCTGCATGGGTGCAGTAATTTCAATACATTTTAAATCTGTTGGATTTGCACAAAATGGGTATATTTGGGAATGTCTAGGTAGAAATATGGAAGCTCTAGAGAAAATAAGCTTCTAAGACAAAGAAATGCTGCCAGTCTGAATATTTGTATTGTATGGACATGGTAAGGTTTTGAGGAGGTGGGGGTGGGTTACAGGGTGCCTTCTCCGAGAAGCTGCTGGAAGCTTCCCCCATGTCCCATGGAGGCAATGCCAGCCGGCTCCAGGACAGACCTGCTTTTGACCACAGCTCAGCCCAGCAGCAGCAGCAGTAATGGGGTAGCACGCCTAAGAAAGGAAAAAAAAGTTCTCACAGAAGAAAACTGTGGCCAGAGGAGCGAGAGTATGTGAGAAAACAATTCTGCAGACACCAAGGTCAGTGAAGAAGGAGGGGCAGGAGGTGCTCCAGGCACTGAAGCTGAGCTTCCCCTGCAGCCTGTGGTGCAGCCCATGGTGAGGAAGCTGTGCCCCTGCAGCCCATAGAGGATCCCATGCTGGAGAAGGTGGAAGAGTAAGGGAGGCTGTTGACCCTGTGGTAAACCTGTGCTGGAGCGGCTCGTGGCAGGACCTGTGGAGCCATGGGGAGAGGAGCCCATGCTGGGGCAGGTTTAGTGGCCCTACTTGTGACCATGTGGGGAACACGCCAGAGCAGCCTGTTCCTGAAGGGCTGACCCCATGGAAAGGGGCACTTGCTAGAGCAGTTTGTGAAGAACTGCAGCCTGTGGGAAGGACTCAAGTTGGAGAAGATTGTGGAGCACTATCTCCCATGGGAGAGATCCCACACTGGAGCAGGAGTAGGACTCCTCTCCGTGAAGAGGAAGCAGCCACAGAAATAAATGAACTGACTGTAATCCGCATTCCTGTCTCCCTGTGCTGCTGGAGGGGTGGGGGGAAGGCGTTTTTAATATTTGGTTTTACTTTTCATTATCCTCCTCTGGTTTTGATTGGTATTAAATTCAGCTGATTTCCCCAAATTGAGTCTGTTTTGCCTGAGATGGCAATTGGTGAAAGTGTCTTCCTACTCTTATCTCAGCTTAGGAGCTTTTCATTACACTGTCCCTCCTCTGTCCAGGTGAGATGGGGAGTGACAGAGCAGCTTTGGTGGGTACCTGGTGTCCAACCAGGGTCAAGCCACAGTGTTTTGCGTTTGTGTCAGTGAAAGAGCAGGTGCACTGGGCAAGGTCAGAGGTCCCCCTAAGTCCCCACCTTAGCCCTATCCAGCCTTGCACTGGTCAGATGTGGATGTCCTTAGGCAACTGTGGAAGGATGAAAGTTGTTAAGCCTTCTGTCAATATGCTGCCAGGTGAGAGTTTTCTGAAATGATACTTAGCTGTAAAATCACACACAGCATGACTGCTGTGTATTTGCATCAGTGAAGGGCTGTAAAATAAGTCTTTGCTCATATGAGAGTTAATGCTCTGTAGAGCTCATTGGCTTGTAAGTATTGGATTGGGTTTGGAGGGTTGGTCTTTCACTCCTTCTGTGTGGTGTTTGTTGCAGCAGAATCAAAGATTTCATATGCTTTAGTTCGGGCTCAGTGAACAATAGTTATTTGACTCTGGAAAATTGCAGCTCATATAGGCTTACTTCTTAAAAGTATTTTCAAGGAATCTCTTACTAGAGTTACCAATCTTCTTTATATTTAGTGGTAATTGCATCAAGTTCTGTTTATACTGATGTGACAAATCATGTTCTTGTATGTTAAATTAATAGGAGTATTCAGCTCCAGCTCTTGAAAGTGAAGGCTGCAGTTACTGTCTTCTGGCAAAGTCTGTCTGCAGGAAGTTCATCACGTTCTCCTTTGGTTGCTGAATACCTTCTTAATGTGGTCATGAAATACATGTGCTCATACAGTAACTTCTCTCAGTAGTGTTAGAGTGCTCTTTAAGTCATCTCATGTTTCAATTGCTGACTACAGAATGACAACAAACCTCAGTTTTGTTAATAACTCATAGTTATTGTTCTGAGGTCGCTCTACTTGTGACCCCACTTACTTGTGCTTCATGCTTTCCCTGTGAAGCTCCTGGTATCTGCATCTTAATAATTTGTGCCACCTCCTTTTGGTTAGATGCTCTGTCTAATCAAGGCATCCAACTTTTCAGTGAGTAGCAGGTTTATTTTCTTCTGTAGTTTCTAAGTATGTTTTATTTTGGAACGTTATCGATTATGCTGTTCTGAGGTAGTGCTGCTGCCGTGCTGCAAGTTCTCACCCTTGGGAATCCCTTTGGAGTATCTCAAGTGCACTAAATGGTGATTCCATTTACAAAACACAAAGGAAAATGGGGAGGTTTTCTTGTCGAGTTTTCTTTGCAGTTTCTGCATGCTTAGCAGACTATGACACTGTCTTTCTGAATTTCTTTCAAAAAGTCATGCTTGTGTTCATGTCCACCTTGTTCATTCTGACATTAATGATTGTTCTCAGAGATGAATTCCATTTGTTAGAGTTGCTTAGTATGCTAAATGACATTGAAGTGGGTGAGTCTGGAGGGAGACTGACAGTTTCTGAGACATTCTTCCAAAGAATAGCCTAATTCTCGACTTGCAAAAAGTAGCTCTGGTTTCCTATTTTCAGATTATTGAGAATGTCGCATTAAACTCCAGGTTAAAGCTTTTCTCTGAGACTAAATTTCTTTTAACTATAGTCCTGTGGTCTATTGTCCAATAACATAAAATAAATTCTTCAATTTATCCAATTTGATCTGTAATACTTGGCAAAAAAGAGATGTATCACTGCTTTACCAGTAATGTTTTTCAAGGAAGATGCCAAACTTGGAAAGCAAAGGAAAAAAGAGTGAGTCAAACCAGAATTAGCAATTGGAATAGCATATTTTCAGTGGCTATGATAAGAACTTACAAAAGCTCCTCAGGTTTTTCTTTGGTCTGCATAAAGTACTGCTAGACTTGAGACCAGAAATGAGTGTAAAGAAACTTGATACCTTTTATGCCAGCTTTATCAGTGACATTATTAATTATGTTGCAGTAATAATTCTGCTGCTCCGATACTTTCCATTGTAGTTTTCATTCTGCTTTTACCATTTCCTTTAGACTTGCGTGAATTCCAGCCACCTTCGTTTTCAGTGCAGTGCCATTCAGTGTTTTGGATGCTCAAGTTCAGGTTAGATGCAGTAGGAGAAGGTTCTTCTTATCATGTGTGAGCTATGTAGTTAAAGCTTTCTTTCTCTTTTAACTCCTCCCACTTATTGCTAGACTTTTTTTCTTTGCAGCCCTCTAACCCATCCCTCACTTATGCTAAGATTTGGCAATCAACCGGTGTTGTCATAGTAGACTTAATTGCTATCAGGTTTCTTCTTCCTTATTTTTTAAATACAGATGTTGTATTTGCCACTTGCCAGTTATAAGGTACCAATTTTAAATTGTTTTAAAGGTCTCTGTATGCAACTTACAGTTTAAGGTGGTGTTTTTCCTTCAGAGTTATGATCTGGAGATCCTCATACTTTTTTTTTTTTTTTTTGGTGATAATTGAGTTGCAGAATACTTGGGATTAAGAACAGCCTACTTGGATTTCTAGGTGATTTGTTTCACAGGACAGAAGATACCATCATCTCTGCAGTCCACATAGCCGCAGAATGAAACAGTAGTCAAAAAGGATTGCCTTGCTATTATTTCCTTGAAGTTGGTTTTTACAGTACTTCTGGATGCAGGCAAAATCGGGAAGAGGTGCAGAATGGCACCAGAAAGCACGGTATTTAACAAAGAGATGTATGTGTTTCCAAAACAATTTATTCTGTGAAACTCACGCTTTCCAGTTGCTCAAGTATTTCAAGTTACTAATAGCAGGGAAAATTCAGAATTGTGAATTTTAGTGTCAATTAAGGAAGAAAGGTCTCTTTTTACAGATAGGTCTGGAGAGTGATGAATGAGTTCTTAGTATACCAAACAGGCTGGTGCTGCTTCAAAAGGCAGCTTGTCTCTGGCTGTGAGCAAGGAGGTGTTATATGGCAGGAAGTTTCTGTAGGAATGCAAACATTTTCTGAAATAAAGTTCCTCTTAAAAAGCAAAGTGTAATGATTAACATATTTGGCTCTGCCTGGTGTAAAATACACTGCAATTACTGGCTTCGTTTCAAAGTGTGAGGAGTGTTACATGACTGGCTTGAGGAAGGGCTTGTGTGAAGAGCTGCTGTGTCCGGTGTGTGCTGCCAGTTTGAATGCAGTTCCTTTGGTAGGCTCATGTTGGCAGTGCAGGCACAGGTTACCTGCGAGGTTAAAGGTTGCAGCAAGGTTACTGTTAGATCCCAAATTTGGCTTGGGAAGCATTTGTTATCCGAGAGAGATACTGAGCACAGTCATTTTCTTCTTTGATGGAAACCAAAGCCATCCAAGTCAGCTCGTATTTCTCAAGTGTTCAACTGCTCAGTGGTGGAGAAAAGTAGTGCAGCAGAGAGATTCTGCAGTGCAGGAGGGACAATAGTCTAGTACTTTATGTTCCTGCTCTTAATGTGTAAGAAGATTGCAGGAAGTTAACAATTCCTGGTGTGTGATTAGTGCCAGGTATCCCCTAGCTGTGCCCACAGGGGTGGGTGTCAGCTGGGCTGCTTGTTCAAGGGGGAGCAATGGGACCCTGCAGTGACAGTGGTGAGACAGTGGCCTGGTGCTTGCAGTAACAGCAAGCTGCTGATCGTCATCTAAGCTGATCTAAGGGGTTTTACCCATCTAAATTCCTAAAGCGTATTAACTACATAAAGTGGCTGCAAAGAACCTTCCATAGTTTTCTCAAGGTGCTGTTTTTAAACATCCGCAGCATCTCATTGTACTAAGCAGGTCAGTTTTTCATAGAAAGAGATCAAGTTGGTCTCGTCTAAATCTTGTTTAAAACCTAATAAGTATCCTTATTTATTTGGGGCAGGCTGGTAAACCGCATGCGCTTGCACTTCATTGCTTGATTGAATTTGTTTGCCTCTAGTGATCCTTGCCATGTAGTTTAGGGGGACATGCTACTCTCTGTGTAGTTACTTATAAAATCTCCCCTTCTTTTAATCAAATTCTGAATTATCTTGTGCAAAAAGCATGTATTCCAAAGTTATCATTATTCTAATAGGTTTTTATGACATTTTTTCATACAACCTTTATAGGAGAATCATAACAAGATAATTTCTTCACAAATACTGTACACATTGTAAACAAATTATTCCAGTTTGTTATTCTTACGTGACAGTCCTCTAATTACATCACATGCTACTGCCAAAGTAGCACAAATATAATATTAAGGAATCTGTAGACCCACTGAAAATGGAAAGGTGTTCCATCCAGTTTCCACTATATCGCTGAAATTTGTTGATTTGGAGGAAGAACCTCTTCAGAGGTGCAGGGCAGCTTAAGCAGTAATGGAGTTGCAGTGTTCATCAGAAGAGTTGTTTCATATTCTTTCCCTCTCCCCTTGGAATCTGAATTTTTGGCTTTGGGGGGAGGAGTGGGGAAGAGGAATGTGTAAGTGGTCTCTAATAATTGTAATAAAGTTTACTGGTAAAGCAGAGAGCTGCCTGTTTTTGGTTAGTGCCCTGTTACCCTTCAGTGGTCTTGTAATGGTTACAAAACTCTTTTGACTGTCCAGCTGAAGGTGTTTCTTAACTGATTAGGAATTTTTTTATCATTCATCTGACATATTTGATTGTGTTTGGCAAGTATGTAAGTTCTGTAGATGAAAGATTGGAATGTGACTGGTTTAACATTTAATAGCTCCAGTTGTAAGGACATGGAATGCGATTTGTAACCTGTGTTCTTAGCATTCTTGCCATGTAATTTCATATGGCTTTAATATTTGTCTTTTATGGTAGGAAAAAAGAGAATGACATCTCAGAATAAGGATTTAGAATTGCAGCGTGTGTAGTGTGGTTTGTATTGTTAATGCTTGTAAATCGGGTAATGAAAAATGTAGTGAGATAATTCTGGGTAATCTCATGCCATCCAAAATATTTGCATTTGTTCAGGGAGTTTGATAATGTGCAAGACAACAGAAACATGTGATTTAGAGTGGATTCCATAAACACAGGCTTTCCAGACTGAAGCATTTAGTTCTGTGAATGTTGGTTAACCATACTGATCCAGGCTATCCGTGCCAAGTAAGGGTGTTGAAAATCTCTAAAAAATCTTACTGAAAGTGTCTTGCATTGGGTCATCAGCTGTATTTTGGGATGAAGAATTTCCACATCTTTAATTTTGTATGGGAAAATGCAGCATTTGGAGCCAGTAATGTGTGTTTAGGGATAAATCATGATTCATAGGTTAGTAGCGGTTATGAATTTGATTCCCATTTCTTTCGTAGTATTTGGTAACTATGTAGATGTGGTGTTCTCAGTGTTAACATTACAGTACTTATCCTAATTTTTCTGACTAAATCTGCTGTCTCCTTTTCCGTAGGGGTTGTAGGAATATTATTTTCTATTCGGTGTCTGAAGAGGGATGAAATACCTTCTAAATTTTTTTTTACCAGATCTTTGTGGAATTCGATGGCTGTAACTGGAACCAACACGCCTGGGTGAAAGTCCATGCTGAAGAAGTTATAGTGTTGCTGCTGGAAGGATCGTTGGTTTGGGCACCTCGAAATGATCCGGTTATGCTTCAGGGGACTCGAGTCTCACTAGCACAGTGGCCTGCACTGGTGAGTATTTGACTTAAATGTGTGAGAATCCTTCCTTCATTTTCATGCTGTTTAATTTTTATTATTTGGCCTTTCTTTTGTTTCTTTTCTCCTTCTGCAGTCCTTGGACTGCTTGGGATCCTACTCTCTGCTTTTTAATACATTTTGTGCGTGGGTACATTAAAATATTTTTTTCTAGTCAAGGATCTTGTGCTTTGGTGCAGTTTGAATTTATTAGTGTTTTAAATGGACTTGGGCTCAAAGCAGCAAGTTCAGCACTGCATCTTTCTCTGAGGGTTTCTTCATTGCATTTGGCTTAAGGCAGAAGAAAACCAGGCTTTTACAGCAAAGATTCTGCAGACAGTGGTTTTTCCATAGGTAAAGTTTTCCTTTCAGTTATTTCCAACTTGTCTCCCAGTGAATTTCAGTTAGTTTGCTCTGGTATAAATGGTATAAAACCATTTTTATACAGGATCAGTTTCTTTCAAGTGGTCCTAAGTCTGTCACGATCTGAGTGATTTGGGGGTGTTACTACAGTCTGCACCCTGATGGTGTGATGATCCCAGAGCATTTTCACTACAACTCAAGCTTTATCTGTAGGCTTGCTGAAAAAGTGTTTCCATCCTCTGTACTCTGGACAGCCACGTGAGCACTGAAGCTGTCTCTGGGTGCAGAGGCATACCCAGATAACTGCCTGGGAATGCAGCCTGCAGTTAGTCAAAGCACCCGATTACACATGTGGTGCTCTGCATTACAAAGGGGATGGTATGTTCGTTTGTTTGGGGTTTTTTTTTAGATATATCACTTAAGAATGTGTATTCATGCTTCATTGTGTCTTTCTTCCAGTTCTGTTCACTTTTAGGAATGTGTTTTACATAAAGATAAGAAGAAATTTTTATATTTATGCTATTGTGTATAGGAGGATGGAGTGTAAACAAATGATGAGAGCTGTTAAGGGAAAAATGTCATGAATGCTTGTGTGTTAAAATCATGTAGTACCACGACAGGAGTTTTCATTACTTCTTTAAGATCTAATGAAAAAGTGGAGGCAATTGTCTGCAATTCCTGCTTGTAATATGCAAGAATTATTGACTTAGACATAATGACTAGTATTTTGCATTAAGACTCAGGCACTGGGCAGTACAAATCGAGCAATTAACCCTTTTATTATTTCTGAATCTAAAGAGCGTGTGAAATCGACTATTGTTGGCCTGTATGTGTGCTCAGTCCTTGCAATAACCTTTTTGTTTGTTGTCCATCACAGACCTTCACTCCTCTAGTAGATAAGCTGGGGTTGGGCTCTGTGGTCCCAGTAGAGTTTCTTCTGGACAGACATTTACGTTTCCTGTCTGATGCCAGTGGATTACGCCTATTTCAGGTATGTGAACTGTGTTCAGTTAAAATGTAAATTTAGCTTTGTGTTGTACCTGTCAGATTAATTTTATATTTTTCTTCCTGTTCCACCGTCATATCCTTGTCTTTTTCCTTTTGCTGCCTTGTCATGTTTGTGTTTGCTGCCCTGCATTTCAAAGTCCTTACACTACCAGCCATTTGCATTCAAAAAGTCCCAGTTGCTCTCTACATTGTTCAGTTGGAGAGCTGGTTGTCAGACTGTTCTGTAGCTGATAATTGCAATGGAAGTTTTGCAACAGCTTTTGCATAGCTAATCCTTTTATTCCTCCTGGCATGTTCTGTAATGTCCTTAATTTTACTTTTTTTTTGTTTGTCAGTCTCTGACAGCAGTCCAAGAAGAACTGTCCCTTAAAAACTCATTATTCTATTAGCTTAAAAGACTGTAGTTTTGTGTTAAAACTGTTTGTTGTTGGCAGATGGGAACAGAGAGTCAAAATCAGATTCTGCAGGAACAGCCTTCACTAAGAGAATCTGTCAATGCACTGATCAGCGACCAGAAGCTTCAGGAGATATTTAGTAGAGGTGAGAAATGTGTTTTCTGTCTCAGAGCTATTTTATTGTGGAACAGTTAGACTATGCTGGGTTTGTGAAGGAAGATAGTATTTGTTGTTGTTTGATTTGGAAGGTCAGTTTTCTGTATTTTGCAAGTTCTTTATGAGGAAGTGTTATTTTGTCACAGATATAGGTAAGCAGTTGCTGAGATACAACCAGAAATGCATACTGGGAGTGGTCACTAGTTAAAGTAGGGCAATGTCCATGTATTTACAACTCCCCTTATTTTAAGTTTTAGGTTTGAATTTTTAAAGTTTTTGTCCTTTTTATGGTTCTATTCTATAATTCTGGTAATTTACAAGTGAAGTTCTTCTGTAGTTGTTGATCCTCAAAAAACTTTGTTTTGCAATGTCAGTTCAAATTTTGGCATTTTGATAATTAATACATGAATTGTTGAAAATACGGTGTGGACATGAATGGTCAGCACAGAGTTAATACCTTATCTCTTGCCTGGATCCTGTACTAGGGCTAAGCCTGATTGTGGCTTTTGTTGTCAGATTTGGGTCTTCTTAGTCAAATGCTAAAACAGCTTTCAATCCAGAGTTCATGTGCCAGAGGGCCACCCTAGAGACAGGCCACTGCTTTACGTTTGAAGGAAGATATAATTCCTCGTGGGGATTTGGTGCCTTTTGGTGTATCCATAGAAATTCTATGAGGACAATACTTCTTACACAAGCAGGTAACTTTAGAATTGTCCAGTTTGAAGCCTTCTTCTGAAGTGCCTGATACTGGCTGTATCACATACAGGTGGTGGGATCATGTGGATTTTGGTGATCTAATGTTAGCAGCGGGGTTTTTTTGTCTGAACTTGGGGAAGGAGGAAATCGCCACATGCTGATGTGGAGAATAAGGGCAGGGTCAGAGGAAAGCTTTCCATAGATGATCCATACCTGTGTGAAAGATCTGAGCCCATTTAGTTTGGAGATGTTGAATATGCAAATACGTGTTTCTGTTCCGATCATCACGGCATTTCTGCTGGGATTTGGCACATCTGCACTGAGTCAGAATGCCAGCACTGTCCACTGGATTAATGCTACATAATTACTAAGCCATAGGTTAGAAAGCAAAAGGGTTTAGTTAGCAAGGAGCTTGATTTTGTCAAAGGAGTGAGTTTATTTTGATCTTTCACTTTTTTTATTTTATATGTAAACTGTGTTTGTTTTGTCTTCACAATAGCTTTGAGTTACAGCGTTGAGGGCCTATTAACTTTTTAGGGTAAAATGCCTGCTTGCACAAGATTTGCAGCAGAAGCTGACACTGACTCACCTGAAAGATGACACTTCAAGCCCTAATTAAGTGCACAGAACTATTTAATTGCATGACTTAACTAGTATGACACAGCTTGTATGGAAAACATACTCAAAGTCCTTCTTTTCCAGGTCCTTACAGCGTCCAAGGCCAAAGAGTTAAGGTTTACCAACCAGAGGATGAAAATAGCTGGCTCTGTGGTGTTGTGAGCCATCAAGACCCAATAAGTCGTCTTATGGAGGTGTCTGTGACTGAGGTAAAAATATGAAGCACTGCTTTGGTGTTCCTAAAATACCAGTCCTCAATATCTGTATGTGGAGAATGACAGCTTCACCAAAAGTTGTACTTTTGGTTGTTACTTGTTTTAAAAGGAGTCATTACTCATATTGTGATTCATAGAATTTTTCTAATATTTTTCCCTGTTATGATGACTTTCCAGAATAAATGGTGTTACACAATTCTATTTTAAAAAAAAGGTATAAGAATGTCTTTGGAAATGAGTGCTGTAACTGTGTTTAGGTCTCTTATGTTGCTACTATATACCCTGAATTAAAAATTAACCGCCTCTTTTCTTTCTCCTACCTCCTCATTATCAATCTGCATAAAAAATTAGAGTGGTGAGATAAAGTCAGTGGATCCTCGACTGATTCATGTGGTGATGGACAACACTTCGCCAAGCGAGGTAGTACAGCAGTTCAGGTCTTGTATATACAGTGTGAAACTTCATAAAAATTTAGATATTAAACATCTAAAACATGGAAATAACTAAAACATGATGCTGTGTTTACTGTCAAATTTTGATAATTTTAATAATTATCCTCTTAAAGCTGGAACAGGAAAATTTTGTTTGCCATTTTGAGGATGGTCATAGGTTTCTTTAAACAATCCTCTCCTTTGGTTCAGGCCTGTTTTACTAAGTTTAGCATGGATGTTGGAAGGGGGTCAGTAACCACATTGGTTGTGCTCCATTTTAAGGTGTAGTGCTCTGACAAAGAATGTCTGTGCTTGCTGCCTTTTGCTAATGGGATCACTCTGTGCTGCTTCACAGATCTTTTCAGGCATTTCCAAAAATTGCTATCTGGCTTGTATGCCTTGTAAGCAGGCTTGTGTGCTAGTGGCATTATATTGCTTCAGTTAAGAGGTTCCATGATAACATTTGAACCTGTATTTTTACCCTAGGGTATAGGGCAAGCTGTCTCCTGGGGTTAAGTATTGTAGGCTTTGTGCAGTGAACAGAAAGTGTACCTTCCAGAAGAACTGTGGAGCAAAAATGAGTGTGCAAATAGTATTCAGGCATTATGAAGCACTATGTTGGAGTATTGGATGTTTCTCAAGATTTGCCATGATGTACATGCTGCAGCAAAGTAGCTCAGCTCAAAATTTGCTTGTGCAGATCCTGTTCTAATAGAAAAAAAAGACAAGATTGCACTTATACTTGTGTTCTGTGCTCACACAGCATTCTCTCCTTAGATGTCTCAATTTGTGGTAAAATGTTCCTAAGCTTCAGAGCAGCATGTTGTATTCTGTTCTAACAGAAAAATGGCTTTTGAATGGGTATCCTGGTTGTTCTGTTTAGTGATTGCATGGTTTTGTCTGTTATAGGGAGCGGGCCTAAAAGCAGCTAAATCATCATCAAAAGGGAAAAAGAAGAAAGAAAGCCTGGAGGGAAAGGATGGAAGGAGGAGGAAAAATGCTTCAGATTCTGGATGTGATCCTGCAACAAAGAAGCTAAAGGAGAGGGGTGAGGTGGATAGCAATGGTAGTGACGGAGGTGAGGCAAGCAGAGGTCCTTGGAAAGGAGTCTCCAGTGGCGAAACAGGACTGGATCCAAGGGCCAAGCAGTTGCCTTCATTCATTCCTCAGATTAATCGCAATATTCGCTTTGCTACTTACACCAAAGAGAATGGCCGAACACTGGTAGTGCAGGATGAGCCAGTTGGTGGTGACACACCATTACCCTTCACTCCCTTTTCCTCTGTGGCTGGACAAACGTTGCTAGTTGGATCTGGATGTAAAGAGGCAGGAAAATCACTGGAACAGGTTGGCCAAGGCGCAGTGACTTCTGCAGCTGCAGTTACTACAACTGCTTTGACGCCAACAACTGTGAGAATCTCTGATACCAGTTTGCCAGCTGTTACTGGACAGGAGAAACTGAAAACAGTCCGACCACAAGCGCAGGGAGAGGTGAGTAACTCGTGATGCAGCACATTCAAGAAAGATTTACGTATTCGCAACAGATGTTCTGCAACATCTGTCACAACACCCATCCACAGAATTGAGAAAACTACTTTTTCTTTGATGAGTCCCTCTCCTCCCAAAGAAAACCTGTTATCTGATCTAAGAAATGACTCAAAATTAAGATATTTGGTGAGGGAGTACTGAGACAACTGTGTACATGTATGCTTGTTCAGCCTTAATCTGAGAAATGCAGTTTTAAAGTCATATTAAGCACTGCACTTAATTAATTTTTTTGTGTCGTATGGAAGATAACCTACTTAAAATCTCTTGCCTTTATATAAACAAATCTGCATGAGAATGTGCACTGAGTTGAACAGTTAAGTTACTTCTAAAAAAAGCCTCAAAACCAGAAGAACAATGGGGCTACATTTAGAGGACCTTTTATAGCTGCCCAGCTTGTGTGTTACAGCTGTGCTATCTGTATAGTAGAAAAAAGCTAAACATGAGTATGCAGTGTGGGAGGTGTTCAGTGACCAGTAGGATGTGTTGCATAGAGTCTGTGGTTGTATTCAACATGCCCTGGAAATAAAAGTGTAATTAATCATGAGCAGATTTCTGAGTGGAAACTCAAAGGAAAGGAGTAGGACTGATCTAAATGATTCCATAAGGAGCTAGTCACAGCATATAATCAGTTACAGTAGGACTGTCAGAATTGCAAAATCTGAACAAGTATCAATTTGTGAAGAGAGCAAGTGAGTATTCCATGTCACACTTAACAGTTCTAGTAGAAATCTGTCACTTGGAAAACTTTTCAGTATTTAATGATCATAAAAATAAAGCCCTTTGTGCTTAACCTCTGCTGAGTAATCCCCTGAAGGCACCATGTCATAGGCCTCTATCTACCTGTCAGCAGACCTGGCTTGCTGTGAACAGGAATAGTTTGTTGTAGCTGCTAGAGGGCTTGCTTTGTTTAATTAACTTCCAAACTAAGTTACTTATTTCAAGAGTGCTGCTTAAGTAGGGGAAGCTTATCAGGATGATCTTGGGGGAGGGTGAAAGATGGGAGTTATTCAAAAGCAGTTTCAATTAGGTTTCCATTCTCGTTAATTTGACTTTAAATGAGCAGCAGTTTTAATAATTTGCTTTTGCTCGATTAGTTTCCCTTGTCTTGTGTCTCACCTTTGTTCTAAAGCGTGATAAGACTGAAAGTGTTTTTTCTTTTTGTCTGTAGTTTCAGTAGCTTGTGGGTAGGACTCTTTAAAGTTTCTTCATGTAAATAAGTCTGCTGGAACTTTCTATTCCAGATGGATAAGTAGAATGCTAATTGTACACTTAGATGAACCAAAGTATTATTGAATCAAACAGCTATCCTTTAATAGGCTAATGCTTATTAATTTTGTTTCAGAATTCTCGAAATTCACTTTTGGCTTCTGGATTTGGAGTGTCTCTTCCAAGTGCTTCCCAGTCCTTGGTATTTGGGGCTGGAAGGAGCCAGTCAAATGGAGTAATGACTCCAGAAAGCAAGTCTTCTGTATTTCCTTTTGGCTGTAGTACTGGACAAGAGGCTCAGAAAGATTCTGATCCATCCAAGAACTTGTTTTTTCAGTGCATGTCTCAAAATCTTCCTTCCAGTAACTATTTCACAGTCATTTCAGAGAGCTTGACTGAAGATGTCTCTAGCCGGGACTCATTCAAGCAGTGTACAGAGAGTGTGAGTGCTGGGATCTGTAAAGGTAAAATGCTTTCAGTGGACACTAAACCAGGAGCCCAGTCTGGTAGTTCTGTGGAGCGGAAGCCGCCTGTGGAATCCATGCCTACCCTTACTCCAGCCTTTTCACGAAGTCTGTTGAACACTCGCCCCCCAGATAGTCATGAAAACTTATTTTTACAGCCCCCAAAGCTATCGCGAGAGGAACCCTCAAACCCTTTCCTGGCATTTGCTGAGAAGGCAGAACTTAGTCCTTTCAGTAGCTTTGCATCTTCATCTCAGACGGGGGTTTCTGCTCCCTCCACACCTGTGGGTCACAAGGCCACTTCTGGCTGGCCGGATTCACTCACCTCTACAGACTCTTTAGCTAAGAAGAAAAGCTTGTTTATAACAACTGACTCCTCAAAGATGGTCTCCAGTGCTCCTGGTTCAACAGTAGCTGCTGGTGTTCAAAGCCCTTCCACTGTAGGGAATGGCCGTTCCAGCTCACCGACCAGCAACCTGACACAGCCTATCGAGATGCCCACACTTTCCTCCAGCCCAACAGAAGAAAAACCAGCCATTGGGCCTGGGCAGCAGGACAATCCTCTTCTGAAAACTTTTTCTAATGTGTTTGGCAGACATCCGCCTAGCTTTTTCTCTTCACAGGCAGAGTTTCCGCAGGAGAACAAAGCCCCTTTTGAAGCTGTGAAAAGGTTCTCGCTAGATGAGCGGAGCTTAACATCCAAACAGGACTCTGACTCCAGTACAAATAGTGACCTCTCAGATTTGAGTGACTCTGAAGACCAGTTGCAGGTCAAGGCTTGTATGAAGGGTATCCCAGACCACTTGATGGCAAAGCTGGGCCCCAATGCGGAGCGCAATGCTGAACTGCTGCTGTGTAAAGGAAAGGGGAAGCAAGCCCCAAAGGGCCGACCCCGCACAGCTCCCCTAAAAGGTGATGCCTTGAATGCAGGTGATGTCTTGAAAGCAAAAGGAGGTGGGATACTTGGTTATCTGCTGTGTGATGAACTGTGTGAACTAACCACAGTTGTAAACCTCATTTATGCTCAGTAGGCAGCACACAGGATGCTTACAAGGCCAAAGCTTAATGCTTCTTGTATGTGAATTAGATGTTGCTTTGAGAAATGTTTGAGCTTGTATTTGTGTGAGCAGAAGTGTGGTATGCTGCAGTTTTGAACAGACTTACTGTTTTATATGGGTTTGAACACAGAGGTCTCTGAAAAGGTGATTATTGGAGCCAGTGTCCTTTTGGTGTCACAGTTAACTAATAGATTTTTACTTTTACTTTGCCTCACCCAGTTGGCCAATCTGTGCTGAAAGATATGAGTAAGGTGAGGAAGCTGAAGCAGTCAGGGGAGCCTTTTCTCCAGGATGGCTCTTGCATCAATGTAGCTCCACATCTGCACAAGTGTCGGGAGTGCCGTCTGGAGCGGTACCGCAAATTTAAGGAGCAAGAGCAGGATGACTCAACTGTGGCATGTCGCTTCTTCCATTTCCGGAGGTGCCCAAATTCTTCCTTCCTTCGTATGTAGTCTATGTGCAGAGCTTGGACCATGTCCAAGCACAAAGTAATTATGCTTTACTTATTTAATATGCTTGGGTACAATAATGAAGGTTTTGAGTTTTCATTTCTCTGAATCACCCGACTGGAATTCCCTTGCTGGGGCAGGAAGAGCTATTGTTCAAAGATAAAGCTGTATGATACTAAGTGAGTCTCCAGGTCCAGCATCAGGAAATTGAGTTTGCTTTATTGGGTAGAATTTTTCTGCTGGGTAACAATTTGTATACAATAAGTGTTCTCTCCCTCCTTCCTAAGGCATTCAGAACAAAGATAAAATTTTAATTTGCTCAGCAAGTAAGTAAACAATTGCTAGCATGAGGCTAATGTTTGACTAGCTTGTGCTGAGTACAGGACTGATTTTCAGGAGCAGAACACTGTGTCTGTGTTCTCTCTGTGTTATGTATGTGCTCTTACAGTTCTTACAGACCTTCTCCTTGTCTTCCTTAACTGCCTGTTCTAGCAAGTGCTGTGCATCTTTTTCTGAAAATGTTTGTTGACCTTCCAGCATATAAAGGATTACGTTAATTTTTAGTATGTGTCACCCATCCAGTAATCATACTGCTTCTTTTCCTAAGCTTGTTAAAAATTAATCTAGTTTTGAGGTTAAAGACAGGACTGTTTCTGCTCAAGAATGAAGTTGCCTTTAATATTGTCGGGAGAGGTTTAGGGTTCTGTAATATGTTGTTACACCTTTTACCACACAAAGACAAGGAGGGTCAACAGCTACTGGTAAAAACAGTTGTGATTCATCTCTGTGGAGAGCAGTGCAACAAGGATTTTTGCATATCTTGTGATGTGAGCTATTAGAACAAGTGCTGGCAGCCCTAGCCACAACTGAAATACTGGTTTGCCTGAAGTTGAGAACAACTTTCTTGTGAGTTAAAACTGAGAATGAGAGCTATTCAGTTTTGCAAGCACCATCATGCAGCAGCCTAAATAAATTGAATGTTGTCATCTCTTTGTATTAATAATAAGAGAAGTGTGACTTAGCAAGCTGTAGCCATTTCTTGTGTATAGAATTTCCCACCAGTGCTTATTGGGACCTGAGTTTTGCAGCCATAGCTTTGTATACCTTATTCTCTTGTTACCAGGATTTGCATAATAAATGTACTGTCTGTAGAATATAGCACTCTAGCTGAAGCCATTTTTCCCTCCTTTCTGGGTTTATGTTCTGACATAGATGGCATTCTGAGTTTATGAAAGGTGGTTTATCAGTTTCTCAATTACTCCATCGTATTTCCTGCAGGCTGGTATTTACCCGGAAAGGTATTCTACGAGTAGAGGGTTTCTTGAACCCACAGCAAAGTGACCCTGATGCCATGAGCCTGTGGATTCCTTCCTCCTCTCCTGCAGAGGGGATCGATCTGGAAACTTCCAAATACATCCTGGCCAATGTTGGGGACCAGTTCTGCCAACTTGTTATGTCAGAGAAGGAGGCAATGATGATGGTGGAGCCACATCGTAAGCTGGGCTTTTGACATGTTTTTTGTCCGTCTTGTTGGTGTAATGTGTGTACAGTGCAGTGGAATAGAGTTGAAAATGTCGTATAATTTCTTGTTAAAATTCTTCTGCTCTTCCAAAGAGAAGGCTATATTCACTCCTTTGGGGTGTGTGTAATTGTGGAACCAGCATTTGGGATTTTTCCTGTCTTTTTATGCTCCAGGGACATCATGTAAAAGCTTAGGGTTTTCTAGGGAGATAACAGAACCTGTGTTCAGCCCACAAGGACTCAGCTGAGCAACTAGTTGCCAGTTTTCCCCTTCAAAGGAAATAGGTCTAGGAAAAACAAAAAAGTTAGCCAGTTTAGCCTATCACATGGATAACTGACTATCTGATTTTTTCCCTTCAGCTTCTGGAATGTACAAGGACAGCCTTTTGGAGACAGCTTCCCCTTCCTCAGCAAATCAGTTGGTTTAGAATCTGAATTGGTGACAGGCATCTCATTAGTAAAACAAAATATGCATTCTTTATGGTTTTATAAGCTGACGTTATTTGTTCATTAAACTAACTGAAGATTTATAATTTTACTGTAAATCCATAAGTTGTCCTTGAAATTCAGTTAGTACAAAACTGTGTAAGGTGCTACATTTCCCTGTAGTGTGTGTTTTGGAACCTCACCTTACCCATTCTTAGGGAAATTTTCATAGTATCACAAGACTAGCAAATCAGAGAATGTGTCTCTGAATGTAAGAAGTATATGTTTCTAAACTCTGCCTTCAGGTCTTGTTTCTGTGAATTGTGTCTTTATCAATGTTACTGTCATATGCTGAAATGAGGTGGGAGAAATGCAACAGGTCTCAGCAATAATTGGTAATGTTCCTTGTCTTTATAGAGAAGGTGGCATGGAAGCGAGCAGTACGTGGTGTGAGGGAGATGTGTGATGTGTGTGAGACAACGCTCTTCAATATTCACTGGGTGTGTCGGAAGTGTGGGTTTGGGGTCTGTCTGGACTGTTACCGGCTGAGGAAGAGCCGTCCACGTAGCGGTGAGTACTGGGCTTTTTTATCCCACTGTAATCTTCAAACTGACTAGATTTCCGTGGGGGCAGTTTCTGAGAAGTTGCTGAAGGTTTTGTGGGAGAATTAGGGAGTATCAGCTTGGCAGGCTGCATGTTCGGAAGTTGGGTGCTACTGTCTTATATGCTGCTGGTCCATTTTTGTCCTTATGTACTCATATTTTATCTATTTGCTTAGGATGTGATTATTAAAATTACAGCATCAGCAGGCATAGACTGTGTACTGAGACAGAAGACTGGATAGTTCTTTATTTTCCTCAGAAAGTAAAAGAGAGAAATTAAATAATATCTTAACAGCTCGGAACCGCCGCAAGGTGAACTAGTAAGCAGACAGTGCAGAGAACTGCTGTCTCTAACAAGGAGTTAGATGGGAAAGTTTTCTTCTTTTTTTGATTCCTTGACCCACCAGGGCTTATAATTCAGCAAAAAGTTCCGTAAGTTCAATTTTAATAAATAGAGGCACAACGTGTTTACCAAAAGTAGATACCTGGTTGGGGTTTTTGTGTACTTTCCTGTATTGAGACCACTTTGGTAGCATGGATGCTGTCAAATGGCAACCTTAAGAGCAAGGTCATTACTGATGGTTGCATAATTATATGGAGCAGATGTATAAAATACTGGATGTTAATAAGTGTGAATACTGCTGTCTGATCATTACGATAACTTAAGAAAGCATAATGAGAACAGAAGTATCATATTTTAAGAAATTGAGGCTAGAAGCCAAGATTTTTAGGTGATTGAAGACAACAGGCTACTGGAGATGAAGGGAAAAATGACTGTGGTAGTTCTATAATCTGAAGAGGCAAAAGTTGCTGTAGGTCCTGTTCTAATGGTCTGTATTTATAGCTTATTTCTGAGATAATCACGTTAATCTTCTGCACTGTAAAGAATCTAAAGAAAATATTAATGCAGAAATATTCTGTATTGTAATGTTTTAGTACAAAATCTAATTTTTTTTCTTTATTCCAGAGACAGAGGAGATTGGTGATGAAGAAGTTTTCTCATGGCTGAAGTGTGCAAAGGGTCAGTCTCACGAACCAGAGAATCTTATGCCAACACAGATCATCCCTGGTACAGGTAATGCTTGAAAAGTGAAAGGCCTTCACCTGTTCAATTCCTTACCTCCTTCTGCATACCAGGAGGATGGAGGAGAACACCACCTGTGCTCCAAATCCTTTCAACATTGCTCCAAGGATCAGAAAGTCTCTTCTGGCAGTTTGAAGTCACCTCATTGCAGTAGTGTTGGACCCTTTGTGAGCAGATGATAATCTGTAGGATTTGCCAGGTTTGACAGCCTCTCAGTGCCATTGTGAAGGTAGTCTTAGCATCACTGGCCGCACTATTCAGAGACAAGTGTCTTGTTGCAGCATATGGTCTTAAAGATACTTTGCAGTAATACTAAAAAAACCCCACGCCTGTGAAGACACATTACAGTTAAAGCCTTTCTTTTAGGTTTCTTTACATGTGATATTAAAGACTTAACTTTATTTGCAGCGCTTTACAATATTGGAGACATGGTTCATGCAGCACGAGGCAAGTGGGGCATTAAAGCCAACTGTCCATGTATTAGCCGGCAGAACAAATCGGTGTTGAGACCAGCTGTCACTAATGGGATATCACAGGTAGGTAATTTGAGGCTGAAATTACCTTGTTTGCCATTTATGTTTTTAAGATGTATTAAGGTGTAAGATCCCTTACGCTAATCTATTGTGAGACAGAAATTTTGTCTTCTCCATATGTGCTCTGAGTGTTTTAGCTTAACAAAAGTCATCTGGGATGTTTGCTGGGGATGTGAACTGCACCTGTTATTTACTAAGTGGGTATTTGGGCTAATACTCTTATGTGGAAGTTGGGTAGGAAGCCATTCTTACTGATGCTGTATTTTAAAACAAACCACTATTAGTAGCTTGCAACATGTGCTTTTTTGTTATGGTCTGTGAAGGAATCTAGAGTAGTTCTGTTGCTGATGACACAAAAAATCCTTCTATAATTAAAAAGAAAAAAAAGAAGGGAGGAAGGGAAAGGAAAAAGCCTGAGGTTGTGTGAAAAGATGACATGGGAATAATTCACACCACAGTGCAAGGTCTGATATACACAGATAAGAAACTCATGTACTCTGTTGCTAGCTAAGCATAAATGAGCTTTACTCGGTGCTTAAAGCAGATGGACAAAGAAAAATAGACAAAACCAAATGCATTGGGTAACTGTCTCCCAAGCTGAACTTCTCCTTTTGTTCAACATTTAGCAGTTGTTTATTTTTTTGTTTTAGCTTCCAACTGTAAATCCTAGTGCATCAGTCTCTGGAAACGAAAGCACCTTTTCCACTGGAGCAGGGACAGCAGGAGTGGGGCAGCTAGAAATGGACACTGTACCAAAATCTGAAGCAACTGATAGTAGGATAGAAGAATCTACAAAAACAGAGACATTACCAACCAATAACACTGGTGAAATAAAGACTAACAGACCACTTTGTCCAGAAACAGCTCCATCATCAGCTTTACACTGGCTTGCAGATTTAGCAACACAAAAAGCAAAGGAGGAAACAAAAGGTGAGCAAAAGACATGCCTTGTGGGGTTGGAATTAAAAGCTATATGATAACACACTGCTTGATTGCTGTACCTTGTTTAGGGCTAGCCACTCTCACAGAACAGAACAAGGTCGTTTTACTTCCTTTGCCTCCTAGAACCAGTTTTGGTTTAGAGTCTTAGGAATATGCAAAGCTGAAAAGATGATACAGACGAAGATAACGGTCTTGTCACTCACATTTTGTTTCAGGGCCAATTTGTGTATTTATTTTCTCAGAAGCTGGTATCCTGGTGTAAAATGGTAGTAATTAATTTCAGATGCAGCTTTGTCCCTTTCTTAACTATTGAAGCAAATAAAGCTCTTCTGTGTGCTATGTGAAGAGTACATTTCCAAAGAATTGAGAGAGTAGAGTCCAGTTGGATGCTCAGGTGAAATCTTAGGGCATCTTTAATACAAAGTAGTTTGAGTGAATAGAATTCCTAGATATCAGAGGTAGCATGCCTAGCAGAGGATTTATTCCTGTCCATGTATCTGGCAGGAACTATTTTACATATCAGTGTTAAATGCTCACGAATCACTTGCTAGTTTTGTATGGCTCAGTCACTGTAATATTTTGACCACCATTAAAATTGGAAATATTTAATATCAAAACGTTAATTCATGAAGTTGGGGCAGTATTTTTTTAATTGAATGTGTTACAAAGTTGTGGGTTGGTGTGTGTCAGACCCTTTCAGATCAGATCTATTGTGCTATTTGAAACCTTAACATCATATGAAGGGTAAAGTCTTTGAAGGATCTGATGACCAATTCTGGTTGAGGAGCCTCACTCATAGTGATAATTTACCTTTACCACGAGATTCTGTCAATATCCTATTTAATGCAAGAGCAAATAATTTCAGAAAACTTTGTGATCATTTGGATTTTGCCTCTTGTTTTTCTCCCCCTGCACCTCCTTCAATGTTTATCTTGCAGAATCAGGATCACTGAGATCAGTGCTTAACAAAGAATCCCATTCACCCTTTGGATTGGATTCCTTCAACTCCAGTACAAAGGTTTCCCCACTAACCCCAAAGCTGTTTAATAGCCTCTTGTTGGGCCCAGTGACATCTAGCAACAAAACTGAAGGCTCCAGCCTCAGAGATCTGCTACACACAGGGCCAGGAAAGCTTCCTCAGGTCCCATCAGACACAGGAATCCCCTTTCCTCCAGTCTTTTCTGCAGCTTCTACGGTAAATACATTTGTATTCCTTCAATGATAACTGCTCTAGGAAAGAATTTCATGATGATCTAACAATTATCATCTAAATGTTTGTGTAGTATTTTACTCCTGAATGTTGAAACAAATATCTCAGCAAAACTCACCACCTTACAAAGTTGTAGAGAATTTTCATGCTAATTTTTACTTTTAGTTTACTACTGCTATGGAGAGGTTATTCTTGCCAAGAGACCAAGAAAGTGAGTTAAATACAGCCTTTAAATTGTTTAATTGATGATCAGCATCCCTGTAAAAGCTCACTTTAAATTTCAAAACTTTGAAAATATTGCAAGAGCATGCCACAGAAAAAAGACAAAAACTTGTGAGTAAACCAGTTCCTTAAAGAAACTTGTATATATTTGAAAGGCATTTGAGCTAGAATATACCTGGCTGTCTACTAATGTTTCTATTGACATACAGGGAACACTTTCTTCTCTCTGTCAGTGTTTACTCAGTGTTCACATATCCACCAGCTTACCTGTCCCAGGGTTGAATTCACTTCCTTAGTAGTAGGATGAGGAAAATGGGGAAATAGAGTTGAGGTGTTAATGAAGTTGGGAAAAATATGAACCATTTTTACTGTTAAAGTAGCCAAGTTTAGATCATTAAAGTTTTCTAATTCATGGTTGGTTGTGTAATATTTTTCTAGGTAGTCTGTAGTTGATTATTTCAGTGTTTCTGTTCTTACTTGGATACATGTTTGTCTCTGAGCCAATTTGTTTACTGATGCATGTTTTTCTGATAGCAAGATGTCCATGACTAAAATCTGAAGGACAACAGATATGCATTAATACTTCTACTGTTCCAAGACTAAACTCATCTCTGGACTTACATCTTCTAGGGGGCCAAAGGTAAAGCCAGCCTGCCTAACTTCTTAGACCATATCATTGCTTCTGTGGTGGAAAACAAGAAGACGTCTGATGCTGCAAAACGAGCCAGTAATCTAGTTGACACCCAGAGAGAGGTGAAGGAAATGGTAATGGGATTAAATGTTCTGGATCCACACACTTCCCACTCTTGGCTATGTGATGGTAGACTCCTTTGCCTTCATGATCCCAGCAACAAAAACAACTGGAAGATCTTCAGGGAATGCTGGAAGCAAGGCCAGGTGGGTGATGACAGATATCCAACCCTTGCAGTTTTAGTCTGTACCTTGGTAATTGACAAGTCCATTCACTTTGGCCAGTGGCTCCTGATGAATGAATATGAGGAATGAAGATTTCCACTGCAGCATTATGAACAGGGACACAGCAGCCCTGTCCACTCCATGCTGTACTGACTCAAACCCGTGTGCTCTTGCATATTGAGCTTTTCTCAGCTTAACCAGCATCAGGGTGTTTGCTGTGACAGCCTTTTTATTTGTAGTGTAGTTTGTGGTGAACATGATCTCTACTACAGCCCAGCAGTGAATCACTGTGATTTCCTGCGTACACCCTCGTATCTCCCCCCACTTGATGCTTTATAGCCTCAGGGAAAGGTGCATTCCTTCCAGCTGCAGCATGTGCAAAAACAAAAGAGCTGCTTGCAGTAATCTAATCTGAATTTGGGTGTACTCAATACAGTGTCTCACCCTGAGCCTACAGGCAATGGGAATCCAAGTATCGTTTGGAACTCAGCAACTCATGTATTGAGCACTCCCATGGATTATCTGAGGTGCCATCACTGGGTAGGCCTTCAGGCAGAGGCTGGACCTTAGACTTGCTGCCAGCATAGCCACTTTTTTCTTGATCTGTAGTGCTGCAGTTTAGACTTCTTCAGAGAGTCAGTAAGATTCAGCCTGGTCAGACAAACTGAATCTTAGAAAATTAGTAACTGCTGCAAAGGAAATGCTCCCATAGCTTTAACAGAATTTGATGTCCATCAGTGTTCAGGCTGTATTCTTGGCACTTGGTTCTGCAGCTGCCTCTGACAGTTATGTTCACTAACTACTCAGAACTGAGACCATTGGTGCTATACCCACCGTTAAGTTATGTCCCTTATCATCCTTTCTGGAGAAGTCCTTGTTGCCAGCTGTTCTAGTTTTGCAGTGTTAATGCTCTTGGCACTCACAATCCGTACTAATTTGTGGTTGCTCTCAAGACACGATGACTGAGGTGTGGTGGTGGAACAGGATGCAAGTGCCTCTTTTGGCACTTGGAGTCCATTCCTGACAGAAGCAGAGTACTGAGTGTAGCCTGTCCCCTGGGGCTGCACATGCTCTGGGTCCCCTGGGCACAAGCATAACTAGCATGTAGCCATGAGAATTGCCAAACTGATTGTTGTGCCTCCAGCCACATTCCTGTTTATGGCTCCCTTGGCCAGCTCCTAATGGGTGGAGGAGACTACTGTGCAGCACACCCTCACTTATCTGACTGGAAACTTAGCTTGCTGCTGGTATTGCCAGCTTTCCTCCCAATTGCAGTTATCTTCCTGTTCTGATTTTTTTGGAGTGCACAGGAGTCTCTTTTTTTTTTTTTTCCAACCTGTTACATATTTCTGATTTACGAGGGATTTCAGATCAGTTTTGCAGTGCTGTGGTGTCCATCATCTGCCTGACTTTGTAAAGTTTTTGATTGGTATACTCTGATAATTTTCGCAGCACTTCCTGTCAGCAAATACTACAGTCTCTCTTAGGAGGATCTTAAATGTTTTGAGAATGCTTACAAAAAATGTGCTTGTCAGTTTGTCTGCCACTGAGGCTGGTCAGTCACCAGGTGCAATATGCTGCTCATGGCCATGGAGTTCTTGACCGTTAAGAAATCCTGAGAGACTCCTTATGGAGTCTAGAGATGTGATGACTGATCTTCTGCCCAATGTGTAGATTTGCAGGGTGCATCACCTTCCAAGGTGGTGCACTCTCTGGGGCCCTGGCTACAAGTTCCATGCTCATGGACTTTTTGTGTCTCACTATTTTAGACTTTGCCCCAGTGTGCTATTGATACTTTAGGATGACTTCATCATTCAGAGGACCCCTTGAATAGGAACAGACAGGGCAAGACCCTTGCTCATTCAGGGATCCTCCAGTGATGTTGCAATCACTTGAGTTTCCTGTTTAAATGTGAAAAGGAATCTGTGTGAACCTCCCTTGTTCCTGCTCAGGAGAGAGCACATGACCCAGGCAGGCACTACTGTCTGAATAAGGTAATTTTAAACAGAATTTCTTAAAGCAGAGATTTTTTCAAGAAACTCTGCTCAGTCACAGTTCTCCCTTGGTTTACATCCTCCTGTGCATCCCAGATGCACCTTTAAAAGTGCAAGGACATTAATTCCACCACTATTCACCAAATCATCTTCTTCTTCCTATTTTGTGGACTAGAAAAGGTTATTTGGGAAAAAAAAAATCCTCTTAGCTACCCTCCCTGGCACAATAAATGCACAGTGGACACTAGATCTGAGCCATATGAAGATCTTGGCTGTGGTGGCATCTCAGATTGTTAAAAGAGAAAGTCTTTTTCCTTAATCTTTAAATAATAGTACTCTTTCAGTGTTGTGTAGAAAGAGCAACATTTTTTGACTACTTTGTCTCAGCAGTTGTCAGAAATAAGTTAAACTCTGTCTCACCCCAGAATTCACTGAGAGACCATAAGAATGATTTTTTCTGAAACTGTTCTTCAAGAGCATTTTACTCTCCTCAAAAAGGTTGTTGCTTATCTGGAGATACTCTCAGGATTCTCATCCTATACCAACATGTTCTTTTCTGAGTTGTCATGCCAGGCTTTCTTTGTTCTGAGTCACTGAAAATTTGGGATGGTACTGGAGCTTTTTTTTTTTCTTTGCCTGTAGTCTGAGAGCAGATTTGGCACGAAATGTCTAACAAGCAAGCCTGCTATCCTTTTATTTTGCAGCTCTAGCCGTGTTCTTCACTAGAGAGAATATTTTCTTTCTTCTATGAGAAATTTGCTGCTTAATAGCTGAAAGGGTTCTACTAAATTAAGTAGTTTGTTTGATAGTTTCTTTTTTTTTTTTTAATTGCTATTTACAAGTGGTCAAGTGCATACAGCAGGGATCAAAATTTGTCATTATTTTCTTGTGCTGAAGACAACTGGTTTATCCATCTGCTTAAAAGTCTACCTGGCAATGCTTTCCACCCATCCTGTGAAAGGTACTTCAATTTTACTTCTCATACATGATCAATAGCTTTTTGTAGAATATGCTTAAAACCTTTTCATTCCCCTAATGTTACAGTTTCTCCTGGGACCAGGGAGTATATTTAAACTTGAGACCAGTGCTCTCTCATTTTAGGGAGGTTTGCTGCTTGTCAGGGCCTCATATTTGGGACACAGGTGAATGACTGCCAAGGCTTTTCTGTCCCTCAGACATTTGCCCTCTGCTGCTCTTCCATACTGGCACACACAATACTGCTGGGGAGACCAGGACAGTATCAAGAGTGACTGTAGGGCTCTGGGAGTAGTGGTCAAGGCTGTAGAGCCCTGGTGGTTTTCTTAATGCTGCCAGTGAGGGGCAGAGGGGTGGGCAGATCCCACATGTCAACCACTGTTTGCAGAGCCAGTTTCAGCAACAGGGTTTTATGGTCATGGGAACCTCTCTGAGGACTGAGGATTGCTTGGAAGAGTTGGTTTCTATTCCAAGTGGGGCAAAAGCATCTTTGCCTAAAGGTTGGTCAGCCTTATTAGAACAATAAGCAGGAACAACAAGGGAGGGAGAGTATGACCAGTGATCAAGGAAGGAATTTAGCTGGTTAGTTTGGCAAGCAAGCAGTGTGAGGTGACATGAACAGGAGGAATCTCATACTCAAGAAAACAAGGATGAGACATGTCCACCTCAAAGCATATCTATGTAAGTAAGGATCTGTGTACATTACAGCATTGTGAAGAAAGCTCTCATACTGCTTCTGGGAAATCATCATGGGTGGTTGTCTTCTTGAAGTGCCTGTACACTCGTGCATGCAGCACAGTGAACAGAGGAATTAGTGCACAGTTGCACAGCCATGGTCTCTTTGGAGTGACAAAGTGACGGGATAACTCAAGCAGCTGTGGTATGGGAAAGGACAGGTAGAGGCTGCTCAGGAAGGACAGCACAGGAGTGCGAAGGTGAGGAGGGAGCACTGCTGTTTATGTGAGGGAGCAGCTGAAACGCATGAAACAGTCTAGCAACAGATGATGAACCATTTAAGTGCTTTTGTGACAGGATTAGTGGGCAGGTGGATATGGGCATCATTGTGGCAACTGTCTGCTCCAGATCACCTGATCATAAAAGTGTTAAGGCCACCTTTAGATAACTGGAGGAAGCCCAGTGTTCACATTTCTTGGACCTCCTGGGACCACCTTGATACCTGCTGGGGGAACAACACAACAGGTTGCAAGCCCTCCTGAAGTTTTCTGAAGCACATTGGTGGCAACGTCCTGACACAGCTGATGGAGGAGCCAGCTAGGGAAGGGCCCTGTGTTGGATCTCATGCTTTCACACAAGGAAGAACTGGTTGTTGATGTGGAGGTAAGAGACAGCTTTGGCTGCAGTGACTGTCAGAGGGTGGCATTTGGTCAAGATTCTGAGAGAAGGGAGCAAAGCAAAAAAGCATGATCACAAGCCTGGGCTTCAGGAGAGCAGACTTTCACCTTTTCAGATACTTGGTTGGAAGAATCCTGTGGAATATGGTCCTGAAGAGCAGCACAGGAATGCTGGTTGAATCATGTTTAACGTGCCTTTGTAGTCCTCTGTGATGGGATGACTGGCTTGGTGGATGAAGGGAGAGCACTGGATGTTTTTTATCTTAAGTTTAGTAAGCCTTTTTAACACTGTCATAATGTCATCAGACAAAGTGAAGTATGGACTAGGTAAGTGGCAGTGTGATAAATTTAAAACTGAACGAAGTGCCATGCTCAAGAGAGTTGTGATAACAGTCACTAGTGGGGTACAACGGGGTCAGTTTTGGGGTGAGAACGTCCTCATTAATGACCTAGATGGGGTGGAGTTCATACACCCTCAGCAGGTTTACAGACAATAAAAAACTGATACAGCAGATAGTTGTGCTGCTATTCAGAGTGTCCTGAACAGGCTGGAGGATTGGACTGAGAAGAATGTGGTGATGTTCAGCAAGGGAAAATGTGAAGTTCTGCACCTCAGGAGGAATAACATCCTGCAGCAGTACATGCTGGGGAGCAACCAGTTAGAAAGTAGCTTTGTATAGGACCTTAGGGGTCCCAATGGATAAGGAAGTGACCATGAATCAAGAATGTGTCCTTAAGGCAGAGTTGACAGCAGGTCAAAGGAAGTGATGGTTGCCCTTTACTCTGCACTGGCAGAGGCCACACATGGAGTACTGTGTCCAGTTCTGGGCTCCCCGGTACAAAAGAGGCATGAACTTACTAGGAAGGTTCAGCAAAGGGTTATAGAGGTGATGAAGATGAAGAGACTGGAGCATCACTCATACAAAGAGCAAGCCACGGTTGTTCAGCCTAGAGAAGAGAAGGCTCAGGGGAGTGTGGGGAGGAAAGCTCTAGAAGCAGCATAACTTTTGAATTGCTTGTGTGTATCTGTAGATATCTTTGCCTAATGCACTGATACTACATCGAAGGGCATCGGTGCTTCTCAGGATTGTGCTGAGCTCTTCATGTGAATCAATCCAAAATGCACCTTCAGGTCATTGTTAATGTACGGTGCACAGCTTGGAATTAATTCAAACTTGCATACACATGGAAACTGCCATTTGAACATAGGTAGCAGAGAATAATGGGGGTTGTGGTCAGTTCATAATGCTGTGTCTTTGCTGCTCTTTCCTCCTCACACTTCCCCCTGCTTCAGTGTGGAGTTCCTGTCACAGGATACTATCCTTCTCAAACTGCTCCAGCATGAGTCCTCTCCATAGGCTGCAGTCCTTTAGGGATGGACTGCTCCAGTGTGGGTCCCCAACGGACACAGTTTTTGCCAGAAAATTTGTTTATGTGTGGGATTCTCACCACAGCTCCTGCCAGAGCCTGCTCCAGGGTGGGCTCTCCATGGAGTGCAGCTTCCTCCAAGGAATCTCCCTCTGCTGCAGTGCAGGGTCCTCCACAGACTGCAGGTGGATCTGTGCTCCACCATGGTCCTCCACAGGCTGCAGGAGCACAGCTGCCTCCCCACGCTCTTCAGTGGGCTGAAAACACCTCCTCTGTCACTGACCTTGGTGTCTGCAGAGTTGTTTCTTTCCCTCCCCGCCACCTCCCATCCATGTGTCATGTGTGTGTCCCCATCTCACCCCTTCACCACCACCAGCAGCTCTGGAGCACTTTACTCCCTCCTCTTATCACAGAGGTGCCACCAGCATCAATTATGGGCTTGGCTATGGCCAGCAATGGGTCTGTTGGAGCCAGGTGGAGCCATCTGTGTCCATGAGGCAGGTCCCAGCCTCATCTCACAGAGCCCACACCTGCTGCCAACACCTTGCCATGGGGACCTAACACACTTGCCTTGGCCAGTCTAATCCAATGCCACTTCTAAGGCAAGTGCACGTGACTTGGAACTAAAGTTGGCTTTGGCTCTCGTTATTTGCTTGATGCACAAAAACCAGACATGGATGAAAGTAGATTTGTATGTCTTTTGTATGGTGGTAGCCAGGAGTGTTGGCTCTTAAGAAAGTTTGGCTGCGTGTGTAAGAAATTTGGTTACAGTGGAGTAAGCATTCATCTTTGTATTCTCAGCCCGTGCTGGTATCTGGTGTCCATAAGAAGTTGAAGTCAGAGCTTTGGAAACCAGAAGCTTTCAGCCTGGAATTTGGAGATCAAGATGTAGATTTGGTGAACTGCAGGAACTGTGCCGTAATTTCAGACGTGAAAGTGCGTGACTTCTGGGATGGCTTTGAGATAATATCTAGTAAGTAATATTTATGGCTGACTAGTTTAACTGAGCAGTCTGTCTTGCTATCTTCAACTCACCCTTTTCCACCTATTTTCTTAAAAACTAAAAAATACTAACAAAAAGAATCCAAATACCTCAGTCTCATCCAAAGAAGCCATTGCTCCTTAGATGTAACATACCCTAGAAAATACCTTATTGGTGAAGATTAGGGCAGGACTGCCCAAGGGAACTGTCTGTACTACACTGTGTTGGCATGTGTTACTTTCATGTGTTAAAAAGTGATCCATTTAATGGGAAACTACTTTTTAAAAAACTTTCCTCAGTGAAATTAATCATCAGTTACTGTTACTAATACAGTAAGTAATTTATCTACCCTTACTCTTCTTCCAACCTCAACTTTTATTGTAAAATGAAAGGGAACCTGCAGAGCTAAAACAGACTGAGGCTTTTGATGCTAAAACTTGCACTTGGTGGAATACATCAGCTAAGTCAGCTTGACATTGCAAATTATTTTTATAGTAGATCATCTGTGGGTACAAGTTTCTCTGAATTATGAATAGCAATGCTGTATGAATGTCTCACATGATAACACATTACTTAATGCTTGAGTTCTTTGAGAACAACTTCTGTCAAGTCTGGATGGGGAAACTAACCAGTTAAAATTTCTGGGCATATCAAAGAGCTGCTGAAAAGCAGAGTGCTCCATTTTAGGGTGTATATACCTAGATCAGAATGGTCTTACCATTCTAATGTTAGAGTTGTAATGGTTAGATGTTAGAGTTGTAATGGATTGTTGCAATGTTGCTTATTTTGGTGTTGTGTGTAATGTGTTTTCTGTGTTTATTGCTGTGTGCAGATGGATGACTTAATAGAATGTTCGTTCAACAGTCAATGCAATAAGAGATTTGCAGATAAGAATATTCCCTTCCCTAGTCCTTTTCCATTCAAAGAACTCCCAGCTTTTTACTTCTTTTTTATATGGTTCCATGCACAGAGTATTGTATTTTGTGCTGTTAAATTTCTGACTATTTCTGTTACTATCAGAAATACATGGCCTAGAAGGATATAATGGTGTGGTCTTTATGTGAATTGATAATACTTGGGAAACTTCACAAACTCTTCCCTTCTGTGCTAGGGTCATTTATGAGAATAGTAAATTTGTATGGGTCATGTTATCTTTGAGATATGTTACTTGTAGTTTGTGTCCAGACAGATATGCTCCTTTCAGCAAAATCAGCTTCTGCCTTTATTTTAGGCAATGCCTTTACCACACTTTATATGAGAATTATTAGTGATCTAAGTTGAAAGACCTTGACACTCTTGCTAATTTCTTTCAAATGCATTTTGCTTAATGTTTTTCAGCCATGTGCAATCCCTAATATAGAGTATTTTTTGCTACTACACTCCAACTCACATGAAAACTGTTTGCAAATTATACAATGACTGTGACTTCTCTGCATTATATGAATTTTAGATTTTCAAAATATGTGGCTGCCTCCACCCTTGCTTTAAGTTACCAAAGAGATGTAGAACAGCCACTGACTTTGGAGGTGTTATTGAGATTATTCTGTATGACACGCTATTCTAATTAATTTTAACCTTGTTCTGTTTCTTTTAATACTTTTGGGTTCAAAGTGGACTTTTGGAAGCTCTAACTTTTTTGTTTTGATCTTTCTGAGACCTGTTTTCTTTGCCTGTTTTTTGGGGTTTGTCCAGCTTTGTGTAATTTGTCAGATCTCTATGTTTTCATCCAGGTAGTTCTTCACTCTGTCTTTTCTGAATAGCCTTACTACAAGCTGCTTCTTGTTTAGAACAAATATCCTCAATGAGTTCAAAAGCTTGAATATGGGTAGTTGTGAAACATGTTTAAATTCAGGTCCTTGAGCTTTTCAGTTCACTTGCCTCTCTAAAATCTGTAGCTCATCAAAATTTTATATCTTTAAATCAGTCACTTTGGTTTACGTATCTGCAGTTCTTAATTCCTTTTAATTTTGATCAAATAATTTTTTATATTGCAAACTAAGGCTGTCTTCTGTAGCTGTTGATACGTAACACAGATGTGATTCGCAGCTCTCCAAGTCCTGATTTCTTAGATATGCTTTCTCTTCTGATGCTGTCAGCAGCTCTGCTACATCTGGGTAAGATCAGTTGCTCTTTGTTTGGCTGACAATCCTTGGTCAGGTAGGAAGCACTGAAGGATGTCACTTTCTGGGGAAAGGGGAATGTGAAGGTGTTAGACTGCTGTACACCCTGTTTTCCAGCTAATGATTTCATGGGGAGCTGTGAAGAATCAAGTAGAAGAGTGAACTTTGTTTCTCTCTAAATGTTACACCAAGTTCTAGCTTACTCCATCTACCACTTCCAGGCAGACTCTCTTAGCTCTTGCAGGATCTGAGGCAAAGCAGCAGTTGATGTGGTTGGTGCTGTCATAGGACACATCACTGTTGCAGATGTAATGCCACCTTTCTGTGCTGCCAGCTTTCTCTTTTACCAGTAAGGACTCAAGTACAATGGTCAAGGTGAATAACAAATGTTTGGTATTGGCACTCTGCTAATTTGAGTGCCTCCAGCCAAGAAGAATTAAAAAAACTGAAGGCTGTCTTCCTTTGTGACCACCTGCCCTTTAGCTTTTTAACCTTGCTTTACACTGAGGTTAGAGTGGATTTCAGAGCATGAAACAAAAGGTTTAATTTTACAGAAGCACCACTTCTCTTGAAATTAAAGATGAAACTCCCTTGGACTTTGGTTAAAGAATTAATGAAGAATGCTTTGGAAAGACTTTTTTTTGAAGTTGAATAAAAACTATCTAATTGTTAAACTGTTGTTTGATCATACTATGATAATGCTTGGAAGCCCAAAGGAAAAGCAGGATCCATTTTGCTGTGCATTTTAAGAGGTACAAAAAGGCTTACAGCTTAAACAAGGTAATGGGCTGTGGTGAAAAGATACTACATGAAAAAAATCTTAATTTGTTTCTTGCAGAACGGCTCAGGTCAGAGGATGGTCAGCCAATGGTACTAAAGTTAAAGGACTGGCCTCCAGGGGAGGACTTCAGAGACATGATGCCTACAAGGTAAATAACCCTTAAAAGTTCAGTGCTGACAGGACTGCTGTAGATGCTGCAAGGGGAAGACCTGCCTTTGTCTCACTTTGCTCTCTAGGTTTGAGGACTTGATGGAAAATCTTCCCCTTCCTGAATATACCAAGAGAGATGGCAGACTGAATTTGGCTTCTAGGCTGCCAAGCTACTTTGTCCGTCCTGACCTGGGTCCCAAAATGTACAATGCCTATGGTATGTGAGTATAGTTCTGCGGATGTTGGGTTTTGTGACTCTTTATTATACTTAGGGCAAATACAAGGCTGTAGCATGAGTCAAAACTCAGCTTATCCTAGAGCTTGCTGTCATTTTCATTTTGTCCTGCAGTCTGTTCTTACAGTAGTCCTCTCTCTGTCAGATGTGCCCCATTCTGCCTTGTACATCCAAGAGCTTATTAATTATTTCATGATGTTCAGTGTTTTGGTTTATGTATTACTAGACGTATAAGTTGAGTGAAGGAGTCTGTACACCAAAGGTTATTTCTCTAAGAGGTTACTCATAGAATTTGATTTTATTTTACATTCTGTTATAGGTTTAATTACTGCAGAAGACAGACGAGTTGGTACCACAAACCTGCACTTGGATGTGTCTGATGCTGTTAATGTCATGGTGTATGTTGGGATTCCCATTGGGGAAGGAACCCATGATGATGGTAATGCTTAAGGAAAGCTGTTTTCTGTACATTAAAAATAAATTGTGTGTGTGAGAAAGAAGACTGTCATTTATTGTTTGAGCTTGTCATGATATATAATCCAAGTATACAAGGCAGTTTGCTACATTTGCAGGACATATTTAATAGTGCAGTAATGCTTCATTAGTTTCCAACTGTGGAAGCAGCAGAGTTTTGCTAGAAATTAGGTACATTGCTGAAGAAAGGAGGAGAAAGAGGAACTTAACTACCCTTTCTTCTGCTTGTATTTGAATAATTATAACTCAGTTTGAATTCATGACTGAGCTTTGTGAGTAGCTGTCAATTGATGCATTCCCTGAATTTTGCTAAGATGAAGCTTGGTGTGCTTAGAAAGGGCCCTGTGTGATGCAGCAGTTGCAGCGTGACTGGATTTAGTAGCTCAAAACGCTCCTTCATCTTCTCTGTGTCAAAAATGAGCAGCTTTGTAATCATATTACTTTTACATGGATTCCCCTTCCAGAGGTTCTGAAAACAATTGATGAGGGAGATGCTGACGATGTAACAAAGCAGCGAATCCATGAAGGAAGAGAGAAACCTGGAGCACTGTGGCACATCTATGCTGCCAAGGATGCTGAAAAGATAAGGGAGCTTCTCCGAAAGGTATGTTGGTTATAAGGAAGGCTTGAGCCTGCAGGATGACTTGACTAGCTTGGCTATAGCAGCTGAATGATACAAATTGCTCCAACATCAAATGCATAGATATTCCAATGCTGTCTTTGAGGGCATTAACAGTTATTATGTTCCCAGGTTTTCAGCCTGGTCTGGAATCTTCATACTAATGCACATGCCACTATTTAAGACCTAAATGACCTTAATGATAATATTCTACCTTGAAATAGTTTGTTTGTTATGTTTTTTGGTACAGACCATTTTGTGAGCCAGCAATATCAAGGTGCTGTGTCATGGTTTCCCCCCACCCCATATCTTGGCCCTAGGTTGGAGAAGAACAAGGCCAAGAAAATCCTCCAGATCATGACCCCATTCATGACCAAAGTTGGTACTTGGACCAGACCTTACGTAAGCGACTGTATGATGAGTATGGTGTGCAAGGCTGGGCAATAGTGCAGTTCCTTGGCGATGCCGTGTTCATTCCTGCAGGTGCTCCCCACCAGGTAAGTGTGGCAGCTCTGGGCCATATTGACAAATAGGGTTGAATTAGAGGCACAACAGAACTGCAGCTTAAAAATAATTAATATTGTTCACTTAGGTTTCTTTTTCTACGTATGCAGTTCTTACAGGAACTGTTTGAATTGGATCTTAATTGTATTAGTAAAAATTATTTATATATCTGTGGACATTACTGTGATGAAATTAAGTAGGGGGAAAAAACACTGGGGTGAATGGAGGAAAACATTTCTGTGTAGTAAAACTTCAGCCAGGGAAACAAAATTCAGTAAAAGCCTGGAGAAAGGTAAGAGAACTTGCTTTAAGGGAACACTAATGTATGTGGGAGAACAGGGAACCTGTTAGATGTCATATATTTTGTTCTGGTTTCACTATTGGACACAGTTCTGTCAGTTCCTGTTTCTGTTAAGTAAATGTGGAAGAGCCTAAATAAATGGGGAGGTTGTTGGAATTTCTTTGGTTTTGTATGGTTCATTCAGTCTTGATGTATCAATCATTTGATATGGGTTTTCAGGTCCATAATTTGTACAGCTGCATTAAAGTGGCAGAAGATTTTGTATCTCCAGAACACGTGAAGCACTGCTTCCGTCTGACCCAGGAGTTCAGGCACCTGTCTAATACTCATACAAACCATGAGGATAAACTGCAGGTAACCATTTTATGTCAGTAGTCACTAAATATATCTGTGTTCTGCCAGCTTTGTTCAGTGTTAGAAATATGTAGCTTGTCATTTAAGGAAAGAGTAGTAACTTTGCATAAATTTGGAGATTCTTATTTGATAGGTACATTAATTAATTTTAAATACTTATGTTTACAATATTATGCAAAAAAAATTAGCATTAGACTTCTGCATTTCCAGAGACCTTGCCCTCTTATTGGACTAATGCATGTGTTGGTATTACATTTTTTAAATGGCTGAATCCTAATGACAGCAAAGCATAGCAGAAGAAAGAAAACACTATTAAAAAGAAAAGAGCCATGTTTCTTTTGAAGAGATGTTTATTAGACCAAGTACAACTTGTATTTGTTTCTTTCTTGCCTAAAGGAAAATTGCTCTGAAAGGGAAGGCTTGCTTATTTAAATCAGGGATAAGTTTCATGGTGGCCTTGGGAGTGTTAGATTTGTGGTTAGAGTTGATGATCTTAAAGGTCTTACCCAACCTAAATTAGTCCTAAAATTAAAAGTATTTTGGTTTGAGAAAGTGTGAATGCTTAAACTAATAATTATGCACAGAACACATTATGCTCTGAAACAGTACATTGTGTATAAGATGGTAAGTTCTGCAGAGGGAAGTCTGTAGGAGGCCTTTTTGGATTTTGCCTGATGCTTCTGAAGTATTAGTATCTGCTCAGTCTGCAAATTTTGTTGTCAGCATCTTTTGTGTATCAGTAATCACTTGCATGTAAAATGAAGGAGAGTGGAGATCTGCAGAATGGCTGTCCTTGCAGAAATGAGTGCTCAATATATAGCCATTCTCCAGTATGTCACCCAGGGATGTCAGAACTTACCATCCTGATTCTCTCAAACTAAGTCAGAGAAACATTGCTATGAATTTCTGTATGGAATTTCATGGGATTTTAAAGGAAAGCAGAAGTGGAATGAACTCTCATTCCAGCTTCTAACGCTGTACCTCTTCAGCTACAACGATACAGACATGGAAGTGTCTCTGTAAATTAAGAGGCTGCAAGTGAATAATCCATATTACTAAAAAAAACCCAAAACCAAAAAAAATGGCCCAAAATGCAAGTCAGTATTCCTGTGAGATGGAGTACCAGTTTTGTCTCAGACTTTACTGTTTTTCTTTGTCACTTTTCATGTATACTTTATATAAACCTTAGTCTATAATTTTATATATTAAAAATATGAGACATAAACGATACAAAAACCTGAGCTCATGTATATCAGGAAAAAAAGATGGTGCTTGGCATTAGTTGAGCAAGTGCAATTGAGCTGAACACTTAGAGGTGAAACTGTTCCGTTCGATACCTAGAAACAGAATTCAAATAAACTCAGATCAGAAAAAATCAGAAATAAGACTGAGCTTCGATTGTTAAATAGCTACCTGTGAAACAGATTGCCGTGAGTACTGGTGGCTTTCTCATCTCTGACCTTGCTTTTCTGGAAGATTCACAATTCAGAAGAATTTCCAGCCTCCATACAAAGACAACAGGATGATTTGTTGCATCATCTTAACTTTCATAAGATTAAACCATATGACTTTCTTTCACCTTTTAGGTTTGATTCATGTGAATCTGTAAGTGATTTGTATCACAGGGACTTTTTCAAAACAAACTCATATACATCACTTCATAGTGCACTTCCTTCTAGCTCTCACAAAAGAAAGAATTTATCTTAAAATAAGTAAATATATGTTGCTGGGTGACCAGAAAATGAGTTAATGAATCAGTGCAGGTGCCTAAAATACTTGTCATCTGTAACAGTTAAAATCTGTGCTGTTGATATCCTGAAGCAGGGAGAGTCTATACTTTGTGTATACTTGCCAGCTATTACAAATTCAGCTGTCAAAGTTGGTTGCATGGGTATGTAAGACTCCCCTTGTTAGTCTGTAGAAGCTGATTTTTTTTTTTCCTGTTGCAGGTGAAGAACATTATCTACCATGCAGTGAAAGATGCTGTTGGCACACTGAAAGCTCACGAATCCAGACTAGCTAGATCGTAGGAATTGCTAATTCCAAATGCCCTGTCAAGTAAGCCTTTTGCTCACAGTATCTACAGGGACTGCACACGACTGCCTCTGCAGGAGCAGAGGCTTCTCACTGAGAGCTGGTGTGGTCAGTATTACACACACTCTTCAGCCACTGTTTTCTACGCTGCCTCAACACTGAAGGTCTAATGGAAGGTCGCACTGTTACATGCAGAATTCCAGATTCTAAAAGGTGCCATGTCCCTTTCCTGTGGCCTTTTGCAAATTGGAAGAACATGGAAACCACTTGGTGTTCCTGCATATTATGATTAGAAATGGTATAAAGAGTGTGGATGTTTTTTTCCCTCATGCCTAGTTAGTCTCCACAAAGTTAGACAGAACGTGCTGGGGGTGGGTTGTCCTGCTGCAGACTTAGTTGATAGCTGCTGGAAGAGTTTGACCAACAGCAGCCCAACTGCAGAAATTCAAGCAAACTTCCCATGTGAGATACAGGCCAAGGAAAAGGATGAAGCTATTCTCTGCACTCCCCTTCTTGTAGCCGTTTCTCTATACACTGTAGAGTTGCAGAATTAAAGGGAGAACCCACTTTTTTTCCCCCGGGAGACTCCAGAAATAAGAGAATTGTGTATTTAGTGAAAAAATAGGTTTGTAGTGAAACAGTTAATATTTCATGAAAGTAGATATTTTTAGTATTTTTGAAGTACCACAATTGTTCCTGGATTTTCAAGGAAAGGCGCATTACATTTAGTCTTCCTTTCAATAAAATCAAGAAGTGATTTTTAGAAAGCAGTCCAAAATAGCACAAAAACAGCCAAAGGAGAATTGAATAGAAATTGACATCCCACCTCCCTTGCCCATATTACCTCACCTATCTTCCCCCCTCTCTCTGTGCCACCCTGCTTCCTCAGAATGAGAAATAAAAAGGAGTATAAACTCTGTTCTCATGTGGAGATGTTGTACATCTCTCCCTGCACTGGTGACTGCAGGCAATAGTTCACCCAATACCAGTGCTAGCTGAAAACATCTATCCTTTCCAAAGTGAAGGAAAAGTTAACTTTCAGTGTCAACTTTGTCCAGAACTATTTTAAGTAAAATGTTCCTGCTTGATAGAACTGTATTCAGAATTTACTAATGTCAGCATTGATGCAATGGTTTTCATTGTCTGGGTACATGGGGAAATGTATCGACCTTATCTCCAGCTGTACTGTAGTGCCACTTGCAGGCCTGTTAATATGTTCACGGTTATTTCATTTTTTAAAAAATAAAAGTCATTTACTGTAACAGCCTGGGCAGTTTCTTTCATACTTGTGCACTGATCTTCCTGCTTTGAGGTTGCCTCAGCTTCTGCCCCTGGCAGTGTGGACTGCCTACCAATGCCATGCCCTGTGCCTGACCAGAGGGCTCGGGTGATTTAGTGTGGTATTTCAGGTCTGTGCTGGGAGCTCCTTCCAGTATCCACCACAAACTAGTTCTGACACAGAGAGCTTATACCACAAGTTCCGAGCCAAAGTGATTATAAAATTGACTAAGATATATAATCAGTAGGGTTTTTTTGCCTTACTGTTTAGCTGTAACAGATTGGTAGATACTTGGTCACCTGTTTGGATCATTTGTAGAACACAAATTCATCATGAGTTATTCTGGCAGTAGCACACCTGCTAAAAAAACATGCAGGCTTAATTTGAAAACAACTGATAAATTACTTTTCTGGGTAGGTCTTAATTACACAGCATTGTACAGTATTACTAATAAATTAATAAAAATACTACTAATAAACCATTCTGTTTTCATTGGACTTGCAGCTGACTTTTGTTGCAAAAATTGCCCTTCAAAACCAGTAGTTTCTCCTTGTGGAAAGGTAAGTTAATTAATTTTTGCTGCTTCTTTATGATATGGAAAGAAATTTAGCTACTTTTTGCTAAATGTAAATTGCCACCTTGAAATACCTTTCCTGAAGTTGTTCTGAAGCTCCACATGCTACTTAACAGTGAGCTGTCACTTAGGATATTTATAAGACCTCCTGCTCTACTGATACTGTTGTTGAAATTGTTCTTGCCATCATTTATGTCTAATGCACTGTAAATTTTCATATTTTTCATATTGCTTCTCAGCACATTAAACAGCTTAAAACACTAAGCCACATTTTATTTAGGTGCCACTTACCCATGCTGCAGTTATTTAGTGTTCCCACACTGTTCACATGTTGTACTCACCAGATCTCTGCACTTTCCCTCTTCTGTTTGCATCTTTCACTCACCTGAGTATGAACACGTTATTCAAGTACCCAAGCTGCTGTTGTGCTGGTCACTGATAGGAAGCTGCTGCAGTTAGAAATATAATTATTTTGTTCAAGGGTTTGTTGGTTTGACTTGGATGTCTGAAAGCAGATTCCTTTTGTCCTATTAGTAGGTCAGTTACCCCATCAGGGGTGTAAATTGTGTGGTCCCTTATGCAATTATTTTGTGGCCATTCTTATCCAAAGCAGACCATGACAAAATGTTCTTTGTCACTGTCTGTAGAGACATTTGTGTTCACAACACTTGCACGTAATGGAAAGTTGCTAATGTTTTGTATTTTTCATCATTGCTCATTATACTAAAATTCATGCATTCATGAGGAAATTCTCCCCTGGCAGCTCTTTGTTTTCACTCTTTTTTTGGTCTCATGCCTTTTCATGAAGGCTACTTGGCAAGTAATGAGACTTTGCCATAGTGCCTTCCTTCAGGGATTTTTTTTTTTTTTGGTTAGCTGAAGAAACACAGTGGATTTTTAGCAGTTTATTTTTTTTCTTTTCAAATTATAAACCTGCTTATGTAATGGTCATCTACACGGATCTGTGTACTGTGCCTAATCAATCCCTGAGTGCAGTGTTCATCCAGTAATGAACTCTGGATTCTCCTAGCAGTGTTCCTTGGCGAGCTGTTCAAACACAACAATTTCTGGCACTCCAGTGTGCTTGAGCATAACATTCCCACCCTGCACCCAGGATATTCTACACAACGCACAGCCCAACCCTGTCTGTGTAGTTACCCAAGTAATCCTTGGCCTCTCGGTTGATTTCGAGGAGGAGCATGTGGCATCCCTGAATTACCCTGGAAACTACAAGTAACAGCCTTCATCTGTCTGCTGTGATCGCGCAAACAGCATCGCCGTGTTGGACCCGGCTCTGGGCGGCTGCAGAGCCCTTGCCCCTGGCTCATTCACCAGCGCCTGCCGCGCAGTGCCCTGCCCTCCGCAAGGAGGCTGCTCTGCCAAAAGCCGCTCCTTCTGCCTGTGTCCCGAAGCTCTGCGTTCGGTGCTGCCCTGTGACAGCGCTCTGTGATTAATTGCGCTGTGTGACTGCGCTCTGCCCCGGCCCGGGGGCGCTGCGGCCTCTCCGTGCCCGCCGCGGCTCCTCCTCCTGCTTCTCTTGCTCCTGCTCCTGCTCCTCCTCCTGCTCCTCCTGCCGCCGCTGCCGGAGCTGCGGGCGGGGCCGCGCCTGCTGCAGGAGCCGTCCCCGCACAGCCCAGCCCAATCTGGCCCGGCCCGGCCCGGCCCGGCCCCGCCGCCATGGTCTCCTGGATCATCTCCCGGCTCGTGGTGTGAGTGCAGGGCCCTGCCTTTCCCTTCCCTCCCCTCCCTCCCCTCCGTGAGGGGCTCCGTGAGGGCTGCGGCGGCGCCGCGGTGAGGGGGCCGAGCCCCGCCCGGCACAGCCCGCGGGCACAGGCGCTGAGGGCTCCCTTCTCCCCGCAGGCTCATCTTCGGCACCCTCTACCCCGCCTACTCGTCCTACAAGGCCGTGAAGACGAAAAACGTGAAGGAATATGTGAGTAAGGGCTCCCCGCCCCCTGCAGCCTGTCCCCGGGGCACCTCGGCCCCTCCGGGTGCAGCTCAGCCCCGGCCCCCCAGGCTCCGTCCCGGCCCCCCAAGGGCTCGGTCTTGGGCTTGGTCCTGGTCCAGGTCTGGACTCAGCTCTGGCCCCCCAAGGCTCGGTCCTAGTCCTGGTCCTAGTCCTGGTCTGGGTTCCGCTGGCCCCCCAAGGCTTGGTCCTGGTCCTGGTCTGGGCTCGGCTCTGCCCCCAAGGCTCGGTCCTGGCCCTGGTCTGGGCTCGGCTCTGCCCCCCAAGGCTCGGTCCTGGCCCTGGTCTGGGCTCGGCTCTGCCTCCCAAGGCTGGGTCCTGGCCCTGGTCTGGGCTCGGCTCTGCCCCCCAAGGCTCGGTCCTGGCCCTGGTCTGGGCTCGGCTCTGCCTC
>JAWWMP010000028.1:18381946-18407669 GCA_035047865.1 Dendrocincla tyrannina
CTCGGTCCTGGCCCTGGTTTGGGCTCGGCTCTGCCTCCTAAGGCTGGGTCCTGGCCCTGGTCTGGGCTCGGCTCTGCCTCCCAAGGCTCGGTCCTGGCCCTGGTCTGGGCTCGGCTCTGCCCCCCAAGGCTCGGTCCTGGTCCTGGGCTGGGCTCGGCTCTGCCCCCAAGGCTCGGTCCTGGCCCTGGTCTGGGCTCGGCTCTGCCTCCCAAGGCTCGGTCCTGGTCCTGGGCTGGGCTCGGCTCTGCCCCCCAAGGCTCGGTCCTGGTCCTGGTCTGGGCTCGGCTCTGCCCCCCAAGGCTGGGTCCTGGCCGTCCCTGGGGAAGCTGCCGAGGAAGGAAAGGGCGCTGACTGAAGTGGGAGGTTCCACACTGTAAACCTGGGCAGTGTTTCCTCAGGAGATGCTGAGTGAGGAAGGGAAAGCGGGGCAAGTGCTGCGGTCTGGAAGCATATGGAAGTCCAGGACAAGTTCTTTCCTGTGACTTGATATCCTTATTCCTTGTCCTTTACAGCTTTTTCAGTACTACTTTCCTTTTATTCCAAAGGGCAGAGTAATCTTGCTTGGTCTGTGGCTTCCCATCAACTTTGCTTGTGATCCGTGTTTTCTGTTGGTCAAGACTTCATTCTCTTTCCCTTATGGAATCATTGCCCTCTCTCTGTCTACACCGTTGTTACCATATTTAAAACAGCAAACATTTTTTTGTGATGTGTCATCTTCTTACAGAAGGGATGTTCTAAGTTGATCAGTAGGGACAAAAACTATTTGTCTTATGGGTGGGATGAGTTTCTGTTTATCTGGACCAAGGAATAACGTGGTGAGGAAGTAACATGGGTGAATAGGATATCATTTAGCAGTATTGCTTTGCGGTACAGTCTGAGACTTCATCCAGCAGTCTCTTTTTGCTCCTTACCAAATGACCTGTCACCAATAAATATTGCAGGATATAGTCCTGTTTTGGCTCACGCTGCTCCAGCCCTCTGGAATTGACTAGACCTTTCCTGTGCTTTGGCTTAAAATTAAGCCCACAGGTTTTTAAGGAGATACCAGGAGAGCTGAGAGTCTCACTCATGATGGGCAGCTTTACAAATTACAGCATCTGGGTAAGGTGTGTGGCTTTGGGTTTTGTTCTAATACTCTTCTCAGCAGAGGAGTTGAAATGTGAATGTTCAGGAGGCATTGATAGCTGATAAATTGTTCTGAGTAAGTATCAGAGATACAGTCAGTAATGTGATGAGCCTTACTAAACTTCAGAGTTTATTGGTATTTACATTAGAAACAGGAAACAAAGAAATTGTCTGAATCAATAATCCTTTGATCCTGTGACTTCACAGATACCTTTGAAGTTACGTATTAAGTGGTATCATATTACTGTTGTCTTCTCTGGCATTCCTCACCATTCTCCTTCCAGTTGCCAGTGACCTTCATTTGTTGCATGAAATGTGTTTTTTTTTACCTGGAATCTTACTCTGATTTATGAATATTTGTAATTGAATGATTGTATTCCAGTTACGGAATCTGAACTTGAAGACAGATTCCAGAGTTTTAATTCATTTTATTGAGAACTTGATGGAAAAAAGAAAACCACACTAATTTTTTTAAAGCAATGGGCATTCTTTACAGTAAAAACCTGCTTATTTTCTGTGGGTAGGTGCTGTTGAGGCACATAAATGCTTTATTTCTTTGCAGTATGTAAATGTTGTATTGATCTGATTTTCTTTTGGTAGATGTTACCTAAGCAGCTCCAAAACTTACTTAATTTGATGGTGAAAAATGATAGCCACAGAATGGTTTGGGTCAGAAGGGACCTAAAAGCTCATCTATTCCAACCACCTGGCATGGGCAGGGACACCTTCCATTAGACCAGGTTGCTCTAAGCCCTGTCCAACCTGGCCTTGAACACTTCCAGGGATGAAGCATCCACAAACAGAAGAGAGATGAAGTACTTGAGCATCATGAGGCTGTCTTAGCAATAATATCAACTGGTCACTTGGTTGTAAGCCCCACTAGGGCTGATGTGGAAAAGTATGGCATTCATTTTGAGTTTTGTTTAGTGGTCCATTGGTACAGCTTTCCTGAAGTAGATGGCTCTGGTTTGCTGCAGCAGAAAATTTTCTCGTCGCTAGTTTCAGTGAAGATACTGGATTTGGTTCAAGAAAATATTTGACCTGCTAAAACTTACATATTATTCTCCTTGAGAGGACTACATCAGAAGTATGTGTTTACACATTGTTTCAATCTTCCTAATTCACTTACCTTTGTAGGGCTTCTTCCTTCTCAATGCAAGTGGAAAGATGGGGGAAAACCAGATTCATTAGACCTAGAAAAAGGGGCTGCTATCTGTTCCGACTGTTCTTCATGTGAAAAGTCAGCAAAAAACTTAAATGCTGTGCTGCCCATTTTCAAAGCCAGCTGTTCCTATTTACTACTGCTTGCTCATAGTGCTTAAGAACTAACATTGGTTAGGGTTTGGTGGTGGAGAAAGGTCTCACAGGTATATTTGGGCTAAGTGGTGTACTGAAGCTTGAGTTGATACAGACCAAGCTACCAACCAGCAGTCCATCAGTGCAGACTTGCTGTTCTCCACCACCATGATATAAATTTATGGTAAGTCCTTGTGTGTCTGTGGCAAACTGCTTCTGGTAGCTCAGGTTTCTTTCTTTTTACGTGTCATCTTCAGCTTTGGTCAGATCTCCATTCTGATTATGCTTATGCATTTGCTGAATTTATTTAGGTTCTTGGTGCCAGCTGGGGCGACTACTTCTGTGCAATTAGTTGAAGTTAGTGACCATCAGCTTGAGCAGCAAAGACCTCACTCCTTTTAGTGGCTGGGGTAAAAAAAAAGCGTAGCCTGGTTTAAGCTTCAGTTTTGGAAGGTGTTTGTAATCTGTCATAAGAAAGAATTAGTGATTCTTCCCTTCTGCTTTCAGCTCTTTTAGCTTCTGGTCATCTGTACTTCAGGGGCTTCTAGAACTAGAAGTTGGATTCTTCTAGTTTGTTCAAGAGCTGTATTTCTTTTTGTCTTTGGCTATAGAGCACAGGGTGAAGGGTGACAGGAGGAGACAGAAGGCAAGAGACCTGTGTCTGGTATTAAAGACGTGAACATGCAGTTTATTTAACCAGTAACAAAGCAGTGTTTTCTGTTCTCAGTTCATGATCTAATACTCCAGAGTATTCTGTTAGCAGAGTGAAAAAGTCTAATGAGCACTGAGCTTATGGTTTCATCTGGCTGCCTACAGTGACCTCTCCTGAGTGACATCAGCTAATTTATGTAACCACAGTAGTTTTCAGTAAAGAAAAAGCAGATGCTGTAAGTTCATTGCTTTGTGTTTAATCACATTTAACTTAGAAACAAAATGTCAACTGGAGATCAATCAGGATCCTTTTCTGAATTTGTAAATCAGCTCATACCTAATCTCTTGGATAGAAAAGTATCTTCTGCACAGTGTGTCATCTCATTATTCGCAACCTTTTCCAGATCTTTCATGAAGATGAGCACCACAGATCTCAACACTGGTTCCTGTGGGATTCCACTGGTAACTTTCCTCATTGTGAAAAGTGGCCATTTATTTTTATCCCTTGTTTCCTCTCTTTTAACCAATTGTTAATCCTCAAGAGTCCTGTCCTTTTTATCCTTGACAGTTTCCTGCCTTTAAGTGTTTATTTAGACCTTTTAAAAACTATTTAAAAACTCCATACACCCTGCCTGTAAGGGAAGCACTATAGCAAGAGCTTATGGAAGCCTAAGAATTCTGCTACATTTATTTTTTTAACCGTATTTCTCATTTTATTGCATATATATATATATATGTATCTGTTAATTGCTTTTATTATTAATATTGCCTTGATTTTGCCTAATGCTGAAGTAAGATATACTGGTATGTAGCTTCTCTGAAGTCTCCCTTTTTGCAAACTTTGGTTTATCATTATTCACACACTTTTTCATGCAAGAGCTGATTTACGTTGCTGCACTGAAGAGTTAACCATTCATTTCATGGAGTCGCTTTAAATCAACTGAATGACACCTGGTCCTGTCCAAACTGATGATACAAAGGGGGAAAATAAGGCAGGAGAGAGCCATACAAGTTTTGCTTCCTTCTGTTGTGAAAAAATTTCACAATAAAGTAGAAATAATTGGGATTACTAACCACTATTTTCTAAACCATCCACTATGTTAGAGAGGCTGGAGGCAGATTAATTTTATTTTTTGTGAAAGTTCTGGAGTTTATTTCAAGAACAAGTGACTGAATTTTCCAACATGTGCAAGTTTGGGAAAATACCTGCTTTAATATAATTTTCTGTAACAAAGATTGTCAGCATATCATTATTACATGAACATGACTGTTCCTGTAATTTTAATATATGGATTAATGTGTGGATATAATATGTGGAATTTCCCTGATTCAGTTTTGTTCTTTTGTCCCATTCTTGATGACGTTAACAGTAGAGGTGTCCTTTCCTTTTATCCACTAGTTATATTTAATTCTCAACAGCATAAAAAACTGGCAATGTCTCATATAAGAGAGCAGTTTTTACAATTCAGCTGATTCCTCATTAGGAATAATTGACCTGTAGCTGAGAAACCTGTTACTAGAACAGCAGAGAGTATGTGTGTTTGTTAGGGGAGAATTATTTTATGCTTTGAAAGAAATACTGCTGCAGATAAAGGTGAGGAAGCAGGGAGGTAGACAATAGGCGTATGCAGATGTGTCATAATAGCACAAAGGACTTTTTATGTATACACACTCAAAACCTTAAACAAGAGGATGAGGTTAATGCAGCATGTTCTTTGCTTTTTTACCTTTCTCACTGAGCCTTTATTTAAAAATAAAGAATTGCTTGTATAATTTCTGGGAGTAATGTTTAAGGCAAAGAATTATTAATGGGCTAGAGCAAAATGATACATTGTTTGGTTTGTTGCTTTTCTTCTTTTTTCCCCAAGAAAAACTTTACAACAGGAAAATATAGGGCTACAGGTGAAACTTAAACTTTTACACAGGTGTGTGTATATTTATTTATTACAATATTCATTATATATAAAAGAGTGTAACCTCTTAAAGTGAACTGATTAGTGTTTCCAGCTCATTTGGGACCTTAACACTGTTGCATCATAATGTTGTTCATCAGTGTATTTGTATGCATTTATCTATTTAAAGCACATTAATCCTATGTGTTTTCCCAGACTATAACATACCTTTTAGTATGTGACCCTCTCCATTACTGATTGTGTATCCTTCTTACTGAATTCATCTTAATGTGTGGAGATGATGAGTCATTTATGCTGAGGAGACATTTCACTTTTTCTCTGCGTCTGATGGATGTCTGTTGAGTGACTGCTCTTTTGCAGGTGAAGTGGATGATGTACTGGATTGTGTTTGCCTTTTTCACCACTGCAGAAACACTCACAGACATTGTTCTTTCTTGGTGAGTTCCTTGCTGGGATCTTTTTCTGTTGTTGTAGTGGTGTGTTTGTTTTGTTTTGTTGGCTCTTCTTAGGGAGAGATGAGAAGTGTTAAGATGCTATGAATAAACTGTCTCTCCTTTAAGAGTTTTCAATCCCTGTGAAGAGTCAGCAGGTTTGTAGATATTGTGAGTAGTAGCTGCTGTCTTAGCTGTTTCATCTCCTATACTTGCAAAGTTAGGGTAAATGCACAGTATCTGTAAGATGATCTTTATCCATTTTTAACATGAAATCTCTTTGAGGAGCTGTTGATGTGAACTGGTAAAGTTTGAAAAACGGTGGTCTGAAAGATACTTTAAAAAAAAAAAGGGATGGTAGAAAGAAGGGACCTATTTTGCTTTGACAGTCTGTTGTGTGGAGGAGCAGATCACATGCATGTCTGTGCTGGGAGTGGTTTGCATGATAATCTTCTCTTCCACTAGGGAGAGTGGGGTGGTTTTGGGGTGGACTGAGGTTGAGGGAAGCAGGTTCATGCTCCCTTCAGTGCTCTGTGTCATGCTTGGCAATATGGAGGCCTCCAAAAGTGACAGGCCATTGTCACAGGGCTTCAGCTGAACCTTTGGAACAGGATGTCTTCAGTTTCTTCATTGCTTTAGTGTTTGGGCTTTGCATACCTCTCTGAAACAGTATTAGCCAGGAGTTTCATTTTTTAAAGAATTGTGAAATGGCTATATTTACATTACAAAAGTAATTTATAATTGGCAGTTTTGCTTCTTCCTGCATAAACTTTGAAAAACAGACAAAGATCTAAAAAGTACAAGAGCTTTATCTTGTTCACATACTTAAAATGAACCTCTGTAAACAGAAGTTTCTTACTCCTGGTGGAGTCAGTAGAGAGTTTGCTTTCACTTGTTTCAATCTCTGCTATAAGGGTTAGAGATAAGACTTAGATGCTGCCAGCTCTTTTTCATTTATACTGGCCCTTGTGTCTTATCTGAGGAGTTCCTACAGGAAGTTTCAAAAACAGCCATTGGCCGTAGCAGGAATGTGACATCATTAAGACAGTTGAAAATTTTGGAAAATGAGAAGGGAAACTAATGTAATATTAACATCCACTGGATACTCTGAACAAACTTCAGAATGATGAGAGTAGCTATCAGATTGTAATTTGGTGTGTTTGCAGGGCTGAGAGATGCCCTGTTTATGGAGTTTTCATGGCTATGGATGAAAGACTAAATGAGACTCGAAGAAGGTATGTCCTAGGATTCTAAAGAGGGTTCTGCTTTTCTGACCTGATTAATCGATTCTCTTGTTTCTGAGCCTTTATCTTGCCTGCGCTTTCTGCCTATGCTGCTCTCTACCAGTTATCTCCATCTGTCTCTGTGCTGATCTTGATTCCAGTTCTCCATCTTTCTCTCTCTTTTTCTTTTTTTTTCTTTCCTCTTTCTCTCAGGTTTCCCTTTTATTTCGAGCTGAAAATCGCATTTGTGATTTGGCTGCTCTCCCCTTACACCAAGGGCTCCAGTGTCCTCTACAGGAAGTTTGTGCACCCAACGCTCTCCAATAAGGAGAAGGTACTTTCTTGTTGTTAGAAGATACTGACCTCTCTGGGAGCTGACTGACTTCTGGTTCAGTTATGCCACAATAAGAACTGAAATGTGTGAATCGTGCTTGTGCTGACATCAGTGGATGTAGAGTGATTCTGTCTCTGACAACGATGTCATACTGCAGCTTACTGGAGGTTGTAATGTGGCCAGTAGTTTGCCTAATGCTTAGATAGCATGTTTGGCTAACCCATTGTCATGAGCTCTTACAGTCAATGTCAGTAGTTAAGCTTTTTGAATCACGATAGGAGCAGCATGTTCTGTGGCCCATCTGTTTTTTCACACTGTCAGTATAAGTGACTGCTTTGTTTTGGTTGTTACAATTGAGAAATAACATATGTAATTAAAAGTTGTATTTACAAGCTTTCTGTAAGTAGCAGAGAAACTCCTGTTATGTGATCAATGACAGCCGATGGTGGTAGTCTGGGAAAAAAGTGTCCAGCTGAGCTGTGCCTTTTTAAGGGTGATGATGGGGAGACTTTGATCATGTTTATAATGAGGAGCTAAATGCCATGTTCCACATTGCCTTCCTAGGAAATTGATGAATACATTACTCAGGCTTGTGACAAGAGCTATGAAACCATGATGCGAGTTGGCAAGAGAGGGTTAAACCTTGCTGCCAATGCAGCAGTTACTGCAGCTGCAAAGGTAATGCAACACCTTCTCTCACATTCAGGAATCCCCCAGCAGTTTAGTTCTGTGTGCTGATTTAGGGACACTCATAATTGTTTGGCACCAATCTACTTTTCCTTTCCTCCAGTCTGCCTAGTGGTTAATCCCATCCTTGACTTACAAAAAGAGGAGGGGGAGTGGAATGGATTTGGCTTTAACCATTTCTTGTTGGTCTTGGGAGCATACTTTTCTTTTTCCCTTCTCTGTTTTTTTTTCAGAGTACCCTAGTGGGGAATAGGGCACCTTTCCTCCTCTTCTGAATGAATGATCCCATATGAGATGGATCTTGGTGAAGTGCCCTTCACCCTGATTTTTATGTGCTCTTAGGGCCAGGGAGTTTTGTCCGAGAAGCTTCGAAGTTTCAGCATGCAGGACCTCACTCTGATCCGAGATGAAGACACTGTGCACATGCGGAGCCGTGAGCCCCAGCTGCACTCCTCTGGTGGCCATCTCCTGGAAACCATTGAAGACTCAGGTACAGAGTCCCTGCCTGGGCCATTGTGTAAGGCCTCGTATGGTGAGCCATATGAGGGGTTCCCTGGACTTGCTGTGCCTTGGGTCTCAGGAGGAATACATGACTGCTGCTGTCTGGGAGAGGTTGCGTTGTCTTCCCCAGAGCCTTCACATTTACTATACATCTCTCTACTTTTGGATTATCCTTCTTCAGGATTGTCGATGTCTCCCTTTCATGTGATCCTTCAAGCTGGACCATTTTAAGCTTCACATGATTCTTTAAAAGTATTTGCTAAAACTTCTCTCTTGTTCCTTAGCTTCCTGTTACTCCTCAGGAGAGGAGAGCAGTGTGGCACTTAGGTCTAATGGAACCCCATCAGACATTAGAACAGACCCATCAGATGAAGATGCAGGAGACAAACTTCCTAAACGTACCCAGAGTCTCAAAGCTCCTAAAAAGGTGACGAAAACTGAGGTGAGCTGGTGTATAGATTATTTCCAGCACAGATGCTGATTTATGAGCTTTGTTGGAAGGCTGTAGTTTCACAGTCTCAGCCATTTAAAAGCTGTGTATATAAACTTTGTTGGAATGTCTTTGCTAGTTGGGTCCTACACCAGAGGACTTGTGTGCTTGCCATACTAGTCTCTAGCTCTTGCATTTTTGTCATGCCTGGAAGTCCCTGTCATAAGCTACGACCCAGATTTTCTTTCATTCAGATTTTGTGTTGAAGGGTGGAGCATTAGGTATTTTTAACTGTCTGTTACAGTCTGAATATATAGTAGTACTGTGGCATTTATCCCTGAGACAGCCACTTTTTCTTTATCTAAAATACAGCAGTTCTCTACCCTCTTAGGCCTCTCTTCACTTTGCGTGTTAGATCTGGGGAAATCACACCAGTCCCCACCTGCCCCACTCCCCCCCTCCCACTGAAGTTCTGTCGTGGTATTTCCATGTGATGATCCAAGATATTTACAGCCATTCAGGTGGGACAAGAGATACCTGAATTCTTATTATTACAATAAGCCATACAGGAAAATTAACACAGTTATGTCCAAGAGTCATTTAGGCTTAGCAATCTTTTTTTTTCAGCTGTTGATGTGTTTTGTAGAATACACTTTTTGAGGTGCTGCTTTCCAGGCTTTGACTCAAATGTTTGGTATGGTTTGATTTGTACATGATAAAATGCTTCTCCCTCTCTGTGAGTTTGTGGTCCTAGGTCCTAGATTCAACTTGGTCTTCTAATTTTATTATTTTTATCTAAGGTAAGGAGTGCTGTATAACTGGCTCACATTGTTGAACTATTTAGGTTAATTATTAAATAATTTGGAGGAAGGTAATTGCTTAGAGCATCATTTCAAGTTGTACTGTTAACCTGATTTTGCAGTGTACAGGACACCTTTGCATGTGCTTAAGTACTCTTTGTAACAGACTCACAGAATAATTGAGGTTGGAGGGGATCTCTGAATTCATCTGGTCCAGCCCCACTGCTCAGGCAAGGCCATCTAGAGCCAGTTCCCGGGACCAGGTCCAGTTGGCTTTTGATTATCTCCAAGGATGGACATCTTTGTCTAAATATTAATTTTAAATTAGCCTGGATCTTTTTCAAATTCCTACGGCTTATTTCTTAGTTGACCTCTGTGCTTTCTTCTCTAGCATATTAGAGAGGAGCAGGGAAACAAGAGAATCAAAATTTGATTCTAAGCTTCCTGGTGGGAAATTTTTAAAGTGAAATTGTGAAAAGATGAAAACAACTGCTGTTTATTGTGAATACAGAAATAGTGATAAAGTCCTTTCCAGGCATGTTCGTTTTTATGCTCAGACTGTTCGATCTTTGGTTCAGATGTAGGATTTCTAGGAGGTCTTTGACTGAGACCTGAGATTTCCTGCTAGGGCTGAATGCATCATAGATAAATAAATGTGCTCTTTTAACCAATATCTAGAATGAAAGACACAGGAGTAAAGTGTGCAAAGTAGTTCAAGGTATTTCCACAGCATTCAGAGAACTGCTTTGGTGATGGAAGTCAAGGAGTAGAAAAGTTGTGGCAGTGAAGTTTTACATGAATGTTACCAATTAGAAATATCATTATGTCTGACTTTCTGTTGAAACAACTGACTTTGGTTTTATTACCATACTTCTCCTTTTTAGAATGTCTTCTTCTGTTTGCTATTTGATGGATGTATTGAGTGAATTGTTTAATAACCAAGGGAAAAAGGAATGGCTAAATAGCCTTTTGAGACAACAATTGACCCAGTCATCTTGTTGTAGTTGTTTTGTCCTGTTTTCACTTTGCATTCTTGCATCTTTCAGTTAAACATTTAGATGTTAAAGTAAACAAGCCTAAGATGCCTCTTTTTCTTTCTCCTCAGCTTCCAGTAAGAAGTGTAAAAGCCCGCCCTAAGAAGAAAGCTGCTGGCTCTCTTGCTTCTGGCGAGTCATCCTAAGGCAACTTCCCCCTCCCCAGCACCTGTCTCTGTCCCGGGATTTGCCTTTCGCTTTTGAGGGGAAACTCTCCAAAGGAAGGGAGCTGAGATTCTTGTACATAACAGATACTGCTTTGTAGAGCTCATTCCAAGGCAAGGGGGAGGCTGGGATTCAGAAAATGGAGTAGAGGATACACATCCTCAGGAATTTTCTCCTTTTCATCTCTCTGTTGGAGAGAATGCTGATATGTCTGTACATAGCCAGTTGCTTTGGAATTCCCACTGTATAACCCTAGTTGAGAATCTTTACTGGAAGAACTGACTAGGGTTAGAGACATCCATTGCACAGAAGCTGGAAAAATACTAGACACTGGAGTTCCACAGGGGTGGGTGGCTCCCTAAAATGTCTTATCTTGCTCTGGGTATTCTTCTGCAGCTGTGTGTTGTTAAGAAGTGCCCACCATGAGTCATATTCCTTAAGAATGCACCATACCCGACATGTCTATCCCCTTTGGAAAGGTGACTGAAATGATGTATGCTGGTTGCTTTTGGACACAAAGGACTAGCTCATGGGAGGAATATGCTAGATTTCCATTACTCGTACTGGAAGATGAAGAGATTGGGTTTTATTTTGCTTTTTCTGGAAGGTGAAGGGAGATAGTTAAAAAACTGAGTAATGAAGAAAATGTGCTATTACATGCACATTATATGATGGAGTAAATACAGGTATCTGTAAGAGTTAGCTGTTGAGAAGGAAAGTTTTGGCGTCTCTAAGATTTTGGCTCTTTTTGAAGCTGCTTGAATTTTATTTCAGGTTCTGATGCTCACTTTGGTTCCTGTGGGAACATCAGAATGAGGCGAGTCCCATGCAGTTCCATGGCAAGGATACTTGCTTTGCCACTTAATGGTTGAACTCCATGTCATCCCGATTTTATTACTGCAGACAAATTCTCTTATTCTAGCAGATGACTGGGGAAAATCTGTCTCAAAATAGTCTGTGGGCATACTTGGGAAATTCAGAAGCCCTTACCTCTCAGCTATAGGAGACTCAGTCCTCAGGGCATGAGAACTGATAAAAAGTTGATGTATGAATTTCATGAACTCCAGGATTTCATTTAGGGGGATAAAAAGCAGGGAATAGGGCACAATACTGTGATTAATCCTCTTGGTTTTATCCTACTGCATCCCTTGCACAGATTTTCTGTCTGACCACATGCCATGTTTATCAATGTCCTGAGACTTGAGCAATATGTAACACTTGGGACAGAAAACTACACTGAATGTAGAATATGTATTGTGGGAGTGAAGTTGCAGTGCTGCAGAGAAAATTTGCATCATGCCAAGCCATACTAATCTCTTGAACATTGTTAAGGGGAGAGTCCCTGTTCACATGCCAACGGAATCAGCTGCAATTTATGAGATGAGTAGGGTGCCTGTTGTTGAGATCTATAATTACAGATATGGTTGTCTGAACAAATACTTGATGGTCTTAATTTCTAATGAAACTAGTTATTAAAGGAACCTGACTTCTGCTTCCCTACTGAAGACCATTCTTAGCTCTTGGTGCAGGTGTTTGTCTGCCCACATCTTTTGCTGTCACATTTCTGAAATTACAGGGAATTCCTCACAGAGCCCCGTATTTTGCTGTTGACAAGGTATAGAAGCACTTCTGCAACTGATGTTCTACAAGTATTTCTGGCCCTTCAAAAGTTTTTAAAGTTGAAGATTAGGACTGAATTTTTTCTTTTTTCCCATTGTCTTGGTGACAACTTGTTTGCTTTTGAATTGACCAATTATTTTAGGAAACTGATTAGTTTGGTTTTACTTCTATTTACAGCTTTTAAAAATTGAAATTCTGACAGACCATGTCAGAAACTTGCATCTTGTTAGAAATACTTGTCTTGAATTATCCACAAGGCCTTATCCAGAAGCCAGTAGACAATCCTTGATTTGGCCTTGAGTTTTGAGTTTCACAAAAAAAAAATACAATTACTTTGTTCTTTTTAGTTTATTAGCAAACTTTGTATTCATGTCTCACTTGCACGTGCAAATGCATTTCCTGAAGCAGGAATACTTTCTGTTTCCAAAGGAAATTCCTATTTCCAGATAAAGGATAAAAATCTTCCATGATTATGTGGAAGATTCAGTTGTGAGAAGTTGCTGTTCTAGACTTTACTATACTGAGCAAGAGAGAACCATTTTTCTCTGTATACCAAGTATCTCCAAGACCATGTTTCTTGATTTATTTTTTTTTCTTTAACTAAAACTTTCCATAGCAAATTATTTATGTAAGTCATTGTGAGAGACTTGATTTGGAAGCCAAGTTTCCCCTTATGTTGATCCTCTGCCCTTTGCTTCTGCATGTATTGTGAGAGTCTACAATTACTGGGGTTCCATAGAGTGGCTTTCCAGAATGTTCTCTAGAATCAGTTCCTTTGTAGTGGCTCTTCTGCATTGAAGCACAGGAAGAATTTCTGAAGATTGTTTTGGCATTTGGATTTATCTTTGTCTTCCTGAGCTGGGTCCTGTGCTAAGTAGCTTTTACTTAGCACTGGTGCTTGATGTCATTAGTTCTTGGGTACATAGAGGTCAGTTTTACTCTAACTTTTGTTTATACAGAGGAATTAAATGACTGTTGCAAGGGTGAGTCTGGAGTAGAGTCAGGGACTGCTGCCTAGTGTGTGATATGAAGCTGATGGTGCCGAGCAGCAGAACTTACCCAGAGCAAGAGCAATATCTTAGCATGGACACTATTTTCTTCTAGTACAAAGGTGACTGCTAGATTGTGCTTTGCTTGATCAAAGCCTCAGCAGATCTACCACCACCCACGTGACCTCTTAGTGAGTTTCTAGATATAGTTCTGCATTGGATGGCACTGTCTTGCATAGAAATTCTCTTGTTAACGAGAATGCTGAATGTGCTGTTTTGATAAAATGCTTTTATCAGCTGCTGTTCAGTGTTTTCAACAGGGAATGCTGGAATGTAGTTTCTCTTCAGTATCATCCGTGGGCTTCGTTGTGCAATTAAGCAAATGGTTAAATCTTCACCTAGCAGTAGAACCTCCTGTGTTCACTAAGTGTTTATAACCTTTTCCTAATATGCCTGGGCACAGAATGAAATTCAGTAAGAGAAAATGATACCTGAAGGGAGGGGGTGGGGAGGGGGTGGTATGTGTGTGTCAAACTTTGTGTGCCTAAAATACCTGTACCATGAGATACAAAGTTGAAGCCATTATTGCCTTCTGAAAAGAAATGTTTTACCTTCATGCTTTATAGTACTACAAGTCAGTATTCTGCTGTTGGTAAAGAAAATAGTGAAATGTGGCTTCTTATCTGAGAAACTGAATGATTTGTTTTATAAAAGGGAAAAATGTTTTCTTGCTTGGCAGTATCCTCCATGGCGGGTAAGAAATAGGAAAATAGAGGGGAAACTACTGTCAGATTTTAAACTTTTACACTTCAGCTAAACATCTTTGGTACTTTCTGTTCTTTCTTGAATTTCTGATTCTCCAGCTTCACATTTCTGAGACTGATCTCTTAGACTAGATTCATTTCCTTGGCAGGTGGAGGGTGTATGGAGAGAGGGATTCTGGTGTTCTTAAAACTGCAGAGCTTGTTCTGGGGAAGCTTCACTGTCACTCATTTTTAGTGAATTGAGTTCCATTCATTGTGTGTTTGAAGTGCTGGACTTTCTTTTATACACCCCTCTTGGAAGTATGACTCCCTCACAATATACAGCCTTGAAAAACAGGATTTCTAGAGAACCACAACTTTCCAGTAATTGTTATTTATTCTGTGCCATCTTAATCAGCAGGAAACACAGTGCCTTAGGAGGAAAGTAAGATAACTGTGGAGAACTCTGCTGGTTCTCTGCTCTACACAGAGCATTGTATTAAGGAGGCTTGCAAGTTAACTCTGAAGTGTCATTGTATGCTGAGAGCAGCTGTTGGATTGAGCTGAGTTTTCCCATCTGTCTTCCAGAGTTGCATGTAATTCTGGAGAGTGTGGCTTGTTCCTTAAGGGAAAAATCTAGGAGGAAAAATGTATTCTTATTCTTAATTCTGAGAAACTGTATTGTCACATTGCTGCTTACTGGAGAGATGCTGAATCAGATCTCTGTGTAACTGGTCTGTGCTACAGGTTTTCTTGCTTTACTCACAAGAATTTGTAATGTGCCATTGGGCTGAAGCATCTTACGGTGCTGCTTTCAGAGTTGTCCTGCAAAGTCAGATATGTGAAAAACCAGCAAAGTGTTCTGAAGCTACATGAACTCATAGAATCATAGAGTTGCCAGGGTTGGAAGGGACCTCGAGGTCATCCAGTTCAACCTCCCTGCTCAATCAAAACCACCTAGAGGCGGTTGCCTAGGAGTTCCTGTGTGCTGCCTGTGGTCTGGAGCATACTGAATTTAATGTTCAAGTGCTGATATGTGCAGAAATGCATATGCTGTATGGGAATGTGCTTTAGTGTTACTGAAGAGAAAGATTTCCTGGTCACCTTTCATGTGGAATTCGATGCTATTGCAAGACACTGGAAACATAACTCAGTCTTACCTTCCTTATAGGTATTATTACAAGGCCTAGAGGCTTCAGGAGAGATCTGCAGAGTAAAGTTGTGAGAGCAGTTGGTTTCAACAGTAAATGGAGACAGTACCTGTATAGCAGCTGAGAACCTGTCTTGTGAGATAGAATGAGAGTGGAAAATGGGCCGTGCACAGTAGAGTTGTCCCATAAATACTGAATTTCTGAAGCCCCAAACAACACTTAAACTCTGCTTTCTACAGATGAGAGCTTGACTTCTCTCTTAGAACACCTCTCTCTGTTGCTCCTTTCTAAACTGAGCTTGAGCAACATGCATTGAGATTCTTGAGCCTTTCATCACTTCAGAACAGTAAAGTTTGACTTTTACCTCAGCAGGCAGCTGATTTGCAGGAAGGACCAGATGAATATCAAGTATCTCATCACTTTGTAGTGGCTGTATTGTGCTGGAGAAGCACCAGCAGGGAGCTCCAGAGGATACATTTGTCTGGGAAGTTACACCCTCCCCCTGCCAAAGCCTGCGTTTTGGGGTGAGCCAAATGCTGGTCTTTGCTCTGCTCATACACACAGCATTGTGTGCCCAAAATTCAGTGTCCAGATTTCCAGTGCTCTGTTTCTGATGAGAACTGGAAAGAAAAATCTATGAAAAGAAACAGTGGCAAATTGGTGGGGTTTTTCCTGCAACTTTGCAAGTAAATTTAGGTCTATGCTGCCTAAATTCTTCGCCTAAACCCCTTGCAAGCAAACCATTACCCTCTTGCTCTGTTTCCAAGCTCCTACTCTTCTGTGAACCAGTTATATTTCTTATGTTTACTCCTGTTAAGCAAAGGACTGCTTCCATTTTGCTGGCTGTGGAGACATGAAATACACTGTATTAGAGCTGAAATTTAGCCTTTTTCTATTATTTAATCCTATGACCTAGATTCATATATGTACAACAAGGCCTAGGGCTGGATTCCCAGGTGGACTCAGCATGATTGTCAAAGCAGAGTTTGGTGTATTTTCCTTTTCTTGCAGTGGATTCTGGCTGAAAAATGCTTAATGCAGGCCCTTTGGTCAAGAGCACTCTGTCTGCATACCTAGACAAATCATGTTAGAAGTAACATTTGTGGGAATGCTGCAAAAATAAGTGAACACCAAAGGAGCAAAAGCTCAAGTCTTCTGTAATATATAACTGTCCCTATCTTTGTAAGTCAGTATAGCAATGCATTTCCACTGCTGCCATAAATTTTTTAGTGACTTACATGGATAGGGAATTCAGTCACATTCTTTGCAGCAGGTTTAGGAGGAAAGTCAGTGTAGATGGCAAGCAAATAAAATTTTACATACAAGGGAACTAAGTTTTTATCACAAGTAGTGCTTGGTAGCTTACCAAAAAGAAAGGAAATAGTAGATTTTTGGTGACTAAAAAAACGTAGGGACATTATCCTGATCATCAAACCTGGTATTGAATAGAAACCTCCTGTATTCATGCTGCTGCCTTATTTGGGAAGGCACTGAGCTGAGGGACTCCTCAGTTTCGACTCCTCTGTTAGATTATTTCTCAAATGTTGTGAATGTCAAGTAGAGATAAATGATTTTTTTTTTTATTTTGACATTTGACCAGGAATTCATATCTAAACTCAGGCCTGCTGAGCTTCGTATGGGCCAGTGTTGGCTGAATGACAGTCCAGTAAGAGAGAGGCAGATCTGAGGTAGATCTAGCCAGGTGAAGATGACTGAAGGATGTTCCTTGAAGTGCAGAAATTAGAGAGTGTGTGGCAGTGCTTGGTTTGGACTCAGCATTTTGACGTCAAGAGTTCTGTTAGCACAGTGCTGATCTAAAGGCAGGAGGGCACGAGGAGGGTTGTGAATTCCTTTTTGTCCACCAGAGGGTGTAATACAACATAAAATCACCAAAAATGAGAGCAGAGACTTGCCTGATAAGTTATTTCAATTATGACAGGTTGAACAGCAATATTTCCTGTGTATGAGAGTGAAGGTCCTCCTTGAGGGTGGGGGAAAAACAAACTGGAGCTCTAACAGAGAAATATGAAGTATTACTGCAGTTAACTTCTAACCAAAAAGGCTGTTTAAGCTTTCAGGGCTTTCTAATTGAGCCCTTATCCAGTGAGGCTTGCTGAGACAATAGTGTTACAGAATAGCTGTCCTCAAATTCTTTTGTTGTACATTCAAACCATTTTCTAGCTGCAGGAAGCAGCTCTGTAAATGGCAGTGTTTGTCATTTATTCCCCCCCGCTTTTACAGTTAATCAATTGCTGTGCGTTGCCCTAATTTATATTCTGAATTTGGTAGTATTTCCTGGTAAGGATGGATGAGTAGTTTCTTTCAGTTGGATCTATTTTCTGTGAAAATAGAAGCAGTTTTAATCTAGAAATACAGATGTATCTAATGTCACTATAGCAATTTGTGGCCATGGCAACAGTGTATTAGCATTCTGAAAAACAGACAGGTTTGTTCAGTTTTTTGGTTGGTGTTTTGTTTTGCTTTTTGTTTGACTTTGGTTTTGTTTTGGGATTTTGTTTGTTGTTGTTGGAGGGTTTTTTTGTTGATTTTCTTTTTTTAGTCAATGAGCTAATTAATGGTGCAAGAGTTTCAGGGAAAGAACCTGACTTTTTTCCATTTATTAACCATACAAGATCATATGGGTCCAAGGGATTTTGACATTGTCTTACATAGAAAAGTTGATGAAATATGGGCTGAATGAGCAGACAGTGTGATGGAGAAAAAGCAGTGTCTGAAAGGCCAGGCCTGGGGCGGGCAGATGAGTCCCAGGAAGTCTGGTTGGAGGCCAGCAGCACATCCCAGGGCTGGGCCTGTTTTCTCATTAGTTACCTGGAGGATGGGGCAGACTGTGCCCTCAGCAAGTTTCCAGGCAGTGCAGAACAGGGAGGAGTGGCTCATAGGCCAGAAGGTTGTGCAGGATGCAGCAAGAGGTATATGGGTTATCTTACCTTCACTCTCAAAATATATGGAAATCTAATAGGAACATAATTGAGACAGTGTGAGAGCCTTTACGGTGCTGAGAAAGAGGAGATCTTTTATTTGCAACATCATAGATGGAGACTTGTAGACTGAAGAAGGACCCAGAACGTATCAGGAGATTACCGTAGGAAAGAGAAATAGGATTTGCAGTAGGGCTGGGGATTCTTCAGTGTCAGACTTCGGGGGGGGAGCAGGGAGGAAATTGATATTTTTCTATTTTTCCATTATATGATCAGAGTTAGATAAACCAACACAGTGCTTTCAGACAGGTGCTAAATTTCAGCTACAAGTTTAGATTGCCCTGACATGCCCCATCCCAAGAGCATGTATTGCATTATGCAAAACACTTAGTCATGATTTAAAGAGTTACATGAAATTAATATTTTATTGAGGAAGGTTGGAATGGGCTCTCATGACTAAGCCTTGTGTTTAGTGAGTGGCTGCCAGCATAGAGCTCTAATGTAAAGGCTCTCCACTAACAATGCTCGGTGTCAGTTTTGTAAGGAAATGTGCAGATACAAGTTTAGCCAAAGCCAAACAACAGAATTTTCCAAGCTTTCTCTTTTTCCTACGCTCTGTTGGGGAATCTAGCAACTGAATACAAATTACAACATTGCTGCTATCACTTGCATATTTGGGGCAATGAATGTAATGAATTAAATAGAATCTAAACCGCATTTAATAGCTTAATTTTTGTAAAAGCCAGCTGTTGTGCCCATTCTGTATTTACCACAGGAATACCTGATGCATGGAGCCATTGTAGCACTCAAAGGCTATTACCCCAGAAAAGGGAAAGCAGGGAAAAGGCCATCCCAAACTGAATTGGTTCAGCCAGTCCAGGCTCCTGTCTCTGATACTGCTCGGTCTGTTTGATGACCAGTGGGTGGTCTGGAATTAAACACACACTGCAAAATACCTCTTCATGACACTGTCACCTTTTTACCCGTGCACTGAAGCATGGTGGTGCTAAATGATAGGGTTGATGGAGTTTTCCTGGGAGAGGGAGTTGTTTGAATTCTATCACTATTTTTTTTTTTTGCTAGAGTCATTAAAAGTTTGGTCACTTGCTGCTATGACTTAAATACAGAAAACCTAAATCTCATGTTGTGCTTGCTTTGATACCCAGATTCTTTCTAGGTATCTTTTTACGTTCTCTTTTGTGAAGAATATTAAAAAAACTCCTGCATTTCTCTCTTTTATATCTTACTCTTTTACCCTCATTTATTTTCTCCTGTTTAAAGAGACCCATTGCTTATCTTCCATTTCTACCCAGAGTATAATACAGGTTTTATCAGTGCAGATGCGCTTTCATTCCACAAGGTGGCAGCTCATCCTTACTTCCCTTCTCGATTATTTTGACATTCCTGCTAGAAGCAGCTTTCCTGGCCAAGTTCCCTTCTGAGGCATAAGGGTCATAAACCTGTAAATACAGCCCTTCTTTTGGAGTTAAAGAGCATTTGGAAAAGCTTATTATACTGTGTCTATTCAGGCTGTATCAGCTTGCTGAAGATTGCTTACAAGACAAAAAAGGCATCATCTAAGGACTAAATTTTGAATATTCTTGCTGCTGTTTCGTGTGGATCTCTCTGGTAAGTGCTGCTCCAAGCATAACTGAGCACAGGTGTATGATGGCACCTCTGAACAAAAAGTTGCTGTGATAAGGTTTAGTTATTGCTGTTGGTGGGGGGAGAGGTTCTGGAGGTTATTTATTCACTTTTTATTTCCAGTTTATTTTGACAGATAAACGTCTTGGATAATTTGAATTGAAATCCCCATGTGTCATTAGAATAGACTTACGGGTTTATGAGTTGCAGGTATGGCTTTTTGTTCTTTGCAATTGAGTTTACATAGTTTTCTTCCACCTCATGCCCATTTCAAACTACTGATGCCTGTGAATATTTTTCTTTAAAAAACTGCAGTTTTGTTATCTTCTCAAACTGTGCTCCTAAATTGTTTTAGTTTATCTTCATGTCTTATATGTGTTTAGTCTTCTGCCTTTCCCCCTCTCCATTGTTGAATGAATAAAGATATGAAAATTAATACAGTGTCCTGCTATTTTTGCCATGTGAAAATAAGGCAAGTTTTGAGAATCTGTTTTGTCCTGGCTTTGTTTCCTCACTTAAGTGTTGCCTCTCAATTAGGTTGTGTTCACTTCCCAGCTGTTGACAGAGGACTTGGATTCATATCACAGATGTTAGGTGGCCTTTTTGCTCCTGCAGAATTAAATATTGTTACTGTTAAGTATCTAGGAGACCTACATAAATTATAACTGCAAGTAACTTCTGGGGAGGACAGAGGGTGGAAAGAAAAGCTAGAGAACAGTGAATATCTGTGTCTGGGTCCATGTGCAGAAGCATAAATCTTTAGTCAGTACTGCATAGCTACTATACCTAGGCATGAAATATTAGCTTGGTCAGGAAATAATAGCTCTCTTGCAGGGCGGGTAGCAAGAACTGAGCTTACTTACTGAAAAACCTGTGGTGCAGACAACAGAGGGTGTGTGAAATTAAAAATGGACTGTGAGAAGAATTTTCTGTGGCTGTCATCAACAGTTGGTCCTCCACAGACACTGCTAGTGAGTGAAGTGGATCGTCAGGGGCTCTAGCAGTTGTAGTGAGGGGGGTCAGAGAGGAAGTCAGCAAGGAGGGTTCTGCTGGCATTGATGGACTGGGGTCTCTAGCTGGAAGTTCCAAACAGTAGTAATGGACTGAGCCTCTGTTTTGAATTGAGTTGAAATCCTTTTTGACCTTGAAATTCAGCCTAGCATTTTTTTCTCCTCCGCTAAGTAGACTCTCATGTAGGTGAAGCCTTTCTCTTCTTAGCACCTTGCTGTCAGTTTTTCCTGTCAATGCTATGAATCAAACAAGCATAGAATGGTTTGAGTTGGAAGGGCCCTTAAAGATCATCTAGTTCCATCTCCCCCCCAGGCTTCCCTCTCTGTGGATGTCCTAATGAGGGAAGCAGATTTGCTGCTGCTTCTGTGTCAGCCAGCTCAGAGTTGACATTCGCAAACTCAGCAGTCAGGAGCTGAAATATTTATATGATAAATAAAAGGTGTTTGTCTGTATTTCTGGGCATATGCAAAAATTATGTGGTTATTTTCCTCTCTGTATATGCCTGTGATTTTTCATATCCCCACTTGTCCCAACAGCACTTCACCTATGCAGAATGATTACAGGAGTAGTTAATGAGCTGCACTGGGTTTGGACTTTGAGTCTGCCTGTTTAGTAGAATCATTGGCAACTCTTGAAGCTGAGCCCGTTTTCCTCCTGGCCTGGCAGGCTGCATTGTAAATGGCCACTGAATTTGTGGGTTGTTAAGTAATAGGTTAGAGATGATTGGCAGGCTGCTTACTCTGTTAGCACAGCAATGGAGATAATCCTTTTCAATCCCAGAGATTCATCTGGTTAGTAATAGTCATGCTGGTTTATGATGTTGCCTCACTAGAGCAGTCATTACTTAATAATGTGGATAACCCTGAGGCTTTGGAACCATTCTCTGCATCCAGTAGGAGATCTGTTCAATTCTCATCAGCCTCATTTCCCGTGGAATGAAAGTACAAGTGCCTGTCCTGACCTGGCATGCTTTTTCCTACCACTTAGAGGGGGGATGATTTGTTTTCTCCCTTGCATATAGACACCATTAGAATAGTTCCTAAATCAAAGTGTCACAGGCTACATAGGACAGGGATCAAAAAGAAAACAAGGGTACAGAGCAATGAAGTATCTTGAATATGATGTGATATGATTACCAGTAAAACACTTTAATTTTAGAGCCTCAGTCTACTGGCTGTAAGTGGTAGTATCTGGGGTACAATGGTATATTTATGGTGTTCAGGTTATAGACTTAAAGATGTGTATTGTTGTATTTCATATAATTGTGCCCAACCATTTGGCAACTTTTTATCGATTCTGTTTTGGTTTGCTCATGTGTACTTTAAGAAAAGCTTTTTTTGGATGGTGTTAAATGGGCAAAGACCTTTTGCAGTGGCTACATGTAAAGAAAAGGATCAGAGATTCTATAAGAGAAATGCAGAGTTATTTCAGGGAGTGGCTATTTAAACCCTTCAAACAGCTTTTGCACATGTTTGAGCATTATTAAATTACAGGTGAAAGAAGACAAAACTTGCACCAAAGCAGTACTGTCACTCTGCATGGAAGTTGGAGCAGTGAAACCTATGCTAACTGTGGACAAATAAACACAGCTTTTTAGTTATATCTGTATTAATCAGAATAAATTCTTCAGCACACAAACTAAGTAACTGTGACTATACATCAAAAGAGTTTTCCTGATAGACAGTACAGGAGCAATGTGGTTCCTGTAGGAATGCAAACATGCTGTTGCTATGGAGCTTCTGCCATCGACACAGTGAAAGACACTGCAAGTGCTGCCACACTCAGCTTGCAGAAAAAGCAGTCATGACCTTCATTGATTTTTACATAATGCATTAATTACATGTTAGGGCAGTGAAACGGGAGAAACAGTCCCACCAAAGTAATTTGTATTCCTTTCAGAAAGTGCCCTAACCCATGTGCCAGGATTTACAGTAGATTTCCATGCAGCAAGAAAGCAGAGCAGGGGGAGAAGAATCAATCAGCATCATGTACGACACAGCAGTGACGAGGAGCAGTGTCTGTCAGGTGGATGAAGTCACTGTACACAGATGTGCACACCTGTGATGGAGGGAAATACCCACCCTGAAGAAGAGACTCGAAGGAAGTCTGGAAAATTCTGGCCTGTTCGGAATTTAGAAGAAGAAAGAAGGAATTGAACACATTGTTATTACTTTAATCCTAATTTGACATTATCATTCCTATAGAGTATTCATCTTAACTCTGCATGTCAGATGGATTTGTGGACATAGAAGATGGTATTTTACTAAACTTTACATACTTAAATCTTTAAATGTTGACTTATAAGTTATACTCTGATTTAAATTATGTGCATTTTGCCTTTTGAATCCTTTTTTGTGCAGAAGTGTTCAGTAATGAACACAGACTACTTAAAAGCAGAATGCCCTCCCTGCGTGTGAGGCTATGCAGATGAAAATTACATACAGTGAACTTCTCCTGCAGCCATAATATATGTTAAATATTGATCCAGTGATTTCTTACTGCTCAGTACATCTTGTTTTCTGGAGTTCTTTCCAGGTGATTAAAGACATGATTTCTTGGAAGACTATCCTTTTAAGTTGCTTTTTTCTTTTTTTTTTTTTTAATTAATTTATTGTCATGATTTTCCTTTAAACTTCTGATGTTATCCTGTGCCCCAAAATCATCAGGTATTTAGCTGTTAGATACTGTACATTCCTTTGTTTTTTAATATCTATGTTCATCACCTTTTCCAATGCATCTTAAATTGCATTATTTGTAGATTTAATATATGATTCACTAAATACTCTGAAGTGTATCAGGTTTTAAACTATTCTACTCAGTTACTTTAAAACAACACTTCTGTTAACTTTGTGATTCTTTCTCAACATAATTGCTATCTTGGAAAATTAAAGATTTGGATAGATAATTAAATGTGGTAAAAGTTGTTAATAAAATTGCTCTGTTCCTTTCCTTCTAAAATGCCCTGTGTGGGAACTTAAAGTTTATTATTTTATGATATTCATGTGGGAAGAATGTTCGTAAGGTCCTTGACTCTGCTTACCAGTGGATCTCATGATTTCTTTTGTCTTTGTCCCTGTTCTGTTTTACTGTGAATCAAAGGATGACTCTTGGCAGAATCACTTGCACACAGGACACAGATTGATGCAGACCTCTGGGGACATTGCTGGATTTTGAGACCTGTCATGAGGCATTCATTCTCTTGAAATGAGTCTTCTGCATTGGATACTATTTAATGAAATAGTGAGGCAAGTCTCTAAACTGCCATATTGTGAAAACCAGAATTAGTCTGTGGTTTTATACTTGTTTGGAGATGGCCAGTTCTTTCATATGTCTGTTTTGCTGGTTGCTAGCCCTGTTCTAAACAGAGCTTTTTCCTTGTCTCTTTCATGAAACTATGACAAGCAAGGCACAAATTTCATCAAACTGACCTCACAGAAATCTTAATTGCGTAGTCTTTTAGCTTAGGTATTACTCACTGTGCACCTTAAAATTTTGGCATGATTTCTCTTTCTAACTGCAGAAAAAAATAAAGAAACTTGGGAGATATATTTCACACTGCTCTTGAAAATGCAGCTCCTGCTTTCTAATGAGTTGCCTAATACATTGTGCAGTGAAATTTCCATCTTTTCCCTTGTAGTTGCACACAAAACAATTATTTTTAGTTTTGCTTGACAGACTGGTAAAGTGAAGCCATTTGAGAAGTGAGGAGGGCTGAAGTTTTGTAGAAATTCCACACAGCTCTACACTGAATCATCAGTCCCAAGAGCACAGACATTCCATGGAAATGTCACAGTCCTTCTGGCATATTAATGAGGAAGCAGCAACGAGTTTTCAGTCAGGTTGATTTTACAGGTCTTACTCAGCTTGCAATAAAAACTCACAGCATTCAGTAAAAGAACAGTTTAAGCAAACCCAAAATCAGGATAAGGATACATGGGCTATTCCCACTGTGAAATAGGAGGGGTGGTTTGCCTCTAGTGATGTGTTTGTACCACGTGTTATTACAATCACATTTCTTTCCTCAGCTTTTACAAGCAAGATGAAGAAGAACATGTAAGTCTACCACTATTCTAACTACTATGAGACTTTTCCTAATCAAAGATTGTGATTTTTAACTTTAAGTATTGGTTTAGCTTTTAATACTCTGAGGTAATTTTTGTCTTCAGAATTTCTTTGAAGCAAGACCTGTGCTTTATTGAGAAATAAAAGTTAAATAATGTATGTTCAGGAGCAATAACCTACTGAGAGGTGGGGCAGGAGATTAAGTAGCTAAAATGTTTGTAACATTTATTTTTCAAAATACTTGATTTTTATTGAATGCAATGCAAAAAACCCTCCTGTTCATGTACCATTAAAGTTCAATATATAAAAATAAAAGTCAGGAAGTGTAAATGGGAAGGTTAACAGAGTGAGTGCAATATAGCCACACTGTATTTCCTACTATTACTTTAAAAGTACAAGAAGTATTGTCAAATTCTTGTATTCTATAAAAATTAATTCATTGGGCTTAGTCTGGGAATAAGAAAACATGAATTGACCTGTTTCTGTTGCAACAACCTAAGGTTTGTCTCTAACACACAAGTCTTTATAATTGCTAGCTAGTGGAATTTGTTGTTGCTACGTGTCTAAATGGGTTTATCAGTTTTCAATTAAAGTATTTGATTTGTCTTACAGCACACATGGCAACTCAAAGTTAAAATACTAGAGTAAATGATAACGCAAAAAACTCACAGGAAACAACAACTTCTGCTCTTCCCTCCCTTCCCTACCCACCTGCAAATTGCAAGGGTCTGAGAAGCAATGTTGCCCAGTGTGTGTGTGGTACTCTACAGCTGCAGAGCTGTGTCTTTGTGTTCTGCATAACCCAGCACTTCATCAAATGGTTCAGGTTGGAATGGACATTTCAACATTATCTTGCTCCAACCCCCCCTGCCACCAGCAGGGACACCTCACAGTCCACCTGTTCTTGAACACTGCCAGGGATGGGGCAGCCGCAGCTTCCCTGGGCAACCTGTGCCAGGGCCCCACCACCCTCA
>JAWWMP010000028.1:18407769-18420192 GCA_035047865.1 Dendrocincla tyrannina
TTTCTTCACAGGAGAGGTGTTCCAGCCCTCTCATCATTTCCGTGTCCTCCTCTGGACCTGCTTGAACAGGCCCATGTCTGTCATGTGCTGGGCACCCCAGAGCTGCTCCTTAGGCCTGCCAGCATACCACTGGGTGGCATTCCTTCCCTGCTAGAGAGGATTTTTGGTTTCCCCATTTCTTCACATGCCTATTGAGATGAGCTCAGTTGGTCAGAGCACAGTGCTAACAATGCCAAGGCTGGGCGTTTGTTCCCCATGGGCACCATTCACTTACGAGTTGCACTCAATGATCCTTGTGGGTCCCTTCCAACTCAGAATATATTCTGTGATAGTGAAAAATGGCCCTTTTTGTTAGTAATTAGGTCTTGCAATTATTTTTTTTCTTACAGCATAAAAATGTTCACATCTAATTTCCCTTTTACAGTGACACTAAGCTTTAGCTCTTCAGACATAAATAACTGTGACCATCTCTTTCTACTAAAAAAAAATGTCTGTTTATTTGGTGTTTTGAGTGTGTGTCAACAACAAAATTAATTTGGAATTCTCAGGGCAAATATAAACCCCTTTCTATATACTGTAATTTGCATATACAGTATGAAACAGAGAATATTTTATTTAATGAAGCACTGGGTAATATAATAAATCCTCTACGCTACTGAGAAGTATAGACATGAACTCTTTCTGTACATCTTAAAAGCTTAGCAGTAGGCAACAATAACACATCATTATATAGTAGAGACAGATGTTCCATGTGTTCTCTGAAGGTTACCCAAAGCAGTTAACAGATTAATTTAAAAGTCATGTGCTAGCCAAGAGTAAAATGTTGCTATTTGAAGAGGCCAGAAAGTTTATTTGTTAATCCCTTAGCATTAACTTCATTCAGCCATACTGAATGAAAAGGGAAACACATCTGATGAGCGAGAAACAGCTTTTAGGATTATTTAGTAAGTTAATTTTTTATAAAGTAAAATATGCGAGGAATTTAGAATATGCTAGAATCAGAGATAATCATTGCCTCTGGAAACCAGCAATAGCATTGAGAACTGCTGCTGGTTCAGATCTAACTCAAAGCAGCTGTACTTGAAAGTAGTTATTACCTGGTATTGGATCTGAGAATTGAAGCAGAGCTAACTGACCAAGTGTTTGCATTGCCAAGTGCAAATATGCAAAGACAGATATATTTTAAAGATGTGCAAGAAAAAATGGAAAAGAAATGCCATTTAAATGTCACATATAATTAAATATATGATCACATATATAATTAAATACATGAAAACACTGTTAAAGGTATCTTTAAATCTTCCTAAAAGACAGGAAAACTGTTTTGTTGCCCATGAATCTGTGGCATTGTTTTTGTTAATTGTATTCTTGTACTCCATTTTTTATTTTATATAGATCAGCTGAATCTTCAGTGGGCAGAACCTTGCCAAACTGAAAATAACAGCAGCATAGAAAGAACTGAAAGGGCAAGGCAGGGCCTGACTGCTTCCCTGTAGCAGGAGAGGAGAAATGTGCTGCATTTCCAGTTTTACTTCACAGACTCATAGGACAGCCTGGCTTGGAAGGGACCTTAAAGCTCGGTTTTTTCCACCCCCTGCCACGGGCAGGGACACCTCCCACCAGACCTGGGTGCTCCAAGCCCTGTCCAACCTGGCCTCGGACACTTCCAGCCACAAAAACTCAATGTTTTTCTCAGTAAGAAAGCTGAAATGGAAGCTGCCCATTTGCAGCTGATTTTAATGATCACAGTTCATTCTGTGAAAGGATGGATTGGAGTAAATCTTTAATGAAAGAAGGAAAATACGAGTACATATATTCTGAAACACTTCTTGTATCCTAGCCTTCTTTCTGCAGGAAATCTGAGAATTTCATCCAAACTTGACAAATGTAATTGTATTACTGGTATTATCCCTAACCAAGGTATTGTAAGAAGCCAGACTTGAGCTGTTCTGGACTTCCTTCTCTAAAGGGATGCACCATTCCCTGCATTAGTGAAATGCGGGGATTATTCCCAAAAATAATCCTCTGTGAAAACATTCCCCCCTCCTTCCTTGTCTCTGATGCAATAAACTCTATGTTGCCCTTCAGGAACTTGAAAAAAAAAGGGGGGGGGGGGGAAAGACAGAAATAGAAATATTGCACTGCTGGACAAATGTGGTTTTCTCCCTTCAGTGACTTTTGTGGAATCGTGTACTGTAGCGAACATGTTTACAAACTGAATCAAAGGGGTAGCATTCTTCTTGCTGTCCTTGGGAGACTGGATTATCTCGGGCACTTTCTCCACTGTACGTCCCAAAGATTCTTTTTGAAACCCATGCAAAATACTGAAAAGAGTAGATGTTTAATTATTCAGAAAAGGAGTATTGATATGAGACTAATAAATGCCTGCAAAAGTAACATTTCATTTGCTAAAGTGAGAAGGGAAAAATAAGAATTAATAGCAGTGAGACAGGTTTCAGCTGCTAGATTAGTGGCTGAGGAATCATTAGTTCTCCTGTCCCTTTTCAGATGTTGTTCCCTTTGGCACAGCAAATGGCATTTCCACGCACAGCCTTGCAAATACAAACCAGTCTGTGATGATACAGCTCGGGTAGAACTACTACATCACACCTTGCTGCACCAAAACATTCCCAAGGAAAATAAAACTGTTGACCAAAGATTCTGGCTAGTGGTAGAAGCTCTTGTGGCGAAGCAAAATGAAAAGCCTAAAGAAGCAAAACAGGAGGAGGCAAGTTGAAGCAAGAAGACAGTTTGTAAAAGAGCTGAAGGCCAGCAGGAACTTCACTGCCAACATCATCTAACCCACTAGATAAATACTGGTAAAGAGAGTATCTGGATAGCACCTGAATTTGAACTAGAGCATACCTTTCTGAGAAACACTGAATTTTATTTTCTTAAGGGCAGCAAAGACAGGCAGATGAACGTAGGGAAGAGGGGGTTTTGCCTAATTCATGTACAAGCACTGCAGTTGCTTGTAGCAAACAAGCCAAACAGAATGCTCTGTGTAGGATACAGCAGCAATAAGAGTTTCTTACTAACCTTTCAGGTTTTAAGGTATTGGTTTGAAATTTATGTCATAATGGAGCAGGATTGCCTTCTTTGCTTCTTTTGGCCCTCATATAAAAATGATTTATTAAATGGCCCTTTGATCTGAAATATACAAGATTTCCATTTCCTGTCATTCCAACGGCAAACTTTAAACCCTTCCCAAAAAGTCTCAGGACGCAACCCCTGAATTACCTCAGTTATGTGTCTCTCCGATGGTACCGAGTTACTCACAGGCAGATGATTGTAAGGAATGTTAACTGTCCTGACCTGGTTCGTGGTGCTTCTGTTTGCTAGTTACCACTATTTAATTCAGGTTATGCTATGAAGCAGCAGTGATGGGAGAGGAGAATAGTCTCTTTAAATTAAATCCAGGTTGAAACATGTTGCTAACCAGATGTAGTGCTCCATGCTTGCTGTATGTCTCTGTGGTATTTCACAACAGATTCATGGGTTAGGTACTGTGCAAAAATATATTTCCTCTTTGTTTCATGGTGTTCTTATATTCTGAGAGGTTATATATTTTGCCCTCTGTTTTGTGTGGGGTTTTTTTAATGGCTATGTTGCCTCTTAATTCTCCCTTTTGTAAAAGCAAGACTTGATCTTTTTGAGAATTTTTCTGTACTTCATTGAGCTTTGCCTTTGTAAAAACTGACAGATCAACTCTCCTTAACCCATCTAATTCTTGGCTGTGAGTTTCCAGTAGTGGATGGTGATAACATATAACAAACAAAGCATGCACAGTGTGATTTTTCCTTCTCCTGCTCCCACCCTCCCATACACTATTAGGTGATTCCTGAACCAGAGACTGCCTCTCAACATTATGTTTAACAGTCACCAATGGATCTATTTATGGAGCCCATTTTGTAGCTGTTCATACTTTTGGCTTATAGAGCATCACTCAGCATTGGGTTCCATTGGGTAGTATTAGAGAAAAGTACTTTTGCTTGTTTGTTCATCACTTGCTGCCCCATTGCTTCATTGTGTTCACCCTTTGTTCCTAAGCTCCCATCAAATTGTATTTGCCAGCTTCCTTTTTTAAGGTTCTTTTTGAAATACAAGTAGCCTGAACTGAGCGAAGACAGGCAGAAGAGGATGGATGATGAATTTATGTTATTTTTGTTAAGGTTTCTGTCAGCGATTTCTTAGAGTAAAACAAGTGGTGTTCTTACTGCAGCTGAACATAAAGCAGGTGCTTTCACTGAGGCGTTCCTTTATCCCATACTTGAGATTCCCAGCTCCTGATGGTCTCTGCTGATGTGAGGAGAAAGAGGCAGGAAGTACAAGTGAGTTGGTGTTTCTACAGTGGGTGAAAAGAGACAAAGAGAGGGTCTAGTTTTGCTCTGGGTGGGATGTAGGTGCTTGCCTACTAATTTCTCTTCTTCCTGGACTTCTTAAAGTCTGCGTTTGGCTAACTCATCTGACAGCATTTGAATCTCTAGATGTCTGAAGAGTCTGATGCTGGGAAATTTCAGCCTGAGACTGAGGAGGGATTAACCACAGATAGAGTCCTCAGTCTTGGTGGTGAGTAACAATATAACACAACATATAATTTGTAAACCCAGCTAGAAGGGAAAATTATTTCCTTTAAGAATACTGTTCTCCTCGTAGTACCCTTTCACTGGTCTGTGGTATTTCTTCATCCTCCCAACTGTTGGTCTTGAATTACCACCAAGCCAGTTCAAAATGTTGTTTTCACTTTTGCCCTGCCTGCATCTACCATTCAGAGAAAACAGTGGTGTTTAGCTTTGCCCAGAAATCCAAAACTATTCTGTAGCACGTATATACACCTTTTGCAGCACCTGGAATTGCAGTTTGAGACCAATCGGTTTTTATAAACTGTGTGTTTGAGAGGTAGCAGATCTAACCCAGGGACTGTATCATGGGTCTGTAACATCCTGCCATCTTACCTGTGATAAGAGGGAGGGACTAGGCCTTGATAGTGCAACCAAAAGATGGAGGACAATTGTCTGAAGAATACCAGCTAACATAAGAAATTGGCCTTTCCTGGCTCATAGGAAATATGGAAAACTCCAAATAAAGCTCCTCCCCTGGGTACGGGACACTAAACGTCAGCTCAAGCAGCATCCCTGGCATTTAATGAGATCCTGTTCCTCAGATAATAGTGAGATCCTTTGCTGATATGATGTAGTTGTCATGGTTACAAAAGGACCAGCTGCTAAATACAAAGTATCAGAAAGATGAAAATGGAAAAAAATCAATGTCCAAGCAGAAAAGACGCAGGGAAGATGATTTAGAGATCAGGGAGAAATAAAGGGAATGGGGACAGCAACCAGTGAATTCAACAGGAAATAAAAGCAAAAGGAAAGAAAGTTCAAAGGTAGATAACCAGAGATGTATGATCCAGAAGCAGACCTTGAGGGAACTTGACATGCTTATGTTTGTAATTAATGAAAAGCCTTCAAAGAGAAGTCTGGAAACAATATTCCTTAGCAAAAGTCCCTTTTGACTTATTCTCTTTGAAGCTTTGCACATTATAGCTTAGGAAAGAATGGACTGTGGAAGATGAAGTTAGGTTCTGATACTGCAGGGTGGGCAGTGAGTCTTTCCCCCAAGATGAAAAATAGAGTCTAGGGTGTTGGAAAGGAGATTTGCACAGAGCACTCCTGACTGGGCACCTTCTGCTGTTGTCGACATTTTGGCCAAATTCCTTTTGAAGGATGTAGATTTTCAAGTTGTGGTCTCTGTGCTGTGCCCTCATCCTGAGGAGGTGAAGATTTACATGGCTTTTTTTTGTTAAGTTGGTGAAAGCTAATTGAACCTTTTGTTCTGATAAAAAGTAATGAAAAGAGAATCTGAGATAATAAAGTGAGCCTGATAGCTTGATGTGAGTTAATATCATAGTGATTCCCTGAGCAAGTGGGTTGGGATCTTCAATTAATTCCTGCAGCAAGATGGGAAATCAGGTTTCCATGGATACTGAGCCAGCAGCAGCACTGACACTCTCAGCAATTGCAAGCTTAGTTTCCCTAAGACCTGCTTCCTAAGGAGGGTTCTCCCCCTGCCCCCATGCTCTGTGTTCTCTGTTTGTAAAGAAACAGAGACACATGGACATTTGAGGAACAAGTAGAGACAAAAAATACTATCCCCTTACCTAGAAAACTGTACAGGAAGTGCAAGTGATTTGCATCATTTTAATCTACAATTAGGAATGAAACAAAATGCATTAAAACCAAGGGACAAAAAAGGCTGTAGCCTATTGAGGTTTTAACAGTCACTGAGGATGACAGCAAGGCCTCTGTAAGGACAGATTTATAACCAAGGACATTGTAGGAGCAGAGTATCCTAGTGCACGACTGTAGGTGGTTTCAGCATATCTGTTCAGCCAGGTGATTGCAGCAATGGGTATATTAGCACTCAAAAGCAAACTGTAAGTAAAAAAAAGTGTTAAGAAGTGTTATATCTGCCAACTGAAAATACAATATAGAAAAGCCAAATTATAGCTCTTACTCAGAAGCTCACTGCCAGACATAGTGATAGGTGGTGTACTCACATTAAAAACGTGTAAGACAAGTGAGAGGAAGAAAGACATTTGGCAATTATGTGCATTTTTAAATCCCCTTTGATTCATGGTAGTATCAAGCACTGTATTTTTATTTGCCATAGGATAAAAATTTGAGGAAACTCACCACCTTACTTACGCCGTGTACCAGTCCATCAAACACAGGATGCACACTGGTCACATCCATGAGGACAGGCAGTATAACTAGAAATGTCTTCAATACTTGATCTGTGACCTGTTGCTCCTACTCAAGGGTTTATAGTGACAAGTTGGTTATAACCAGAAGTTAAGCCTAGCTGTACCCAACCCCTCTGATCTCTGAGGACTAACTGGAATGCAAGGGTGGTTATTTTCTTCCAAATTTCATACTCTGACAGAAGTTCATTTGCAAAGTGACTGTGACTGTTGCAGTCACTGCATGGTGTCCTGCAGTTTGCTGCTGCCCTTTGCTGCCACAGTCTGAGCAGGTTAAAGATCTGCCTTTGAATTGTTCATGTGCTTTGGATATTGTTAGTCAATTCAAAAAAATATATACAGTGACTTACTGTGGTGTATGTTTGTGTGTGCGTGGTTACACCTACAGCACCACGTGCTAGCATGGGATAGGGAGCTGAGTAATGTAAAAGAGGGAGGCTACTGTGGCTGGGGGCATTGCTGTTGTGAGGTGGGAGCCAATTAATTGCCTCTGCAGAAGGATGTAGAATCTCCCTTCAGTACTATGATTTGATTATCAGCCAATGTCATTCAAGAAGAAACTCCTACCTTCTGAATTCTTGTTAAGAGGCTGGAAAGAACATGAGATAGATGGCTGCAATAACACTTTTTTCCATGTTACTTTCTATCAAGCACTGAAGTGAGAGTGAAAAAAACCCCCAAACACATGGGATTTGAAAATTGGAAGACCAATCTTCAGAACAATAAGTCTCCATCCTTCTATAACATCCTGAGTATGCAGCAGTGGTTTATTTTTGTTCACTAGTGAACTATCATAGCAAGAGGGAGAGCATTCTGCATAGATATTTCAGATTAAGCAGAAAGGCATTATAATTAAGAGCTCGTAGGTATTTCTGTGATGAATTTCCTAGTGTTTTGCTGTCTAACATACCTTCTGTTGTTGGTGTGGTTTATCTCTGTGGTCTTGCAAAATCTTGTAAATAAACTTGTAGCACTGTTTGTGCCACACAAAGTAGGAAATGTCATGTAAAACAGCATTGTCAAATCACTAAATTTGCCACCTGGAGTACTGAATCATAGAAAGCCAGAATGGGTTGGGTTGAAAGGGACCTTGGAGATCATCTGTTTCCTACCCCCCTGCCCTGGGCAGAGACATCTTCCATTAGACCAGTCCCACCCACAAGTCCTTCTCAGCAGAGCTGCTCTCTATCTGTCCATCCCCCAGCCTGTACTGATGCTGGGGGTAGCAGTATATACCCTGTCCCAGATGCAGCACCTTGCTTATTTATTTTCAGTAACATAAAACATTTTGAGGGAAAAGAAGATCTTTGAGCCTGACCTGGCTCTGGCTGGAATAATTTTCTTCTTAGTAGCTGGTGCAGTGTTGTGTTTTGGATTTAGTATGAGACTAATGTTGATTACTGATGCTGATGGACACTGATGTTTTGTTTGTTGCTCAGTAGTGCTTACCCCAAGCCAAGGACTTTGCAGTTTCCTATGCTGTGCCAGTGGGCAGGTGCACAAGGAGCTGGTGGGGAGCATGGCCAGGACAGGTGACTCGAACTGGCCAAAGGGATATTCCACACCACAGACTGTCAGCTGGGGGAGCTGGCCAGAGGCTGACCATTGCTGCTGGAGGGGTGGGCTGCACACTGGTCAGAAGGTCAGGAGCATCTCAGAGTTTATTCCTCTCTCTCTTTTTCATTGCTAGTATTATTATTGTTAGTAGTAGTAGTAGTAGTATATTTTACTTTGTTTCAATTATTAATCTGAACCCAGGAGTTGTCACTTTTTGCCTGATTGTCCTCCTCATCTCATGGTGGGGAGGGGACTGTGTGAAGTGTGTGGTGCTTAGTCACTGGCTGAGTTTAAACCACAACAGCCCTTTTTGGTGCCCTATGTGGGGCATGAAGTGTTGAGATAATGACAAATCTGACCCCAGAGCATGTTAGACCAAATTTGTTGGAAGCATTCATTGTATTGGTTTAGTAGTCATGAGGCACAATGTTGATTTATTTGCTCTCAGAGTTGTTGTGCTTGTTCCCAAGGTTGTGTTATGTAACACTTGACTTGCAGTGTGTTTTCCCTGTATTGGGCTAGGAACACACAATTAATTGCTCTTTCATGACATTTTTCTTTCTGTCGCTAGCACCAGCCCAACCTGCCCTGCAGAATACAAGGCCCACATCAGAGGCTGCAGTTTCATCGGGGCAGTAGTTGTTAATGATGGAGTGTAATCCACATATATGTTCATCCAGGATGCTATGGCATTGCTGTCGACGGTCTTGTCAGGAAAGGAAAGGTATATTCTGCTTAAAATTTGGATTTCCTTTTTTCTTCTTTATCTTATGCCAAATGAAATGTTAACCTAATGTCAGAAGACTTCCTTAGCTTCAGTACACTAAATCTTCCTGGCATCTTAAATAACCCTTCATCTCTAAAGATACACACACATACGGTAGATGGCATCAGTGATTTCAGTTCTGAAGAAGAAAGGGAACTACCAAAGGAGGAAAATGAGTGCTTGTGTAACAGCAGCAGGGAGATCCCAGCACTGGAAGAGGCATCTGTTGTCTTTGTTCATTGCTAACACGTGTTGAATGCTCATAATTGTTACCTGCTTTGCCTTTCTTCCATCACTTTCTTACCTTTACCTTTCTAATATTTCTCATATATTAATTCTGCAGGGACAAAGAGGACAGCCTTGAATATGGTGAATTGTCTTACTCATCCTGGTACCATAGGAGACCTAATACCATTTGTCACAGGGCTAACAGCAAACTGAGGTAAGCATTGTCTCTTGGCAACCGCAGCCAAATTACCTCAGCTGGAGGATTAAGGTTCACCAGAGCAGAGGTGCTCTTCAGCACCAGGGAAATGTTTGGGTACTTCAAGTACTGTACTGGCTTTTGAAGTCTATTAATCCATGCGTCCCAAATGAACTATTTTTAAAGGGTTTGTTTAAATCAGAGCAGGAAAGCCTGAGGGGAAAGCCCTCAGCTGCCTTGGATTTCTGAAAAAAAATGATGACGTCATCTTGCCGCTCATCTATAATGTCTGAGATCAGGAAAAAAAAGCCAGGCAAGCAACCCGATTCTTACACAATCCCTGCTCTATTTAATTTTCGTAGAGCACACCCTGCTCTAGAGTAATCCCAGGGCAGAGTTCCCTCTCCCAGGTGATGCACAGCACCGCCACAGCCGGCGCAGCTCGGGGGCCTGTGCACAGAGCAGAGAGAACCACGCACCACAGAAAGGGGAGAATCCTGCAGCAAACATGGGGCCGGCAGTGTCAGGCACTACAGCAAAGCCATGCATTCAAAAACACTGGGTTTCACTCCTCATAGGACTGAAAAGGCTGCTGAGATTTAAGCATTTCCTAATTTATCAGCGCATTTGTATCCATTCCCTCTGTGCCCCTTCCAAAAGCAATAGACTCTTATTGTAATGAATGCAACTGTACAGGAAAAAAATAATTATAAATAAGTTCAATATATCTGTAGAATATCCTACAGTAGAATACAGAAAAATGTCATGGTTTTTACAATCAGATGGCTTGGCTCTGGGGTGAAAGGATAGAAACAACTCTACAGCATTTCTTTAAAAAGCTGCAATACCCTCTCTTTTCTAATTATTCAGGCTTAGTTAATTCAGTGCCAACAGTAACATTGACCACTTTGCTTTTAGTCACAGTACAGGTTGGCAAGAGCTGGAAGTAAGCTGGTCATGAAAGCAGCAGTGAACAAAAAATATCTAAGAGAGAAAGCTGTAATCACGTGAAAACATATTTCATAAAGGCACAGTGATGTTTTTTCTAGCCCAATAACACAACAAATTAGTCTGAATGAAAAAACAGTGAAAAATTAAACACTGAAAGTTACACTGGAGCTGAATATAAAATAGCTTGTATCAGTCTCTACTAGGAAGGCAAGCAAACCAAAACCAAGGATTTATCTCAGGTAATGTTTAACTGTTTCATGGAGCTTAGTACCCCGTTCTCTCTTCTCTGTTCTGTAGCCCCATACCATTCTTCACTCTGTGTCCTTAGAATAGCATTCCTCTCATTGGAATGTATTGAGAGACAACAAATACATTTGGTAATGATGGAATTTCGAGGAGTACAGCATCTGTTTATTCATTGGACAATCACAGCTAAAATTGTTAAATTTTCAAATGAAATTGTGAGTGGTCCAGCGGCAAAGTCTTACACTTCTGTGCTTTCACTAGGAGCATTACAGGAAGTGTTACAAATTTATTAAAATATTACCTTTTTGGAAATTTGCCATTTTTCAAATACTGATCTACAGTAGCAAATTCTTTGGACATTCAAACTATACAAATGTCTGTCTGGATGAACTAAACCGATCTTGGGGTTCCATGGCAAAAATCTAACTCCTTTAATGTAATTCCTACATACCTAATGTTGTATTCAGAAAATGGGACACAGAACATGAGTCTGGAAAACTCAGGACAGCAGGCAACTTCCTAGCTCAGTGTGCAGGCTGTAAGTCAGTAAGTCAGCTACTGCCTCTCCAGTACTTCCCTGAAGCCAGAAGCCTCACCTGTTGCAAAGTGGTCTTTATTACTACAGTTTATGTGCAGCTCAAGTTAGTTACACTGCTCTGTCTGCAACTCTAAGGCAGGTCTCTTGTTTTCTCTTATATGAATTGATAAATTAGAATTGCATTGACAAAAATTAAGGTAATTGAAAAGAAAAAGCAATAGGTTTTTCCATCTCTTTGTGATTTCAGATTTGGGGAAAAAAGCCAAAAGAAACTTGTCTGAATGATGTACTTCAATATCAGTGAAGGAATATTGGGCCTAACACACGCAGACTGTAGGAATTAATTCTCTAGGAATCAGGCAGTTCTTTCTGATCTTGAAAAAGAATAGAGTAGAGGTAAAGAAAGATGCAATGGCTTCTGCAATGTCAGTAAGATGTTCAGAAGCCAAAACTAACCATGGCGTTTGTAGAACAAGACAAGTTCTGCTGCTCATCCCTTTCTAACAGCGCTCCAAACTGTGGCAGGCTGGTGAAAGGCAGACTAGCTGTAATCATTATGTATGGCACGTCACAAACCCTGCAGCAGGTATTTGTTGAAAGAGGAAAAGCACCAAATCACATTTTCAAGGCAGAGGTTTGGCCTGGTGCACTGACATTTGAAAACTAGTGTGATTTCTCTCCATAAAGAGCAAGTACCAAAGAACAGCCGTGTATTAGCGGCCACTGAGTAACACCAGCTGCAGATAAGCAGGAGCTTTCCCCATTTCTCCTGGGGCACCGTGCGGCTACAGCCCCATCGCTGGTTTAAAGGGGGGAGCGTCTCAGTGTGGGAGGCACCGCACAGCGACAGCGGCAAGGCACGGCCCTAAATACAGCAGCTCCCTTAAACCCGCACGCACGGCAGGAATCTAAACATTCCATAAACGCGGGCAGGCAGAGCCCTGCAAACCCGCAAAGGCGGCGGAGCGCGGCGAGTTACACAACCGCCCGCCAAGGGGGGATGCCCCGCACAGGAGCGGGCGTGGCCAGGGCTGCCGGCGGGCGCTGCGGGACCTGCCCTGCCTCCCTCCATCCCGTCCCACCCCACCCCAGTCCACCCCATCCCACCCCACCCCGTCCCATCCCATCCCATCCCGCAGGTCCCCGCGCGCTGCGGGGAACCCCCGGCGGCGGCGGCG
>JAWWMP010000032.1:0-17189 GCA_035047865.1 Dendrocincla tyrannina
TTGTTTTTTGTTTTTTGTTTTTTGTTTTTTGTTTTTTGTTTTTTGTTTTTTGTTTTTTGTTTTTTGTTTTTTGTTTTTTGTTTTCACAAACAATCTTATATTACACTCCAACATTTGAATCCACTAATCAAACCCACCTTTACCACACATTCACTTGCCCTAACACAACAAAACATAACATCTTACACCTCACATAAACCAACTCAAACCCACAAACAACATTCAAATCAAAACCATAACATCTCAATCCCAAAAAACTCAGAAAAAAAGGAATTAAACCTTTATCATCAACTCCCAAAGCTGATATTTTAAATTAAACTATTTTCTGATCACACCTCCCCTAAACCGCCCGAATAGCTCCACGAGATAACCCCCGCACAAGTTCCAATACTACAAACAAAGTCAACAATAAACCTCACCCAGCAACCAAAAACTGCCCAACACCTCAAGAATAAAATATGGCTCCACCACCAAAATCCAACCGAACTAAAAATATTCCACTACCATCCACAGTACTAACTCCAACCCACCAACCCTCCGGAATCCCCCCAACAAACATACCCGCAACCATAACTAACACTAACCCCATCACATACTCCAAAACACCCCAATCCCCCCAAGATTCAGGAAACGGATCAGCCGCCAATGATACCGAATACACAAATACTACTAATATCCCTCCCAAATAAACCAAAAACAATACCAACGATACAAAAGACATACCCAAACTAACCAGTCATCCACACCCAACAAAAGACGCTAACACTAACCCAACTACCCCATAATAAGGAGAAGGATTAGACGCAACCGCCAATCCTCCCAAAACAAAACATATACCTAAAAAAAACATAAAATATATCATTCAAATTCTTGCCCAGCTTCTACCCAGGACCTATGGCCTGAAAAACCATCGTTGTCTATTCAACTACAAGAACCACCCATCCACTTCTATTTGCTTTTAATTATGATTAAACAACAAATAGAACAAAAATACCAAATTAGTCCTAGTAGCTTATTAAAAGCATGACACTGAAGATGTCAAGATGGCTGCTATAATGCATCCCAAGGACAAAAGACTTAGTCCTAACCTTACCGTTAATTCTTGCTAGACATATACATGCAAGTATCCGCATCCCAGTGTAAATACCCTAGACATCTTACACAAATAAAGATAACAGGAGTAGGTATCAGGCACGCATCAACTGTATCGCAGCCCAAAACACCTTGCCCAGCCACACCCCCACGGGACTTCAGCAGTAATTAACATTAAGCAATGAGTGAAAACTCGACTTAGCCATAGCAATCACCCCTAGGGTTGGTAAATCTTGTGCCAGCCACCGCGGTCATACAAGAAACCCAAATTAACCTTACACGGCGTAAAGAGTGGTCTTTTATTATCATCCTGACTAAGATTGAAATGTCACTAAGCCGTTATAAGCATTAGACACATTTAATATCCTCCCCAAAAGCGATCTTAGCCCAACGACTAATTAAACTCCACGAAAGCCAGGACACAAACTGGGATTAGATACCCCACTATGCCTCGCCATAAATCCCGATGCTTAATTACTCAAGCATCCGCCCGAGAACTACGAGCACAAACGCTTAAAACTCTAAGGACTTGGCGGTGCTCCAAACCCCCCTAGAGGAGCCTGTTCTATAATCGATAACCCACGTTACACCCAACCACCTTTTGCCAAAACAGCCTATATACCGCCGTCCCCAGCCCACCCTAAAACTGAAGGACTAGAAGTGAGCACAATAGCTTTTTTCCTACGCTAACAAGACAGGTCGAGGTATAGCTTATAAGGTGGAAGAAATGGGCTACATTTTCTATTATAGAAAACCAACACGACAAGGGATGTGAAACCACCCCTAAAAGGCGGATTTAGCAGTAAAGCAGGACTATAATGCCTCCTTAAAACTGGCCCTGGAGCACGTACATACCGCCCGTCACCCTCCTCATAAGCTAACAAATTTCTATATTACTTAATTAGCAACCAAGCTAAAGATGAGGTAAGTCGTAACAAGGTAAGTGTACCGGAAGGTGCACTTAGTCTACCAAGACGTAGCTACAATATAAAGCATTCAGCTTACACCTGAAAGATATCTGCCACCCACCAGATCGTCTTGAAAGCCTAACTCTAGCCCTACCCCAACAACCAAAATAACTTTCCCCACCTTAATAAACAAAACATTCTCACTTAACCTAGTATAGGCGATAGAAAAGTCACTCCAGGCGCTATAGAGAACATGTACCGTAAGGGAAAGATGAAATAATAATGATTAAGCCAAGCAAAAAACAGCAAAGTTTAATCCTTGTACCTCTTGCATCATGATTTAGCAAGCACAACCAAGCGAAATGACACTTAAAGTTTGCCATCCCGAAACCTAAGCGAGCTACCCTCAAGCAGCTATATCCTGAGCAAACCCGTCTCTGTTGCAAAAGAGTGGGAAGACTTGTTGGTAGAGGTGAAAAGCCAACCGAGCCAGGTGATAGCTGGTTATCTGCGAAACGAATCTTAGTTCTCCCTTAATTCTTCTACAAGGATACAGAAACTTCAACCTCCACGAAACAAATTAAGGGCTACCTAAAGGAGGTACAGCTCCTTTAAAAAGAACACACTCTCTTCTAGCGGATAAGCTTTCCTCATACATACTGTGGGCCCTTAAGCAGCCATCAACAAAGAATGCGTCAAAGCTCAAACCCAAAAAAATCTAAAAACTATACAACTCCCTTACCCATAGCAGATCAACCTATCCACAATAGGAGAACTAATGCTAAAATAAGTAACTCGGATCCTTCCTCTCGAGCGCAAGCTTACATTCACCCATTATTAACGGACCCCAAAAATGCACACTACTCATAACAAGACCAAGCATTCAACCAACTCCGTTAACCCAACCCACGGAGCGCCCAAAAAGAAACGATTAAAATCTATAGAAGGAACTAGGCAAACACAAGGCCCGACTGTTTACCAAAAACATAGCCTCCAGCAGAACAAGTATTGAAGGTGACGCCTGCCCAGTGACAGCACGTTAAACGGCCGCGGTATCCTAACCGTGCAAAGGTAGCGCAATCAATTGTCTCATAAATCGGGACTTGTATGAATGGCTTAACGAGGTCTTAACTGTCTCCTATAGATAATCAGTGAAATTGATCTCCCTGTGCAAAAGCAGGAATAACCCCATAAGACGAGAAGACCCTGTGGAACTTAAAAATCAGCAGCCACTCCTATACAAAATTCCTTCCTACTGGACATTCCTGCATCCGGGACTATATTGGCATGCATTTTTCGGTTGGGGCGACCTTGGAGTACAATAAACCCTCCAAAAACAAGACCATCAATCTTAACCAAGAACAACCAATCAACGTACTAACAGTAACCAGACCCAATATAATTGATTAATGGACCAAGCTACCCCAGGGATAACAGCGCAATCTCCTCCAAGAGCTCCCATCGACGAGGAGGTTTACGACCTCGATGTTGGATCAGGACATCCTAGTGGTGTAGCCGCTACTAAGGGTTCGTTTGTTCAACGATTAATAGTCCTACGTGATCTGAGTTCAGACCGGAGCAATCCAGGTCGGTTTCTATCTATGACCAACTCTTTCTAGTACGAAAGGACCGAAAGAATAGGACCAATGCTACAAGTAAGTCCTCGCCCAAAGTAGTGAACTCAACTAAACTACTAAAAGTCAAAACATAAACACCTAATCCTAAAAAAGGACCGCTAGCGTGGCAGAGCCTGGCAAATGCAAAAGGCTTAAGTCCTTTTCATCAGAGGTTCAAATCCTCTCCCTAGCCTTCCTCATGACCTCTCACCCCACTCTAATCCACCTCATAATATCCATATCCTACGCTGTACCTATCCTAGTTGCCGTAGCCTTCCTTACCCTAGTAGAACGAAAAATCTTAAGCTACATACAAGCCCGTAAAGGACCAAACATCGTAGGACCATACGGCCTCCTCCAACCCATAGCAGATGGCGTAAAACTATTCATCAAAGAACCAATTCGTCCATCCACCTCATCCCCATCCCTCTTCATCGCAACACCAATTCTAGCCCTACTTTTAGCAATCACAATCTGAACCCCTCTCCCCCTTCCATTCTCACTAACTGACCTAAACTTAGGAATATTATTTATACTGGCCCTATCAAGCATGGCAGTCTACTCAATCCTATGATCAGGATGAGCTTCCAACTCCAAATACGCCCTAATTGGTGCACTACGAGCAGTCGCACAAACCATTTCATATGAAGTAACACTAGCTATTATTCTATTGTCCATTATTATCCTAAGTGGAAATTACACCCTCCATACCCTCATCACAACCCAAGAACCCCTCTACCTAATCTTCTCATCCTGACCACTAGCTATAATATGATATATTTCAACACTCGCCGAAACAAACCGAGCACCATTCGACCTTACAGAAGGAGAATCAGAATTAGTATCTGGATTTAACGTTGAATACTCCGCAGGACCATTCGCCCTATTCTTCCTAGCAGAATACGCAAACATCATACTTATAAATGCACTCACAACCATCTTATTCTTAAATCCCAACTCATTAAACTTATCTCAAGAACTCTTCCCCCTAATTCTGGCAATCAAAACTCTTCTTCTTTCCGCCGGATTCCTATGAGTTCGCGCTTCATATCCTCGATTCCGCTATGACCAACTTATACATCTCCTCTGAAAAAACTTCCTACCCCTAACACTATCATTATGTCTATGACACACAAGTCTCCCAATCTGCTATGCAGGCCTACCACCACACCTATAACCCTAAGGAAATGTGCCTGAACTATAAGGATCACTATGATAAAGTGAATATAGAGGTATACCAACCCTCTCATTTCCTAATTAGAAAAGTAGGATTTGAACCTACACAAAAGGGATCAAAACCCTTTATACTTCCATTATATTATTTCCTACCCACAAGTAAGGTCAGCTAACAAAGCTATCGGGCCCATACCCCGAAAATGATGGTTTAACCCCTTCCCTCACTAATAAACCCACAAGCCAAACTAATTTCTATCCTAAGCTTAATTCTAGGAACCACAATCACTATCTCAAGTAATCACTGAATAATAGCATGAACTGGCCTAGAAATCAATACCTTAGCCATCCTACCTTTAATTTCAAAATCACACCATCCACGAGCCATCGAAGCTGCAACTAAATATTTTCTAGTTCAAGCAGCAGCATCAACCCTACTTCTATTCTCCTCAACTATTAATGCATTATTCACCGGCCAATGAGACATCATACAACTCACACACCCCATCTCATGTCTCCTTCTAACAACAGCCATTTCAATCAAACTGGGCTTAGTTCCATTCCACTTCTGATTTCCAGAAGTCCTTCAAGGCTCACCCCTAACAACAGGTCTACTCCTAGCAACAGCAATAAAATTCCCTCCAATTACACTCCTAGTACTAACATCCTCCTCCCTCAACTATACCCTATTAACTACTTTAGCCATCGCCTCAGCTGCCTTAGGCGGATGAGCAGGCCTAAATCAAACTCAAATCCGAAAAATCCTAGCCTTCTCATCAATCTCTCACCTAGGCTGAATAGCAATTATTATTGTTTACAACCCAAAACTCACCCTAATCACCTTCTACCTATACTGCATAATAACTGCCGCTATTTTCCTTACCCTTAAAACAACCAAAATCATAAAACTATCCTCAATAATAATTGCATGAACAAAAATTCCACCACTAAGCGCAACCTTAATACTAACACTACTATCTCTAGCAGGATTACCCCCACTAACCGGGTTCCTACCAAAATGACTCATCATCCAAGAGTTGACTAAGCAAGAAATAACATCTACAGCTACAATCATCGCACTCCTATCCCTACTTGGCCTTTTCTTCTATCTCCGCCTAGCCTACTGTGCAACAATCACACTACCCCCCAACTCTATTAACTACATAAAACAATGACAAACCAATAAATCAGTTAATACCATCATCACAACCTTCACTACTCTAACAATTCTACTCCTACCACTTTCCCCTATAATCTCAACAATCTCCTAGAAACTTAGGATAACCAAAACCGAAGGCCTTCAAAGCCTTAAACAAGAGTTAAACCCTCTTAGTTTCTGCTAAGATTCGCAGGATACTACCCTGCATCCTCTGAATGCAACTCAAATGCTTTAATTAAGCTAGAACCTTACTCTAGACAGATGGGCTTCGATCCCATAACATTCTAGTTAACAGCTAAATGCCTTAACCAACCGGCTTCTGCCTAAAGACTCTGGCACATATCCAATGCACATCTCTAAGCTTGCAACTTAGTATGAACTTCACTACAGAGCCGATAAGAAGAGGAATTGAACCCCTGTAAAAAGGTCTACAGCCTAACGCCTTAACACTCAGCCATCTTACCTGTGACTTTCATTAACCGATGATTATTCTCTACCAACCACAAAGACATTGGCACCCTTTACCTTATCTTCGGAGCATGAGCCGGTATAATTGGAACCGCCCTAAGCCTTCTAATCCGAGCCGAACTTGGACAACCAGGTACCCTCCTAGGTGATGATCAAATTTACAACGTCATCGTAACCGCCCATGCTTTCGTAATAATTTTCTTTATAGTCATACCTATCATAATTGGAGGATTTGGTAACTGATTAGTCCCACTAATAATTGGTGCACCCGATATAGCATTCCCACGAATAAATAACATAAGCTTCTGACTCCTACCCCCATCTTTCCTCCTACTTCTAGCCTCCTCTACAGTAGAAGCAGGTGCAGGAACAGGATGAACAGTATACCCACCCCTAGCAGGTAATCTAGCCCATGCAGGAGCCTCAGTAGACCTAGCTATCTTTTCTCTCCATTTAGCCGGTGTCTCCTCTATCTTAGGAGCAATCAATTTCATCACAACTGCAATTAATATAAAACCACCAGCCCTTTCACAATACCAAACCCCCTTATTTGTTTGATCAGTCCTTATCACTGCCGTCCTACTTCTTCTCTCCTTACCCGTCCTAGCCGCTGGCATCACAATACTCCTAACGGATCGTAATCTAAATACTACATTCTTCGACCCTGCTGGAGGCGGAGACCCCATCCTGTACCAACACCTATTCTGATTCTTCGGTCACCCAGAAGTCTATATCCTAATTCTACCTGGATTCGGAATTATCTCTCACGTAGTAGCATACTATGCCGGTAAAAAAGAACCTTTTGGTTACATAGGAATAGTTTGAGCAATACTTTCAATCGGATTCCTAGGCTTTATCGTCTGAGCCCACCACATATTCACTGTAGGAATAGACGTAGATACCCGAGCATACTTTACATCAGCCACTATAATCATTGCAATTCCCACAGGTATCAAAGTCTTTAGCTGACTAGCCACCCTTCACGGAGGAACTATTAAATGAGACCCACCTATACTATGAGCTCTAGGCTTCATTTTCCTATTTACCATTGGAGGTTTAACAGGAATTGTTCTAGCCAACTCTTCACTAGACATTGCCCTTCACGATACATACTATGTAGTAGCCCATTTCCATTATGTCCTATCTATAGGAGCAGTATTCGCTATCCTAGCAGGATTCACACACTGATTCCCCCTATTCACCGGTTATACCCTACATCCATCATGAGCCAAAGCACACTTTGGAGTTATATTCACCGGAGTAAACCTCACCTTCTTCCCTCAACACTTCTTAGGTCTAGCTGGAATACCACGACGATACTCAGACTATCCAGATGCTTACACCCTATGAAATGCTCTATCCTCAATTGGCTCCCTCATTTCCATAACCGCCGTAATCATACTAATATTCCTTATCTGAGAAGCCTTTGCATCCAAACGTAAAGTCCTACAGCCAGAGCTAATCAATACTAATATTGAATGAATTCACGGCTGCCCACCCCCTTATCACACCTTTGAAGAACCAGCATACGTACAAATCCAAGAAAGGAAGGAATCGAACCCTCACAAGCTGGTTTCAAGCCAACCGCATTAAACCACTTATGCTTCTTTCTTATGGGTTGTTAGTAAAACTATTACATAACCTTGTCAAGGTTAAATTGCAGGTGAAACCCCTGTACACCCCATCATTCCACATGGCCAACCACTCACAATTTGGTTTCCAAGACGCATCATCGCCTATCATAGAAGAACTCGTAGAATTCCACGACCACGCCCTAATAGTAGCCCTAGCTATCTGCAGCCTAGTCCTCTACCTTTTAGCATTAATACTCATAGAAAAACTATCATCCAACACTGTCGATGCCCAAGAAATCGAACTCGTCTGAACAATTCTCCCTGCTATCGTCCTAGTTATACTCGCTCTTCCATCCCTTCAAATCCTATATATAATAGACGAAATTGACGAACCCGACCTAACCCTAAAAGCCATCGGTCACCAATGATATTGAACCTACGAATATACAGACTTCAAAGATCTGTCATTCGACTCTTATATAATTCCAACATCAGACTTATCACTAGGTAATTTCCGCCTACTAGAAGTTGACCACCGTATTGTCATCCCAATAGAATCCCCAATCCGAGTAATCGTTACCGCCGACGACGTCCTCCACTCATGGGCCGTTCCAAGCCTAGGTGTGAAAACTGATGCAATCCCAGGACGACTCAACCAAACTTCATTTATCACTACACGACCCGGAATCTTCTACGGCCAATGCTCAGAAATCTGCGGTGCTAATCACAGCTTTATACCCATCGTAGTAGAATCTGCACCCCTAAATTACTTCGAAAACTGATCATCTCTCCTATCATCTTAATCATTAAGAAGCTATGAATCAGCACTAGCCTTTTAAGCTAGAGAAAGAGGACAATATTCTCCTCCTTAATGATATGCCACAACTAAACCCTAACCCATGATTTTTTATCATACTAGCATCCTGATTAACCTTCTCATTTATTCTTCAACCTAAACTCCTAACATTCACCTCTACTAACCTACCGTCCGACAAAGCCAAAACTAATTCAAAAACCTCCCCCTGAAACTGACCATGAACCTAAGCTTCTTTGACCAATTCATAAGTCCATCCTTACTAGGAATCCCACTAATCCTAATCTCATTATTATTCCCAATACTCTTATTTCCCTCCCCCAATAACCGATGAATCCCTAACCGTTACCTAACCCTCCAACTATGATTCTTTAATCTCACTACAAAACAACTACTAACTCCACTTAACAAGAAAGGTCACAAATGAGCCCTCATCTTAACATCCCTGATAACCTTTCTGCTGACAATTAATCTCCTAGGCTTGTTACCCTATACCTTTACACCTACCACTCAACTATCAATGAACATAGCACTAGCATTTCCTCTCTGACTGGCTACCCTACTAACAGGTCTCCGAAACCAACCCTCTGCTTCCTTAGGCCATTTACTACCAGAAGGCACCCCAACACCTCTAATCCCCGCCCTAATTCTAATCGAAACAACAAGCCTACTAATCCGACCACTAGCACTAGGAGTGCGCCTAACAGCCAACTTAACTGCAGGCCATCTACTTATCCAACTTATCTCAACCGCTACCACTGCCCTCCTCCCAATCATACCAACAGTGTCCATCCTAACAGTTATCATCCTTCTCCTACTCACAATCCTAGAAGTGGCAGTAGCTATAATCCAAGCTTACGTATTTGTCCTTCTATTAAGTCTTTACCTACAAGAAAACATTTAATATCCTAATGGCCCACCAAGCACATTCATTCCACCTAGTAGACCCAAGCCCTTGACCAATCTTCGGAGCAGCCGCCGCTCTACTCACAACCTCAGGTCTCGCTATATGATTTCACTACAACTCCCCCAACCTCCTTACTATCGGACTATTATCTATACTTCTAGTAATACTTCAATGATGACGAGACATCGTACGAGAAAGTACATTCCAAGGCCATCACACCCCTCTAGTCCAAAAAGGATTACGCTATGGAATAATCCTATTTATTACATCTGAAGCATTCTTCTTCCTTGGATTCTTTTGAGCATTCTTCCACTCCAGCCTTGCCCCTACACCAGAACTAGGTGCCCAATGACCCCCTACAGGAATCAAACCACTAAACCCTATAGAAGTCCCTCTACTAAACACCGCTATCTTACTAGCATCAGGTGTCACCGTCACATGAGCCCACCACAGCATCACAGAAAGTAACCGAAAACAAGCAATCCAAGCCCTACTCATAACAGTACTTCTAGGATTCTACTTTACAGCCCTACAAGCCATAGAATATTACGAAGCCTCATTTTCCATCGCAGACGGAGTCTACGGATCAACCTTCTTCGTTGCTACAGGATTTCACGGCCTCCATGTTATTATCGGATCATCCTTTCTTCTTATTTGCCTCCTCCGACTAATCAAATACCATTTTACACCAAACCACCATTTCGGCTTTGAAGCAGCAGCTTGATACTGGCATTTTGTCGACGTTATCTGACTTTTCCTCTACATAACTATCTACTGATGAGGATCTTGCTCTTCTAGTATATCCATTACAATTGACTTCCAATCTCTAGAATCTGGCCTATAACCCAGAGAAGAGCAATTAACATAATTTCATTCATATTAATCCTATCCATATCCTTAAGCATTATCCTAACCACAGTAAACTTCTGACTATCACAAATAAACCCAGACTCAGAAAAATTATCCCCATACGAATGCGGATTTGACCCACTAGGATCTGCCCGACTCCCATTCTCCATCCGATTTTTCCTAGTCGCAATCCTATTTCTCCTCTTTGACTTAGAAATTGCACTCCTCCTCCCCCTACCATGAGCTACCCAACTCCAATCACCCTTATCCACCCTCATCTTAACCTCCACTATCATTACCTTACTAACACTAGGACTCATCTACGAATGAGCCCAAGGAGGATTAGAATGAGCAGAATAACCCCCCCCTCCCCCCAGAAAGTTAGTCTAACAAAGACAGTTGATTTCGACTCAACAAATCATAGCCCACCCCTATGACTTTCTTAATGACCTTTCTACATTTAACCCTCTACTCAACCTTTACTCTAAGCAGCCTAGGACTAGCTTTTCATCGAACCCACCTAATCTCCGCCCTACTCTGCCTAGAAAGCATGATACTATCCATGTACATTATCCTAACAATATGACCTGTACAGACCCAAACAACATCCCCAACTCTAATACCAATCCTTATACTAGCATTCTCTGCCTGTGAAGCAGGAACCGGCCTCGCAATCTTAGTTGCATCCACCCGAACCCATGGCTCAGATCACCTCCACAACTTAAACCTCCTACAATGCTAAAAATCCTAATCCCAACATTCATACTCATCCCAACAGCCCTACTGTCCCCCACAAAACATTTATGAACTAACATCACTATACACAGCCTATTAATTGCAGCTATTAGCCTACAATGACTAACCCCTACTTATTTTCCTACAAAAAACCTCAACCAATGAACAGGTATTGACCCAATTTCATCTCCCCTACTAGTACTAGCCTGTTGATTACTTCCACTAATACTAATTGCTAGTCAAAACCACACCCAACAAGAACCCCCCTCACGAAAAAAAATTTTCATCGTAACTATAATCCTTACACAACCATTCATTCTCCTAGCTTTTTCAGCCCTAGAATTAATATTATTCTACATCACATTTGAAGCCACCCTAATCCCAACACTGATCCTAGTAACACGCTGAGGCAGCCAACCAGAACGATTAAGCGCTGGAATCTACCTTTTATTTTACACACTAATTAGCTCACTTCCCTTACTAGTTGCTATCTTACATCTTCACACCCAAACAGGCACCCTAAACCTGATACTAATGAAACTTTTACACCCCTCACTCACTAACTCATGAACAGGACTAATATCTAGTCTAGCTTTACTTCTAGCTTTTATAGTAAAAGCCCCACTTTACGGCCTCCATCTATGACTCCCAAAAGCCCATGTAGAAGCACCAATCGCAGGATCTATACTACTCGCTGCACTACTTCTAAAACTAGGAGGCTACGGTATCATACGAACCTCAATATTTATAGATTCCATCTCATCTTACCTACACTATCCATTCCTTACTCTAGCTCTATGAGGCGCACTAATAACCAGTTCAATCTGCCTCCGTCAAATTGATCTAAAATCTCTAATCGCATATTCATCTGTAAGTCACATAGGTCTAGTTATCGCTGCAACTATAATCCAAACCCAGTGATCATTTTCAGGAGCAATAATCCTGATAATCTCACATGGTCTAACATCCTCAATACTATTCTGCTTAGCTAACACAAATTACGAACGAACCCACAGCCGAATTTTATTTCTAACACGAGGTCTACAACCTCTCCTACCACTCATAGCCACTTGATGATTACTAGCTAACCTCACAAACATAGCTCTCCCCCCTACTACCAACTTAATAGCCGAACTAACGATCATAATTACCCTCTTCAACTGATCTACCTTTACTATTATCTTAACCGGAACTGCCACCCTACTAACCGCATCATACACCTTATTTATACTACTAATAACTCAACGAGGAACTCCACCCTCTTACATCACATCCATCCAAAATTCAAACACACGAGAACACATTTTAATAACCCTCCACATCATACCTTCTCTCCTCCTTATCCTAAAACCTGAACTAATCTCAGGAATCCCCTCATGCAAGCATAGTTTAAAACCAAACATTAGACTGTGATCCTAAAAATAGAAGTTAAACCCTTCTTGCCTGCCGAGGGGGGTTTAACCAGCAAGAACTGCTAATTCCTGCATCTGAGCCTAAAACCTCAGCCCCCTTGCTTCCAAAGGATAACAGTAATCCACTGGTCTTAGGAGCCACCCATCTTGGTGCAAATCCAAGTGGAAGCAGTGGACCTCCCATTAATCCTCAACATCTTCCTCCTTCTAACTCTAACAATTCTACTCACCCCAATTACTCTACCATTCCTAATTAAAAACTATCAAAACTCCCCATATTCCATCACACAAGCCATCAAAATATCCTTCATCTCTAGCCTAATCCCAATAACCCTGTTTATATATGGAGGCATAGAAAACATTACTTTCCACTGAGAATGAAAATTTATCATAAACTTCAAAATCCCATTAACCCTAAAAATAGATCAATATTCACTCACGTTCTTTCCTATCGCACTATTCGTTACCTGGTCAATTCTACAATTTGCATCATGATACATAGCATCAGAACCACAAATCACAAAATTCTTTTCCTTTCTTCTAATCTTCCTAATCGCTATACTAACCCTTACAATCGCCAACAACATATTCCTCCTATTCATTGGCTGAGAGGGAGTCGGAATCATGTCCTTTCTTCTTATTGGTTGATGACATGGACGAGCAGAAGCTAACACCGCTGCACTCCAAGCTGTCCTTTACAACCGAATCGGAGACATCGGACTTATCCTATGTATAGCCTGACTAGCATCTATAACAAACTCATGAGAAATCCAATTACACCCCTCCCAAAACCAAACCCCCCTACTTCCCCTCCTAGGTCTAATTTTAGCCGCCACAGGAAAATCCGCTCAATTTGGTCTTCATCCCTGACTACCCGCTGCCATAGAAGGTCCAACCCCAGTCTCAGCCCTCCTCCACTCCAGCACTATAGTAGTAGCCGGAATCTTCCTACTCATTCGTACTCATCCACTATTCAACACCAACGAAATTGCTCTATCCACTTGCCTCTGTATAGGCGCCCTATCAACACTTTTCGCTGCCATATGTGCTCTCACCCAAAATGATATCAAGAAAATTATTGCTTTCTCTACATCTAGTCAACTAGGATTAATAATAGTTACAATCGGGTTAAACCTCCCTCAACTAGCATTCCTACATATCTCAACCCATGCATTTTTCAAAGCTATATTATTCCTCTGCTCAGGATCTATCATCCATAATCTCAACGGAGAACAAGACATCCGAAAAATAGGAGGCCTACAAAAAACACTACCAACAACCACTTCATGCCTCACCATCGGTAATCTAGCTTTAATAGGCACCCCTTTTCTAGCCGGGTTCTACTCAAAAGACCTTATCATCGAAAGCATAAACACATCCCACTTAAATGCTTGAGCACTTTTACTAACTCTCCTAGCCACATCATTCACCGCAACTTACAGCTTACGTATAACCCTTCTAGTACAAACAGGCTTCACTCGAACAACCTCCACCTCCCCAATTAATGAAAACAACCCAATAATCATTAACCCAATCACACGCCTCGCACTAGGAAGTATCATAGCTGGATTACTAATTACCTCCTACATCCCCCCTACAAAAACCCCGCCCATGACCATACCATTAATCACAAAAATTGCCGCCATCATCGTAACAATCCTAGGCATTATCCTCGCCTTAGAAATAACAAAAATAACTCACATACTCATTAAACCTAAGCAAAACCCACTCCTTAACTTTTCAATAACCCTAGGCTACTTTAACCCTCTCATTCATCGCCTTAGTTCAACAAAACTCCTAAACAACGGACAAAAAATTGCCTCCCACTTAATTGACCTATCTTGATTTAAAAAAATAGGTCCTGAAGGGCTAGCCTCAATACAACTCAAAGCAACCAAAATTTCAACAACTCTCCATACCGGACTAATCAAAACATACTTAGCAACCTTCACCCTATCCATCTTGATCATTCTCATTTCATCTACCCACAGATTTAAAAACTAATGGCACCCAACATCCGAAAACATCACCCCATCCTAAAAATAATTAATAATTCATTAATCGACTTACCAACCCCATCAAACATCTCAGCCTGATGAAACTTTGGATCCATCTTGGGCATCTGCCTCATAACACAAATCATTACAGGCCTACTAATAGCAATACATTATACAGCAGACACTACCTTAGCCTTTACATCCGTAGCCCACACATGCCGAAACGTTCAATTCGGTTGACTAATCCGTAACCTCCATGCAAACGGAGCCTCAATATTCTTCATCTGCATTTACCTTCACATTGGACGAGGATTCTACTACGGCTCTTACCTTTTTAAAGAAACCTGAAACACAGGAATTATCCTTTTACTAACCCTTATAGCAACAGCCTTCGTAGGATACGTTTTACCATGAGGCCAAATATCATTCTGAGGTGCTACAGTTATCACCAACTTATTCTCAGCAATCCCTTATATTGGACAAACACTTGTAGAATGAGCGTGAGGAGGATTCTCAGTAGACAACCCAACATTAACTCGATTTTTCGCTCTTCACTTCCTCTTACCATTCGCTATTGCAGGCCTCACATTCATCCACCTAACCTTCCTACATGAAACCGGCTCAAACAACCCTTTAGGAATCTCATCAAACTGCGACAAAATCCCATTCCACCCATACTTCTCTGCTAAAGATATTCTAGGCTTCATAGCCATACTAATTCCACTAACCGCACTAGCAATATTTTCACCAAATCTTCTAGGCGACCCAGAAAACTTCACCCCAGCAAACCCACTAGTTACTCCTCCACATATTAAACCAGAGTGATACTTCTTATTCGCATATGCTATTCTACGATCAATCCCAAACAAACTAGGCGGAGTCCTAGCCCTTGCCGCTTCAGTCCTAATCCTATTCCTAGTTCCATTCCTTCATATATCAAAACAACGAGCAATAACTTTTCGTCCCCTATCCCAACTCATGTTCTGAATCCTAGTTACCAATCTGCTTATCCTCACATGAGTAGGAAGCCAACCAGTTGAACATCCATTTATCATCATCGGACAATTAGCTTCACTCACCTATTTCATGACACTCCTCATCCTATTCCCAATCATCGGAGCCTTAGAAAACAAAATCCTTAAACTATAAGCACTCTAATAGTTTAATCAAAACACTGGTCTTGTAAACCAGAAACTGAAGGCTTACTACCTTCTTAGAGTTCACTCCCAAAAATTCATTCATAAATGATGAAGAGGCCCCCCCTCCCCCCATTTTTACTGGGTATGTATTACTTCGCATTACATTATCTTCCACATCACACATGAACTCCATGCAGTAATATTTCACATAACATGATTGCCCAAACTACATAAATTTTCATGCCTAAAGACATAAACACGACAACAAGATATCACAAGATCCAGGCACATTTCTACCACAAGGAATAACCATGTCATGGTTTAGGAATAATTTCACTAGATCGGACTAAAACCTTAACTTGTTAACTTTTACATAAACGAATTTCCAGTACACGAATACCGTCACAGTACACTAAACCATGCTCTAGGACTATTTGTCCACTTAACCTTGCTCTTGATCGCCCCCAAGAGGCGCTGGGTTATTTATTAATCGTACCCCTCACGAGAACCGAGCTACCCGGCGTTAGGAAAACTTATCACGACCAGCTTCAGGACCATACTTTCCCCCTAAACCCTCGCCCATCTTGCTCTTTTGCGCCTCTGGTTCCTCGGTCAGGGCCATAACTTGTTTGATTTAATCCTGCTTGCTCTCCGTAACTATTGGTTGGGTATGCACACGGATCACTCTAGTTCGTAATCTCGACATTTTCCCTTTTCTTAGCTTTTGGTTTTTTTCTCTATAAGATCTCAGTAAACTTCTCGACGCGGCGGGCACCCCCCGGTGTTGAACATGTCCATCTTGTGGCCCTCGAACGGTTTTGTCACCTTCAGGAGCAAATTAATGATACGGTTTCAGGGGTAATTCAGTCTAATAATGTAGCCCTGATGCACTTTCACGGTACATTTGGCTTGGTGGGTACCCATCGTCTCTTAGCTAGCGAGCAAATTAATGAATGCTCGATAAGCATATTTTTGCCTTGAAAATTTCACAAAATTCACGCAAAAATTATGCAAATTTATACCCCTTTCTAGGGGGATACCATTAATAAATCACCAAATTTTTCCATTTTTTTTCATCACTTTGTCATGACAAAAATTTTTTACTTAACAAACGTTCACTTTCCCCTAAAAAATCAACTAAACAATAATCATGATTTTTATTTTTTATTTTTTATTTTTTATTTTTTATTTTTTATTTTTTTGTCCTTGCTTTTGTTCTTATTTTTATTTTATTTTTATTTTATTTTTATTTTATTTTTATCTTTGTTTTTTGTTTTTTGTTTTTTGTTTTTTGTTTTTTGTTTTTTGTTTTTTGTTTTTTGTTTTTTGTTTTTTGTTTTTTGTTT
>JAWWMP010000033.1:0-22593 GCA_035047865.1 Dendrocincla tyrannina
GATCTAATAATTAATATACAGAATAAAATATTTTTATTAGTAGTAGGTTATTCTGAATAAACTCACCCTCACTTCTTGTGAAATTACTAAGTCAGAGTCCAGCAACAAGCCTTGAGGTATAGTTGCTTATTTACCTTCTATTTTCATAGGCAAACAAAAACATTGTCATTTTAGTTTTTCTACCCACAGCACATTAGCCGTTCTGTTCCCCTGGATGAGCTTGGCAGTAGAAAAGATCTTTTCAGTTTGTTACCTTTGTTAAAAGAAACGACCCAGTTTCTGAAATGTGTTGTCAGTATTCAAGATAGCAGTAAAACAGGTCCTGCAATTCCATCTCTAATATTTTTATATTAACTAATTTTATAATTATCTAAAATTATTTTATCAGCAGTTTGGTGCTGGAATTGCCTTTAGTTTCAATTGTGAATTGTAAAATTTGAAAAGCTGATGTTCATTTGTCATCATATTCTCCTCCTTTTTCTATTCACCTGATTCTTTATGAAATATTTTGAAGATTTCTGTCAGTCTTATTACATTTGGGATAGTCAGAAGAAATCACAAGCAATGGGGGGAAAAAGAGGATTCCATAACCCTCATGTGATTGCCTTTAATACCCACTTTTCTTCTGTTAGACTTACTTAAACTTATATTAGTTAAATTTATTCTTTTGTTAAACTGCATTTTTCATGAAGAACTATAATAAGGTCCTTAGGTATGGAACATCATAAGAAATAACATCTGCACTGTGTGTGCAATATACAGAAGTACATGGGAATTTGAAGCACATCAACTTCAATGAGAGGACGTGTTAAAATACTTGAAATCAGTCTCATTCTGTGCATGAGAGATTTTTACTTGTGATTTTCATATATATCATATTCTCTTCTCACAAATAATTTTCTCTCAAAACTTGTTTTATGATAGATTGTTACTCAAGAAAGTAATAAAATCCTTCCAGAAATTTATGAGAGGAAAGTCCCTCCTCAGAAGAAATCTGGAGAACACATATTGATAAAAGACAAATTTTAGGGAATTGGCAGGCACAACAAACAATAGTAATAATTAAAAACAAATAAAATCAGAAATATACCTCTATGTCCATGCATGGTATGAGTAGTGTTCTTAAAAGCTTAATTCTTAAGATACACAAACTGATACTGGTTAGATAATTTTTGGGTACTAAAAAAATATTTCCCATAGAAGGTCAGTTTGAGAACAGTACGTTGAAGGAATAGGGATCATTAAAGAAAATGGTGAGAAATCATAGAGCTGACTTGCAAGAAAAGGTTGCAGATTAGCATCAAGGCTTGTTTCTTTATGATCCAAAGAGGACTATGAGTGAGGAGGAACATACTTGTTCAACAGGGATTTCAGTATAAACCTTGCAGGGAGTTACACTGACAAAAATTAATTTCTGGACCACTGCGGGCTTTTGAGATTTCCCTGCTGGTCACAGCAAAGCATTCCTGTCCCAGAGAAAAGTTTCAAGATGTGATTCATCACCACATAATATTGTACTTTCACAGTGCTGTCACCCCTAGGAAGAACAGCTTTTATCCTGACAAATGAACTGAAATTCTACAGAGGTATCTGGCTTGACACTCCCAAGGACTGTCGCCCAGTTTTAGCTGTGGCCTTGTGAATGGTGGTATGCTCATTTGAAATATTATTATAGCATAAAGTATTTATATCCTTCCATATTGTCTGCCCTATTTTTTCCTCTTTTATGTGTGTGGTTAGTTAGGTTGTTGGACTTCTGATGTGAACCCACACTCTTCCACACATCTCAAAAGCTACTGGAAATATAATGTGAACAGTAGTTTGTAAATTAAATATGCTTAAGTAGCAGAAAACTGCAGTAACTAAGGGTGATATATGGACTTGGAAGACTAACTCTAACTTTGTGGATTCAATTATAATTACAGCTGTATGAGCTGGCGCATTGGTAAGACGAACCTGCCAATACTGGCTTACTAGAAACTGAAGGAAGGCTGACCACATCATCAAAGAATAGCTCTTTGATGACATAGTACCTGCAGCTCTCCAGATGATGGCCCACAGGTCCAGCTGAAGACACTAGCTGTTTTTTTGGGAGGCATCAAACAGAAGGGATGATGGTTTGTTGCCAGGATCAAAGGTAAGAGGGTTATTTACCCTTAGTAAGTTTAGGGAGAAGACCTAACTTTCTAGAACAAAGAAGGGGAAATTACAAAAATATATTGGATTTTGGAGGTATATGGATAGCTGAGGTGTGTCAGAGCTGGGTTACAGTTACTTATTAGGAAGTAAAGGGAAGAAATGCAGTGCTTAACACTCTCTCCAGCTCTGCTAAACTATTTATGAAGAGCTAACTATAATTAGAAATCCAAATTTAAAAGATAATAAACCAAAAATTTACTTTAAAAAGTGGGCAGATACCCAACTATTTTTACTGAGCAGCATTGGAATGTTAATGTGGAACATATGCAAAGCTGTTATGAAAAAAACCCAAAAACACCTCTTTAATGCTAATATCCAAATAGAATGAATGATAATTGCATTAAGCACCAACTGGGAGTCAGCATAGGTCCCTGAGAACTGGAAATCTCAGTTACTGGAAGTACATTACAGGATAAATTGATACTGACAGATCTAGTTTAGCAAAATTTTTTTACCAAAAAAATATGAAAGGGAGAAGAAACCAAAATTTGTCTTGCAGAATGAATGAAACTGTCTTGTCAGGTAGTAAGAACCAGAATAATACTTATCTAATTACACCTATTTAAAAATGTATGTGATTGTACAGCCTCATATAAAAAAATGGAATTTGTGAATAATCTACACAACTGCTTTCACAATTTGGTTCATCCATTTGTTTAAGGTTTAGGAAAATAATCACCTAAGTCAGCAGCCTTATTTTGTCCCTCAACACATGCCTACATGGAATCATAGGGAGAATTTATGGTGGGTGGAATGTAATTATCTGACCTGAAATTTACCCAGAACATGAGGTTAATAATGCAAAGCTTTCCAGACACATATTTCACATACTGATCACTATTTCTTTATAGTGTTCTTGATGATGGGTAAGCCAAAATCACGAGGGTGAGAAGTAATGTAAAATATTTCAAAACATGAATGCAAAGCTTACTGCTGTATTTTGGCAACAGCCACATCAGAGAGACTACACTGAATCAGGCTTCTTGGGTAGTGACTTCTCCTGAGTGAAGCAGATCCCATTACAAAGAGCTGTGGCACAAAGCCCAGAGAGAAAAGCTTTGCTGGATTTGTGCTACTTCTCTCCAGAACCAGTCTGAGTGTTTCTGCATCCTGCTTCTAGAAAGGACAACTGATGTGAATGACTCTGGATGGAGCTACTCAGGTCCTGCCAATGTTTTTAGCTCTGTCTCAGTGCTGTTATTAGAGCTAAAAGTAAAGCTGGATATGGCAAGGACAAAGAGGATTTGTGTGCATGGAAGAAAAGGACAAAACAGAGAGGACATGCTTTTCAAGTGAGTCAGGAGAACATCAAGTCAAGACTTAAAGGAAAAAGGGTATCAAGCTACAGTTTATTTAAAATTACTTTGTGACACTCAAGATAATCTACTAATCTTTGGCATATCACTGAAAAAGTGCACAGTGAAATCACATCTTGTGTTTAGGTCTGGCATCCACCAAAATCCATAAGAATACTAAGAAAAATACAAACAACAGCTACAGAAGTGATCAGAGATATAGAGCATTAATCATATAATGAAATAGAGAACCTAGGAAAATAAACAGCTGAGAGAGGACATGAAATCTTGTTCTGGGTGAAATTTAGGTGCATAAAAAGATGTGTTCATTAGAAGAGGAAATATTTTTATTTTTTTTTTATTTTTATTTTTTTTAAATAAAAGTATCAGCTGAAACTGTCAGGTAGGATATTCAAGACAATTTTTTTTCCGTACCACTCACAATACAACAGTGGAACTCACTGTCATACAATGTCAGCATCTTCTGCTGATCTGGAGACGTCCAGCTAGTTAGGGCTACCAGCCACAGGAAAATCCCAGACAAATACGTAAAACCCGATCCCCCTCCCAGTCTGCCCAGAAAAATCTTTCTGGCAGAAGAAGGAAGAAATGTCCGGGGAACCCACCCTTAGGGTGGCCCTAAGGCTTATAATGTTCTTAAAATGGATTAGTGGGAAAAAGTGAAAAGGAAGTGGTGATCTCCACTCATCTGTTTCTATGCCACATACGAAAATGATGGTATGTGCTACTAAATCCATGCTCTTATGGGAAAATCACAGTGTGCAGTGCACAATCCACACTGCAGACTGGAAGATTGGTTTGTTCATATCTATTTTATGACAAAAAACCTCAGAACCCAAACCAAAACAAAAAAAAAAACCACAAAACTCAACAAAACCCAAACAAACAAAGAAAAAACATATTGTCTCATATGTCTCATATTGTCTGTTTAAATGGTTGGAATTTTTGAAAGTAAGATGCAACAAAAATAAAAAAAATCTTGCAGCCAACAAAAGGATGCTCATCTTGACATACACAAAGCACGTCATTGTAGAGGTGAAATCTTATAATTATCTTTCAGTAAATATTTGCCATTTTTTTCATTTAGAATGTGGTTACAGACTAGTGTTTGAGGAGAGTTAATTTCAAAAAACTGACAGCAATGAGAAATCACCTGTAGAAAACAATGTTCAGCAAAAAAAAGAGATTATCAGGAAGGGTTCAAAAAAGTTTTCTCTCTTATCCCAGGTTCAGAACCCCAGAATTATAAGATATTAATGGTGATAAAGAAAAATAATCTAATAGGAAGGAGAAATGGTGGCAAATATGAAAATTAAAAGTCACCTTGAAGGAAGAAAAAGAGTGAAAACCAGCAGCAAAGTACAGTATTAGATTAGGAACTGTGGCAAAAATTATGAAAGAAGCCAAAGAATGCAAGGAGGAACACTTTGCCAATCCTGAGAAAAGTAATAGCACCAAGGAAAACCTGCGAGTGTCCATGCCACTATGTACATGGAAATATTAGTTCATCTGCTACTAATGACACAAAGGAAACAGTGTTCAATGTTTCTGCTTTTTATTCAGGACAGATCTGGAGGGTACATTCTTATCAAAGGGCACTGCTGAAAATATTTCCAGTTCTACAGCAAAGCAGGAGGCTGATAAATCACTAGGTGAGGATACCCTCAACTGCAAGTGGGAAGAGAGCAAACACATGAGCTGTTTCAAACACTGAAGAAACTGCAGAGGTGTAAAAGAAGGCTACAGCTGAGGTAAACACTGTGAAAGTTTAACTATAAGGGTGTCAACTTTGGCATTAGTCCCTGACAGAATAATGCAATACATAATTTATAATATCATTAATAGAGAATTAAAAAATGACATGATGAATATCAGAATGAAAAATTAAGGAAAATACATCTTCAATGTTTTGGGGTGTTTTTTTCATATCATATCTCTACTTTCATATCTGAAGAAATTAAACATTTAGTGATAATAATGTTGATAGAGATTTCTGTAGGATATCTGACTTGGTATTTTCTTTTACTTTGATCAAGAGACATATGTAGTGGATTCAGAGTATTGCCCCTTTAAATGAAACACTGGTGAAGGACCCATATGGAATTTTGCACAAGGAATCACTTGTGAGGCATCTCTGGTGAAGTCCTACAAGCTTTAATTAATGGTCATTCACTACTTAATGTTTTTATTGAATAGCTGGAAGAAAACACTGAATTGTTATATATCTTACTTAGAGATTACATAAATAGGAAAGAATGCTTGATAACAAAGAGAATTAGTCAGTTACTTTGAATAATTTGCTTTCTGTGGTCAGCTGCAGGCACTGGAGTGGTTTTCAGTAGAAGTAGACTGTGTTTATTTACTAGGATAGAAGTACCTCTGCAAATGACTTGTGAGCTGTAAAGGATAGAGAGCTGAGCTCAAATCTCCAGTATAACACTGAAACAAAAAGGATAATACAGTTCTTATAAATATATAAGGGGAGGAATCTGAAGAAAACTAGAGGATGTTACTTTATCTCTGGTTGTGCACTACTGTGATGGTGTGTTTCGAGTTGATGTTAAGTCATGTAGAAAACTGTGGAGGTAGAAAGAACTTTCTCATAAAATTATAGGATGGTGAAAGATATTTTACAGCTAAGTCTTGGAAACTCTGGTCTATCTGTATTATCTGTGAATGAGATTGTTGACAAGAATCAAGTTTGATGTGAGTGCATGAACAGATACTTAATAGCAAAGGCTCTTCTTATCAGAATTGGTGACTGAAAATAAATACAATCAAATTTAGCCTTGAAACAAAGTGGAAATTTTAGTCTTTTTTGAGCTAATTGATCACTGAAGTTACTTAAAAAGTTTGACTTGCATTTCCTCTGTCCCTGGAAAAAGCACTAAATTTTGCTAAGTTTCTTCTAGTTGAAATAAAAGTAATTTGGATTTATTGTATATTTGTTGAGTAAGTGTAGCTAATTATACCATAACATCCCACACTGCAGTGTTTTAAACTAATAGTTCTACTTCATTAATGTGGGGTTTTTTTCCTGAGATACATTCCCAATCATTTTCCCCATGCTATGGATTCATGCCCAGTTTTGAGGCTGGCTATGCCTATACTTTTTTGGGACAACATTTTGCTTCAGAAGGTTTGCAGACAATGCAAACCCAAAGTGATAGATGTCTAAATGGACAATCACCTGAAACAAATCTGTACTGTAAAGTAAACTTGCCCGTGTCTCCTTTTCTGGAGATACTCAAGCACTACCTGGACACAATCCTGTGCAATCTGCTGTAGGCAAACCTGCTTTAGCAGGGATGTTGGACTAGATGGTCTCCAGAGGTTCTTTCCAACCCAAATCATTCTGTGATTCTGTTACTCTTAATTCTTTAAGCACACAGAGCTCTTGTGCGTGGTACAATAGCAAATTTAGAGTGACCAATACAGACTAGATCACAGAGGGCATCTATCACAAAGTTTCCTTCTATTCCTTCATGGTAACTCTCCATAGGTCCTCCTAGTGCCTACCAACAGCAAAGCTGAACTACTGTTTGGAATTTCCTCTGAGTTGCAAATGTTATCCCTTGTTACTCGAATGAAAAGTCACATTAGAGCAAGATACTTTTGATGGTTCAGTATTTTTGATGCAATTCTGAGCTCCTTTAAAGGCTCTATGAAATCTATCTTTTCTGAATACTAAAGAGAAGTCAGGGAAACTCTCATCTGCATGATGCTTTCAGAGAGCGGTGCTCTCTGAAGCTCTCTGTAGACCACCTCTAGGGGTTTCCAGGACCTTTCTACACTCAGTCAGAGAGGGAGACCCATTGTGTAGAGATCCTTTCTGAGGGCAGAGCTGTATAGCTCCAAACAGACGGGAAGAAAAGGGAACAGAGGGACCTTATATGTTCTGTATGGAAGGCACCAGTATGGGAAAAAAAACCAGCAGGAAACCAGGTGCACTAGAAGCAGGATATAATACAAGGTGTAAACAAACCAGAATCAGCAGCCTCCTGGAACATACAGGATGCAGGGATGCCTTCTGGATGTTTCTAGAAGCTACCGGGGCAGCTAAAAGGGCTGAATCATCCAGCATGGCACCTTAGTCTTTCAAACCAAGGTCAGCATTACCCAAAAGTTGTACTGGGTTCAATCCAGCTACAGTTCCTTTAGGCCAAGGTTTTTAATCAAACACTTCTAGATTATGACATTTCATCCAGTTGTTTTGCTCTGCTCTTCTCCCTCTCTGATCCTGGTACAAATTCCCTTTGTTCCAGTGCAACTGTCTCTGTGGCAATGCTCTCAGCCAGGGAAATTATTTGTTTGCAGGGTGGAGGGTAAATAAATACCAGGTTTTTTCCTTTAAAATAAGCTAGTATACAGATATGTCTGACAACATAGCCACATAAATAGCTGCAATAGCAAAACAGAACAGCTGATCAAGTCCAGAGGAGCAGAGAGAGTGCATGGAGAAGACCAAGCACAAAAAGATAGGAGGGAAATGGAAAGTAATCTTTCACCCTAACTTTGTCATGAAAGGCTTAATAACGTGAGTCTATCTGCACTTTGATTACTTCTTTTTCTCTCTATATAGATACATGTACACAAATTCCCTTCCTAAAAATAGCCAGCAAAACCTTCCTCCAAGATAATTCAAATTCCTTAGTGGTCTTGGGTGTGCCTTTGTTTCAGCTGGAATACTCCTATCACATCATAAATGAGCCTGTTTCTACTATCTTAAATGAAGAGTGACGGTCACACCCAGCAGTTCCAACTAGATTTAACCTAGCCTATAACAGTATTAATCCTAGAGCACAACCATAAACTTCTGCACATGTTTCAAATAAGGGAAACTAGCCTGAATCCAGCACAGTTTTACAAGACGTTGTTCTAGTTCATGAGTGGATAAACTGCAGTTTCAAAAACTATTTCAACCTGAACAGGAAACCAAATTATAATAAAAATGACATGCAAATCCTGTTTTCACTACAATGCTTAAAGTAATAAAAGAATAAACTGAGTTTATCAAAGTACCCTGCAGGTAGCCCCCTTGATAACATTGTCAGCCCCCATCCTCACCAAGATCAAGTACAGAAGTTAAACAGTCCTTCATCAGTCCTAAAATAGCCTTTTCTCAAAGGAGGAACTTTCTCAGGAGTGGACCTATAGTAGTTCCTATAACAGGTCCCTTGGATAAACAGATTTGTGAACAGATTTCTATATTGGCCACTCGTCATTTTCCTTGTGGCTAAAATCAGTTATTTGGTAGTATCGATAACTTATTAGGACTTTATGGGATTTATGTTTAATCATAGACTTCCTTTTCAGTGTACTTTGATTAAAAGAGAGGCTATATTCTACATGCCTGTTTTCTACAGTATACACTATCAAAAAAACAAACTGAAGACAATAGGGCACAGACATCAGGACACTTAAACTGCATAAGTAGATAAAATGTATGTTCCCACATTGAGTAAATACTTTAGCAAATATTGCCTCTAATTTGCAAATGAGGAAGCTTGTTTTTTCAATAAGGGTTTGGACAACTATTTGTGTCCCTGAAATAATGAACACAACCTGAAAAAACTGACAAAGGTAAAACATTTGCAATGAAAACACAATGTTTGACACAGTTTAAATTTGTGTTTGTTGGAAACATACTTGGTTTTACATCCTTGTTTAATTAAGATGGTCAGAATCAAGTGAAAGCTACTATTAGATGCTAACTCATATGTGAGAACAAGATGAAGTAGAATTTACAAAAAACTGTAAAAGAATTTGGGAAAGTAAGGTGAGGGCTCCATTTATTTCAGGTTTTTTACTTTAATACTGCCAATCAATTGATCCATAGTTTTGTGACAGTCTAGGATTTAGTCATCTTATGCTTCTTTAGTTGAGATCATTTGCTGGAGAATTTTTTTTCCCACCAGTCTAGATCTTTGTTATTATGTTAAGATATTGATTTCAGCTTTCAGGCAGTGGAGAAAATGTAAAAGAAATGTACCGATGTAATGTTGATTTCCAGCATAGTTCCCTCACATAGAATTTGCTGGACAACACAAGTGACAGCTAAGATGTCTACATTTTTTAACTATTTCTTTGCTGGCTGATTTAGGAGTGGCCTATTAATGCTGTAATACCAAACTTTACCATCATCCATCAACCATCATCCTCCTGATCCTCAGCAGCCCACACGCATTCTCCCAAACCTTATTCCCAATTCAGTGATGAACTTGTGCTCTTACAAATTCAAAATAGTAAGCACATTCCACATAGAAATTGTAGGAACAGCATAAAATTACATTTAGTATCAGAATAAATAGCACAAGGACTATATTACAGGCTACATCATTCATTTTACATTTAGTCATGAAAACTTCCATTATTCAATTTAAGTGAATGTGTCACATAATTTCCAGCCTCCTGCTCCAGGGAACTGGAGAATCCAAGCAACCGATTTCAGAATTTAGGCCCAGCTTCCCATTGAGCATTTGGGTCCTGGAACACATAGAAGATCTTGGGCAGCTTGTTGATTTTGTGGTAGCAGACACAGCCAGCCAAGAGGGTTTTTTTTCCCTTTCTGCTGTGTTTGGCAAGAAGCGCAGAACCTTTCCTGTCACATGTGGTCCCTGCTCAAGTTATCCATACTTTTCTTACCACAAGGTTGGATTACTCTAATGCACTCCGTGTGAGGCTACATCTTGAGGCCATTTGGCAACTGAATCTAGTGTGCACGATTCAACCACCTGTTTATTAAGTGGAGCATCATGCAGAGAGGACATAAAAAAAACCCAGTCTTCGAAATCTGCAATGGCTGCCAATAAATTTCTGGTCTGAGTTCAAGGTGTTGGTTTTAACCTATAAAGACCTAAGTGGTTTGGGAGTTGGTTACCTGAGAGACTGGTTTTCTTTCCCCATGAAGCAGTGCTTTTAAAGTTTTGAAGGGAGGAATTTGAGTTGGTATCACTCAGGTGTAATAAGGATACTGGCAAGACTTCTCTGTAGAAGGCCCTCTGCAGTGCATTATTATAGACTTATCTATTGTGAAATACCTCTGATCATGGAAGAATTCAAAACTAACATGCCAGTCTGGGTCCAAGCCAGGGCTAGAAACACTCATGCTGAAATACATTGCTATGCTCTGATCTTCCTGTTTTCTAACTACAGTTGCTACCTACATTAAATGTGATTTGGTAACCTAAGTTAAACCTGATGCTAACAGCTGCTAACCCAGCTAAGACTCACACTGTGTATTAAACATCTCTCTCTGAGGTACCCATCTCTCCTGACAGACTACGTAGTATAGTGCAGGACCTAAAGAACTATCAGAAGAGACATGCTACGGCAACCCATGCATTTTTGTTGCTGGTGTGTTAGAGTCAAGTTGGATTATTCCTGGGCTTCAGACCTGTGACTACATCTCTTCTAGTAAATGAAAAGCCACGGGGCCTGTTCTCCAGCATTTAAGTGTCCTGGTAAAGTTCCCATTTCTAAGGCTGAATTCCCAAACTGACTGGTGTCATTCATGCTATTGAAAGCAGCTTCTGGCCAGTGAGATCCCCCACAATGTGCCTGGGCACTGTGAGGAATCTCTTGAGTGTGGGCCAGAACCAGGGCAGGGATCCTGCCAGCAGTTAAGTTGTGTTCAAGCTCTCATGATTTTAGTCTACTAATAGAGAAGTGGCCTGGAAATCTTGAAGTCATTGGCCTAAACCAACGTTCTTTTATGACCAGAGTACCAGGTTCCCAAATAGCAAAGAATCTCAAGGTTTGATACTCCTGACCCTGTCCAGGACTGGTGAACAATGGGAAGATTAAGTTTATAGGAGAGAGCAGTCTTGGGACTTTATTGGAAATTTGTCAACAATGGGTCAATCTCCTTGAGGATATTTCTCCTTCTTACTCTTTCTGGTGGAAGAGGGAGGTATTGCTTTCATTACATTCCTGAGGAAATAAAATATTGAAGGGATACTGTTACACAAAGTCATATTGAGAAGGGGATGGATGAATTACTAAATAAAGTCTTGCCTCCAAAGTTCCAGGCTTGGAACATGACCTATATTTGTCCTTCTAGTAAAAGAGATATCACAAAATAATAGGATGTGTGTGGTGGTTTAGTTTTCTTGGTTTTGGTTTAGGCCTTCCTTGGTAGCAAGGTCATAACTAAGGAAGTATTCCACACTGTTCCTTCACGTAATCAGGTGTATATAAAGACTGGAGGAAGGTTTCCTCCCCCCTTTTGCTCTTTTTTGCTTTTGCTCTCTTCTCCTGTTCATGTGCTGGGAGGACATCAGCTCTCTGTGCCGGCCTAGCTCTTACCTCTGTGAGCTGAGGCCTCTCAGAGAAGCTGCTGTCCCAGCCGTACGGCGGGGGAAGGACCTGCTTCTCTTAAGGGGAGTTTGGTGAGAATTGACTGTATTAGTTACTTATTGAGCTTTTCCCTGAGTTTACGAGTATGTGTGTATTTGGTTTGTTTGGTTTTACCCATTTTTGTCCCATTTCCCTTTCCCTTTTTCCCTTTTCCCTTTTGGGGTTGCTCTGGGATTTGTTCTGTAGATTCATAGTGTTTGATTGTATATAATTGTAATATATGTGAATATATATATATATACACTTTTACTACAATTGTTTTTATGGGTACCTTCTTTTCTTCTCTCTTGGGAGGGGGGTGGAATCTGTATGGCCAGCAGTTGTGCTTGGAAGGGAGTGGGAGCCAACCCCAACCTCCACAACTCTCTACCTCCCACAGTCATTCACCAGTCACAGCCTGATGCTCACATGCAGGCTCTGTTATGGTCTGCAACCTGTGACAGCAGCATGCTTTAGGCCAAGCACAGCACCACTGTGAGCCCCTAGAGAAGGAGGCTGCAGCAGCACAGGGCTGGCTCTAACCCACACAGGAAACCAGGGATCTCACCAAGGGGCAGGAAGGAAGGGCACAGACAAGGCAGGCCACATGCCCACAGCAGAGGTCTGTGCAGGACAAATAAAAATCAAAGCAACATACAGATCTCTAGTCTCCATCCTTGGAGTGAGTCAAAACCCCTCTGGACATGGTACTGGGAACAACCCTTCTTAAGAGAATTGTACCAGATGGACCCTGAGATCCCCTTCCAACCCCAGCTATTCTGTGATCTCAGAACACAGAGCTCTGGGTAGCACTTGGAAAACAACCAAGCTGTCAATGGATAGCCAAGCTTGTTGTTTTCTAGGAAATGCAGCGAGCCTGCAGTCCTCACCTCAGCACATGTGTAAAGGGGTAAGGTGTTCCAGTGAGGAAAGTCACCAGAAACAGTCTGGACACAGCTAGATGGAGCCAAGCAGGAGAGAGGTGATGCTTCCTCATCACTTCCCAGTGAGCTCCATGAGCCAACCCAACCCAATCTCAGTGCCCGTGGCCTCTTCAAGATAAGTTTGGAAAACTACTTCAAGTAGTACTTGAGTGTCAGAAAGCATTGGGCTGAGGCCATGCAAACCAGGCCCAGCCTTTGAGGAGCTGCCCAGCTGTGCCCCCAGACACCACTACTGTCCTCTCAGTAAGCCAAAAGGCAACCCAGCATGCATAACCAAGAACAGCCACTCAGTTGTGAGAGAGCACAGAATCTCAGATACTCATTCTTTCACAGCCCACACTGCAGGTCTGAGGGTCTTTATTTCAGTTATCAATGGCTAAAGGGATGAGTTTCACACTGTAGCATCCACAGGCAGCAAATCGTAGTAGCAATGTGGTACTCACTTTGGATTTAATGACAGGATGAGAGACTGAACAGCTGTGCTCAAGGTACCAAGGCAACTCCAAAGGCTAGCAGCAAAAACAAGATACTATACCTGGAAAAGACCAATTGGCCCAACTAGGGCTTGGGGAAAAAAAAAACTCACATTGATGCCAGAGGAGTTAAAAAAAACCCCAAACCCCAGTTCAAATATCAGCAACTAAAAGCATCCCCAAAGAGGAATCAGTAATATGGGGATGAACAGAAGAGGCAGGAGCAGGAGTTGCTCAGGGTTAGTCACAACCACAGCTGGAGCAATCACAGCAACACAGTTCACTACATGGAGCAACAAGCCCTACCTTTTCTGAGGTGTGTTAAATTAGTCTGTCCTCCCCTGTTCCCAGCCACCTCACAGTCAGGAGTTAGTTACAGCACTATGCACAGATCCAGTTAGTGAGGGTGGTCCAGAGCCCCCATCCCTTGTAACAGACCCATGTAACTCAGCAGGGGGTTGGGAAGTGTGAGCCACACAATGCACAAGAGGGCAGGGACCAGTGGAAGCTCCTGCCAAGCACCCAGCACTGCTCTGTGCCCTGCTTACGCAGCAGTCCCAGACAAGGCTACTAAAGCTGTGTCTCTGGGTACACTGATCCTGCCCTATGGAGGGCATCTGGCAGTGAACCCCAACACTCCTCAGGCAGACTTAGACTCAGCTGGGATGAGAAAACAAAGTACTGTAAGGGCTTGGACCATTCCACAGAGAGTTAATATGGCCTGTAGTTCCAATAACTGGAGAAAACGGATATCTGAAAAGCAAGAAGAAAGGCAGGTAAGTTCCTGTACCCCTTGGACCATAGAAGAAAGAGGACATAATGCATGAGGATTGAGCTGCCCAGCATTAGCCACTCCAGCACTGCACTGCTGAAGGGCAGGTTTTCTGCTGCTATCTCTGAAGGTGCTTGGAGCACAAAGTTATTTGCTCCAGGTGGCAGCCAGGCCAGCTGCAGAGCTGGAACTCAGCATTGCTCTACTGGAACCAAGGTTGCTGAGGTCTCCATGCTCCTCTCCAGCACCCTGGCATTTCCTGTCATCCAGCTTATGGCTGAGAACTCAAAAGTGTCTCCTTGTAGTCAGTAGCTGCAGACATCTGCCACACCACTATACTTATCTTACGGCTGTCTGCTAGGCAATGCCAGCCAGCTTCCTGGCTCCAGAGCACTGACTCACCCCTTGTTTTCACAAGTTGTACAGAATAACACCACATCAGATCTGTGGTCCTCTCAAAATCCAGTGTTAAAAACAAAGCCCCTTCTCCAAGCCCATTACCTTGTCCTTCAGTTGCTGGCAAAGCTGCAGTGAAACTGTGAAGAAGACAAGGGCATCATTTAACCACGGGACAACACATTCCACTTTATGCACATGGCTGACTTCATACCGCTGGCTGCCAAACTCACTGGAGGGGGGAAAAGAGCACAGCTTCACACACAGAGGCACAGAACACAACCAAACCGTCCTCCACAGGACAGACTGTGATGATTTCTACCACATCGAAATCAGCACCTGGTAAAATTACAGAATGCAAACACTCAGTCCAGCTCTGCCCAGACTTAGAGTTGAGCTAAAGGGTGAAGGTAGAAACTTCACAACATCCCAGAGAGGCACAGAAGCAGAAAATGCCGACGGCAACGCCAATAACTGAACACTCATTCTGGTTGAAAATTCTCATCTCTAGCTAAACTCATGGCACTGTATGGATGGGCTGGATCCTAGAAATTCACATCTTTGGGCCTTTAGGGCCAAGTCATTAAAAGGGACAAAACAGAGCATTCACAGGCACAGCGAGTGACTCAGTCCAGTTTCTCCACTTCACAGATGCTATAATGAAAACTGCACACAACTATTTGGATCTCACCCACACCTGTTATCAGGTACACTACCCTAGTAGTGACTGTACTTACAACATGGCCCCAGGGTTGTGCAAAATGGACCCTCCAGCAGGCTTGAAGTTCTAGAGAAGGAAAAGTTCATCAGGATTTTGATGCAGTAAACAAACCACTTAGAAGAAAAGCGTTTAAGGTTTGCACTTTCAGTAGCCTGACATCAAGAAATGCCCACACTCTCTTTGTCTGGATACTCCATTCATATGTAATCCATGTTTTCAGATCCCTTCCTGCTCCTTCATTAAAAATATTCTATAGAATGGTTGACTTCAATTTAGATCCAAATTTTAGCACAACAAAAACAAGACGAGAAGATCCAGAAGAAAACCAAAATATTTTGGGGGAAAATCCTCCTTATGGAAGGACTGCACTTCTTAAAGTTCAGAGTTTAAGGATGTTTTTACAGGTGTATTGGGTTTGGGTGGCCAGTTTTTGGTAGTGAGGAGGCTGCAGGGGTGACTTCTGTGAGAGGCTGCCAGAAGCTTCCCCCATGCCTGTCAGAGCCAATTGCAGCTGCTTCAGGACAGAGATGCTGCTGGCCAAGGCCGAGCCCATCAGAGAGGGCAATGATGCCTTGAGGATAAGGTACTTAGGAAGGAAAAGAAAGAAAAGTTATTGTGCAGAGGCAATTGTGGCCAGAGAAGAGTAGAGTGAGAATATGGGAGAGCAACAGCTCTGCAGACCCCCAGGGCAGTGCAGAAGGAGGGCCAGAGATTCCCCTGAGATTCTACAGGGAAGCCCATGGTGAGACAGCTGAGCCTCTCCAACCCATGGAGGGCAACAGGCGAGCAGAAATTCCCCTGCAGCCCAGGTAAGAAACGTGCTAGAGGAGGTGGATGCCCAAGAGAGGGCTGTGAACCCATGCTGGAGCGGGGTCCTGGCAGGGACCTGCAGACCCCTGGAGAGAGGAGCCCACGTGGGAACAGGTTTCTTGGTAGGACTTGTGACCCTGTGGGGGACCCACACGTGGAGCAGCCTTTGCCTGAAGGACTGCTCCCTGGGGAGTGACCCACATTGGAACAGTTCATGGAAAACTGTTGCCCATGTGATGGACTCATGTTGGAGAAGTCCATGGAGGACTGTCTCCGTAGGAGGGACCCCACACTGGAGCAGGGGTAGGACTGCTCTCCCTGAGCAGCAGCAGGAACAACGTGGGATGAACTGGCTGTGACCCTCATTCCTGTCTCCCTGTGCTGCTGGAGGGAGGAGGGAGAGCCTGGGAAGGAGGGAGCGGTGGGGGAAGGTGCTTTTAAGATTTATTTTACTTCTCATTACTCTGCTCTGATTTTGTTATTAAGAAATTCAATTAATACCCTGGATTTGAGTCTGCTCTGCCCATGACGGTATTTGGTGAGTGATCTCTCCCAGACCTTTTGTTAACTCATGAACCCTCTGTTACATTTTCTCTCCCCTGTCTGGTTGCAGAGGGCAGTGACAGAGCAGCTTTGATGGGTTTGGCATACAGCCATGGTCAACCCACTACATCAAGCTGACCCATGCAACAGGTGAAGCAGAAAAGTATCCATCACAACTCCATTCAGAAACTCCAAGATGCTACTGTGATGTAAACTGGATTAATATAATGATGCCCCTCCAAAATTATCAAACTATACTGCAAGTACTCAGTCAGAAATAAGTTACTGGCTTTCTCCAGAGCACTGGTATGTGCTTCTGGGCTAAGTAGCCATGCCCCAACCTAGACTTAGAGCCAGTGCTCTGTGTGCAGCAGATCTAAACACAGACACTTCGCACCAGCTACAGTGATTTCTGCATTATCTTACACCCATAACATTGTACCAGGTAGCAGTGTGATCTCCTCCTCGCAGTGGGATGCAGGCAGAGGGAACTAAACAAGGCTCAGGAAATAGGAGACATCACCTTGGTTGTGCTGGGCTGCAGCACGTGGAGCTGGTAGACAGTGAGGCACAGCTTGTTCAGGTTAATATAGAAATTCACAAGGATGTCTGGAGGCAGCGCAGGGGTGAACATTTTCTGGTGAGAAAATCAGTAGTTTCTTTGTCAGTGAAAGGATCATAATTTCTAATGCTGGGAAATCACTTCCTTTTCCTAAGCCACACTACAATCACAATGGCAAGAGAGACACAAGGGGAGAAACAAAGACTGAGCAGCTGCAGCCAATGATTGTTTCTCTCTCCACCCTTGATCAAACGGTATGTGCATGACAGTGGCAAGAGAGGATGGAGCAGTGTTCCCAAGGGCAAATCATCCCTGGACAAGACTCTTGGGCAGAGAACAGAACTTACTGTCCACGAGCCAGAGTCCTCATGCCTAAGTCATCTGTACTCCCACAGGAAGACACAGAGCAGCCAAAACCACTGAGGCGATGCACTTGCTTCAGCTCTGCCTCACGAGACACTTCAGAAACCCATTTCCTCCAGGATGCTGCCCAACATCCAAACTGCTGCCAGCTGACAGACCTGTGTGGAGATCTAGACCACCACATACTTACTGTGAGACCGCTGGAGGCAATTTCTGGTAGTGTCAGAGTAGCTGGAGTGGTCAGCCGATTTCGGGCTCTGGAGAGCTGCAACATCACAGCATCCATAAGCTACAAGGTAATGTACAGAACACTGCTGAGTGTGCTCCCCAGACAGCTCTGTACAGCATGCTGCACAACCCTGCAGCCTTCTGCAAGTGTTACACTAACAACAACCACCCACCCTCGCCCTTCCAGGAATTCAGGGACATACTGGGAAGGGGTGGCTCCCAAGTAAACACAGTTTAACTGTTACCATGATCAGACACTCGTCAGACAGGCCAAGAGTGTTCAATACCAGGGACTGAAGAGAGAACAGCTATTTATTACAAGAATACCAAGAGAATATGAGCTCAATTACAGATGCCACAGAAGCATCAACAAACTCATCATCAGCTCTTCAGAAGAGCAGGCGTTAAGGAAAAACAACAGGCTGCTTTCTCCTTCTCCCCATTCCCACATCACAGGTCCAACTGCTGAATGGGCTCCCCCTGGTCATAACCAGCTATGACTGAGGGAACTAGAAAAAAAGAACCAGCTCATTGTGAGGCCAATCCTGCCAGAAACCACAGTTCAAAGGCTCTATTCAAGAAAACTTCTCCAGAGAAAAAGAGGGAAGCAACATAGGTCTGTAATAGAGCTCATGACTGCTAAGGTGAAGCATTTTATATTATTACTAGTTTCTCCCCCTACTTCCACCTGAAATTAGAAAGGAAATAGTTTCATCACCCAGCTTCTTCCTATGAGCAGTCCTTGCCCGTGTGGAAACTAAAAATGTTTAATATTCTCATGTTTGATGTTGTGATGGATTCTAATGAGGAAGCTGAAACCCCGCTGCCTTCAGAGAGCATTTCCAAGCAGAGGGTTGGGCTTCCCCTGCCAGGCAGCAGCTGCTCTATCAGAGCCCAGCAACTACTACTGGCAAGTGAGAAGTCACACTCGAATCGTCACTAAACCACAAGTACTGTCATCTTCAGTTTGCTGATGGCTGCCTCACTGCTGCTCTCCCCAGCAGCACTGATCAAAAGACAAGTGTAACAACATCATGCACAGAAGACCACAGAAGATCCTCCCAGATTATCACTGGTGTGCAACAGGGCACCAGCTGCTCAGGTTACTGTTCACCAGGGTGTACAGCCCTGGTACTGATGCTAAACTGGTACAGATCCATATCAAATACAAGATCACACGGACACTCCTTGACACAAACAGGTACAACTGCAAAGTTCATTTTCACTGAGAGACCCAGACGTCAACATGCATTAACTGTGTTTAAAACAACCAATGGACAGAAGAAAAATGCATGTTCCTACCCAAGCAGCAAGGGCTCTCTCCTCACCTTGAGCACCTCCGAGCCTGTTTTGAACTGGTAGTTGACATCTCGGTTCATCAGCAGGTAAATGGCTTGGTTCACATGGTTTCTAGCATCCTGAATCTGCAAAGGCACAAGTGCAGCCCTATGAAAGAAACACTCTAAGATACATGCTGGGAAGTAAAGGTTTTCCCCATTATCTCATTGGCCTTAAGAAAACTGTGTCTTCTCAAATGTTAATGCCATGTCTGAATGCCAGGCACTCTAACACAAACCTACCACTGCTACCCAGATGCATTATTGGCTGCTTCTCTCAAGAACTGGAGATGCAAAACAGTCTGACAGCTTCAACCTGGAGTGTCAACTCAAATACTGCTGCTGCCATGAAGGAACAGTGACATGAGGCACCCTCATCCTGGCAGCACTGTGACCATGATTGCTTGGGTAGGAATTCTCCCTGCTGGCACACAGCAGTCAGCTCAAGTACCACTGAGCAGTGACTTCTTCCTCAGGAACTATCAGAGCCAAAACCAACAGCACCAACTACATCAATAGCAGCAATGAGCAGCAAGCATTGATTTCTAATGCAGTGTCTCTGGCAGTATCCCAGAGTCCTTCTAAAACAGAATTGCTGGGATTGAGTTATCTCCAGCATCAAGAAGCTGTCCCATTGTGTGGGACTGGAACAGACTCAGGACACAGGTGGCTCAAGGGCCTCTCAAACAAGAGGAACACAATTATCAAAGCAGGGTCGATAGGTGTATCCCAGTGCTTTCACTGGAGCAAGGACAAGCCAGAGGAAGACAATGGCCCTGGGAGAAAGTGACTGGTGTTCACCAGGTTCCTATATTACAGTTTTTTAACAATGACTTAACTTTGCACAGAGAAACAAAGCTCCAGCTGGCATCACTCACTAAGGGAAGACACTCACAATCTTTGAGATGCTCATATTTAATTCAGACAGGCCAAAGATCACCACAAAACCACTTTAACTGCTTTTGCACACAGTCCTTGAGGCACTCACACTCCGTATCTGAACGACACTAGAACACAAAACGCCTGCAAGTAAATAAAGGAAGTATTTTCCATAAAGGCCAGTAGAAGCCTATCAACCAGGCAGCAGTACAAAACAGCAACAGAACAGGATGCATTGCTGAGTGTTGTCAGAAAAACTTCCTTGCCTTGTTGCAAGGCACAAAAGAGTTGAGTTTGGCATTAACATCTCAAGTACACAGTTCTCTAGATTTCTACAGTTATCAGGTAGAGCTTTCACTCTGCTGCCCAAGCAGCTGTTGGGAACTGTACTCAGTACCAAATGCACTCATCACCTAGAGAAATCCAAGCCATAGCACAGGCAAGCACACAGGATACATCTTCCTCCAATGTACTCAGCTAGGACAAAGTAACTGTGGGAAACCCCCTCTTTAAAATCAGGCACTAGTTCAGATCCTGAAATGAGATATCTCCCAGCAAAATGGTGGGAAAGAGATTCTGGTTCTGGACAGCTGCATTCCTTTAATTCCTTACCTGAGGGAACTCAGACATGCTACAGGAACATAGTGGTTCGTCCTCAGTGTAAACAAATGCATCCATAAGAGAATGAGAGCAAGGTCTTTGAAGCCTCTGAAGCTGCTCTTTGCCCTGCTAGCCTGGGTGTCCCAGGCACACACAGGACAGTCCTGCACACGGGGCACTCTTTCAAAGGATCATGACTGCTGTGCAGACAGCCTTCAGATGGTTGGTATGCCAGGAATGGGCAGAACCCACCTCTTCCCCCCAGCACTGTAACTGAATTTACCTGCACCTGGTCTCTCCCTTAGCTTTTACCACTGGATTCCATATGAAATGGACATAACAGTGTCTCTTGAAGGACTGCAAGGACTGCTCAGAGGGCACAGACACTACAGAGAGGGGTGCATCCAAAGCCAACAGTACCTGCTGCAATTTCCACTGCTTGTCTTCCCGGAATGCAAAGTGCAGGAGCTGATTGTTTCTGGGCATTTTCAGATTAACATCCTTGAAGAAAGAAATAAACACGTGAGAACAAGAAACACCTGTATGCAAAACACAGGGGCTGCCAGCCCATCCTGGCAAGCTGCCTCCTGCAGTCCTGCCACAGTCAGAACCTCAGTGCTCCCACAGGATGATGTTAACACAAAGAACAGGCTGAAAGGCAGGACACATGGCCTCAGCTCAGAAAGCTCCAAGGAAATTTGGGACTACACAACAAAGGCAAGGAATCTCCATGTAAGTTGACTCCAGCACTCACCACAGGGTGGGAGTGGTGGGGAAAAAGGTGTGAGATGCTGGATCTTGACAAATTGCAACAGTTGCTGAAACATCTAGTATTTAAGGCCTATTAGGAAAGACTGACAAAGAACGCTGATCACTGGTAACACATAACCAGGGTGACCTCCCCTCCCTGGGGTGATCAAAGGGTAATAAGGAGACGCTCACCCCTTGTAGTACAAAGCAAGAAGCATGCAAGTACTCACAGCTTGACACAGGGCGTCTCCCTGCAGTGTCAACACACCTTTCACCTGGTCTGTGCTGGAAAGAGAGGATAGATCTGGGCAACACAGGTCACAGGAGGCACCCACCGACTGCCGACCTGCCCCTGTCCCTCCTAGCCCTGTACAGCCAGCCCAGAGCTGCCTGCACGGGCTCTGGACGCTATTGCTGCCCAGCAGCTGAACACTGCACGTACTTGCCAGTCCCCAGCTCTTGGCCTATGGCCAGCTGCTGTCATGCTCTTTACTGGTCACCTCACCCTAAATGCCCTGCCTAAAACATTACCTGTGTTTCTGATCCCATACTTATTCCATGTATCACCTGTCAACAGTTCAGCTGCTGTTACAAACAGCTCTAGCAGGCACAAGCACAAAACAATAAACGAATTACTGACACTGGAGTGTCAGGTGGTTAATACAGGAGTTTACAGGTACAAACCACACCCCATCCTAAGAAAAAAAAACCTAGTATAAATAAAACCTAAATAAATAAAATTCCCACACCCCAAACCCTTTGAAAGATCCTGCAAGATGACTCACATATACAATGAACAGTGAGGGGAGAAGACTGAAGCACCCGGGCCTTCAGGAACTCAGTTTGGCCACACCTTGCATTTCACTACATTAGACAGAGACTCTGTAGATCAACACTTTACAAGATTCACCTTGCAACAACAACAAATGAAAACTAAAATTAAGTTTAATACTTTAAGATCTGAAGAAGACAGCCTTCAAAGCCAGTGCAGAATTACTGTATTGCCCCTTGCAACGCTCACCATGCCATTCCTAAGGACTAAGGTCCACTGCTTTGTGACAAACTTGTGACCTCTGCCAGAGGAGCTATTGAGCCCAGGGGCTATGGTGAAGACCAAAAATTGAACATCAGTTTCAGAAGAACTGCATGTCTGTATCACCTTCTGAAAAAGCCTCAGTTTGCCCTGTGTGAAGATTTACTATTGCTGTTTTAAGGAGATCAGGACAAAGGTTAAGATTTGTCCACACAGTCAGAAACTAAGCCAAGAGCAGAACTTGGGTCTTGTAACTGCAACTCCCTGAGACCAGAGTCAGAAAAATGCTCCTTGGCACACTGGCCACAGCAGCACACTGAGGCAAAGCAC
>JAWWMP010000033.1:22693-55523 GCA_035047865.1 Dendrocincla tyrannina
ACTGCAACTCCCTGAGACCAGAGTCAGAAAAATGCTCCTTGGCACACTGGCCACAGCAGCACACTGAGGCAAAGCACCAGCATGTGGTCAGGAATCAGTGTTATTAGGTGTCAGCAGGCACAAAGCTGGCTTGGGCAGCCCCAAAACCCAGCTATGGACTGTTACCTTCACCTGCCAGGAGAGTTTGTTTGTTTTCCTTAAAGCAAAAGCTTCTATTAAAGAAAACCCCATTTCTCCAGTGGTGCTACAGAGCCCTTCACCACAGATGCTCCAGGACCTGCATCTTTTGCTGTAGAGGGAAGTGACCAGCACCACTTACCCTGAGGTGCTCAGTACAAAGTTCTCCTGCCTGACGGCCCCTCCTGAGGCACTGGTGGGCAGAGCGAAGCGGTGGGAGGCCTCCTGCCCGAGAGAGGACACAGTCAGGGAGTGCCGCAGCATCTGCCCAGGCCCAGCACCCCACAAAGACAACATGGGCCCTGGCAAGTGGCTGAACACAGGGTGCCCACCTCTGCCAGCCTCCTGAAGCCCACCCAGCAGAGCCTACTGCAGGGCCAGCACAGCCCAGGAGAAGGCTCAGCATGTGCAACCCATAGCAAAAGATGTTTGGAAATCACACACCCCGAGGCTGGGCAGTGCCACTGGGGTGCCCAGGTGCATGCCCTCAGGCACCATGGTGCTGCCCCTTATCACAGCCGAGGGAAAGCTGGACTGGAAATCAGTCCCCCACCTGGTGACAGCCCTTTAATCACTGACTGGTGACTGCCCTGTAATCACTTCACCCTTAAAACTATGACAAATTCTTCAAGACAGGTATTATATATAAAGTCACTGCAGGTTTTTGTTACCTGCTACTGACTTCTGCCCTGGGGTTCTGCGTCAGCACCTGCCCCTCTCCTCCACATTTTTGGCCCTGCTCTTCCATCACTCACTAACCCCTCAAAACCTCAGTGTTAAGGGGCTGGGCCTGTTGAACACTGACCCAGCAGGCACAGGGTGCACTCTCAGTGCACACAATCCCCTTTGGCCAGTTCCCCAATGGCTGTTTGGACAGAGCCAAGCCAGCAGCCCGTGCTCAGGCTGGGGAAAGGTGGTGCCCACCTGGTTCAGCTGAACTCATCAGGCCTCTGAAAGGGGCAGGTATGAGCAGAGGAGTGAGCATGTTGAGGGTAGGATGGTTTTGAACAAGGAGAGTGCTACTAATTACTACACAAATAGCAGCTCTCAGCCGAAGGCCATCATGTTTGTTTCCACCATCACATGACAGAGTTATAGGCAGATCCAGATTCTGTTGCAGAAAATACTCATATCTCAGGCAAATGCCTGGCAGATAGCTCTGGCTGCCTCCATGTGCCTTTTCAAAGCAGCTCTCAGCAAAGAGAGTCAAGAAAGGAGCAGTCTTGGGGAAATCAGCTTAACTGGGAGTCCTCAAGACCAGAAGGCAAGGAAGTACTAGGGACAGCTCTGGACATGGGAGATGAACCTTTCTTTACATTCTCTACAATTTTTCCCCTCCAGGAAAAACCCACCACCACTCCTGCATATGGGAGGGCAAACAAACCCAGAACACAAAACCCAGACAAAATTAACCTCACCTTCAAAATATCCTGCAGCTGTTTCAAAACAGAATGGACCTCTTCTTGTAAAAGCCATTTAAATTCTTCTTCCTGCGTCGTGGGAAAATAGCATTGGAATCATTAGAAGTCAAACACTGGAAGTAAATCTCTCAGACACACCTGAAAATTATTTAAGTTCTAAGTGTACTGCTGTTTAAATCAAGGAGCAGAAGAGAAACATTTCTTCCTGGTTTGTTGAAACACCTGTCTCCACATCTCCACTTCTCTACTCCACTCCAATGAACTGTCCTCATTCTTGCCCTGACTCTGTTTAACAAGGCAGCATTCACACAAATCACTGTACCAATAATCCCAGAATTATGAAAGAACAGGCAGCACAGGATGTGAATTTCAGAGCAAAGTACAAATCCTGCTGCTTCAAAATCTGGGGCATCTTTTCAAGCTGCTGGGATGGGCTGAGCTGGCTGCCAGACCCCTGCTCAGCCTCTCCCCCTGCCCCTCCTCAACAGGCTGGGGAAGGCACTAAGATCGTGGGTCCAAGTAAAGCCAGGAGATCCACTACCAATTCCTGGCACAGGCAAAACTGGGCCAACTTGTAGACAAATCTCTTGCCAATTAGATGGTGAGAAACAAAAACTAAAATGCCCTCCCCTGCCCCACAACATTTCCTCAAGCAACAGCAGCCTAAAAGCAAAGCTACACTGAAAAGGGGGCGAGGGAGACACAGCCACTTCCAATCACTGGGGCAAATTCAGTACCAAAGTTTGGATGTGATGCCTCATTGCCTTGGGCCTCCATCGGCTCCTGCACAGAGAAACCTGCTATAAAACAGACCCCCAAAGCACAGCTGATGTTCCTGTTAAACCAGAAGACCCCACAGAGAAGTGGGGACAAAAGCAATGGGCAAAGAAGAGGTTGATACCTGTTACCTTGCAAGAAAGGAGAAATTTTCCGTGTGGAAAGTTCTGAAAGGGAATGAATTGAACATACTGCCCACAGAAAAATGGGCAAGGTGTGGCCAACTCAGAACTTTAAGCTTGTGGTTCCTTTGCTAGACAGTTCCTGTGCACCATGAGGAACACAAAATAACCACTCACTGATGTGTTCTCACCTCACACAACAGTTATCCCAACATTTAGGAGGACAAGGCCAGGTTTGTTTCAGCAAACATTCATGCAAAGCCAGCACACCAACAAAGCCAGGCAGGATTCCCTGTTATGCTTCAGAGAAGACTGGGTGCAAGAACCACTGACTTCCACCATTTAATCGGGGTCTGGGTTTCTGGGAATCACACTCATCCTAGAATCACATGTCCTGAACTGAAAAGGACCCAAATCCAAGCAAGTGCAGGTCCTGCCCACTCTTTGGGTGAAGACCGTTTCCCAAACATCCATCCCCAACCTGCCCTGACAGCTCCATGCTCCTCCCCCGGGTCCTGTCACCATTCACCAGAAGATGGATCCCCCTGCTCTCCCTGGAACCCTTGTTCCTCCTCCAGCTTCCCAAAGGAACACTGATCCCACGGAGCAGCAGACTCCTCCAACACCCACCTGCACTATGCAGGTGTTTCTGCTCCAAATCCCCACTGGTGTCTTTCTCTTTTCTAGTCACAGCAAAAGATCTCCCCCCCACATTTGGGTTAAGCTCACACACCACATCTATGCACCACACAGCTGTATTTTTGGGGAACGCTGGTCACAATCTTCCAAATCACATTGAGGCCGGAAAAAACCCTTTCCCCCTGTGGTTTCCCACCGGGCCTCGCGAATCTCTGACCCCCGTCCCACACCGAAGATCTCACGGTCTCACCCCTCCCCGCAGCTACAGCGGAGGCTGCTCCAGCACTCCCCACAGCGGGGCCACCACTGTGTCCCCACAGTGGGACACCGCGGTCACCTGCCCGGTGTGCCAGGGGCAGGACGGCCCGTGGGCCCGCCCGGGGATCCCCGGCACGGCGCGGGGGAGCCCGGCAGGGGCCGCGGCCTGGGGACCCACGGCGGGGAGCCGGCCTGACCCCGGTGCCCCGGCCTGGCCCAGGCCCTGCGCCGCCCCGCGGGTCGCCCAGAGCGTGCGGGGCCGCGGCAGGGCCGGCAGGGCCGCCGCACGGACTCACCAGCACGGCCCGCTCCGCCGCGCTCGCCATCGCCGCCGCCATGGCACCGCCCCCGCCGCTGAGGGCAGCGCACCGCCCGCCCCCATTGGCTGAGGTCGGCGCACGGACCGCCCCCATTGGCTGATGGTACCGCCCCCGCCGCTGAGGGCAGCGCAACGCCCGCCCCCATTGGCTGAAGTCGGCGCACGGCCCGCCCCTATTGGCTGATGGCACCGCCCCCGCGGCTGAGGGCACGGCACGGCCCGCTCCTATTGGCTGAGGGCACGGCCCGCTCCCATTGGCTGAGGGCACGGCCCCCGGCACCGCGGAACCTGATTGGGCAGCACCGCCTCCGCTCGCCATCGGAGGGGCCCCCTCACTGCAATGGCCCCTCCCGGGCCCGGCCGGGCGCAGAGCGGCGAGGACCGACCGGAGCTGCCCGTAGAACCCTCAGGAAGGAGCGAAGCGGCGGGTCTCCTCCCCTGCTCCCCAAACCCCTCCCCGGCAGGGAAGGAGCCCGCCCCCAGCACAGCTCCGACACTCCAGCACCTCCTGCCTCGGCGCAGAGCGGCGCTCCAGCGCAGCGCGGCCTCCTCGGGCACGGGGAGCGCCGGTACCCGAGGCCCTCTGTGAGGAGCACTAACCCCTCGTGCCGTCCAACTGCACAACCTGCCGGATTACCCACAGGCAGCACTCCCGAGCCTGCAAACACTTCGGTCAAGGGATCGTGCCTTGGAACACCCAACTCACTGCCGAGTTGGTGTTCACAGAACGATGGGATGGCTGAGGGGCCTTAATGCTCATCTCATTCCACATCCCTGCCATGGACAGAGAATCCTCCACAGGACCAGGCTGCTCATAAGCCAAATACCAGAAGGATGGATACCCCAGCCCAACATTTACAGAGGTTGTCACCAACACCATAATGTTAAAACTAAGCATCCTCCTCTCACCTCGGATTCATGCACACAGAGGCTGGAAGTAATCCAAACTCACTCACAGTTCCAGGCTTCAGCAATAACCAAAGTGCTCCCAGGAACACTGCTGGTTTTCAGCAGCAGTGAGTTTCTAATGCCCCAAGACAGCTCTGACAGGCTTTAAAAAGTGTCACAAGAACATTGTGTTACCAAGAAAGGTTTTATTCTTTTTGCCAGTAGCTTTGTTAATTGCACAAAAAAATTCTTTGTTTTGCCATTTAAACATTTTCCACACATCCTATTCTGAATGACAAACGTTAATTAAAAACAAGGCAAGAAAATAAAAATTCACAACCTTAATGAACTATAGGATCTATCATCGAGGAAAAAGGAAACTGCTTTTCTTACAAGCTTTTCACAAGTGTCACATTTTCTCTTTAAAAAGGAGGGAGTCAAAAGAAAGCAAATTGCTAAAACAAATCCTCATAAAAAGAAACTTTACAGAATTGTCAACAATATTAAGACAACATTGACTAGCCAGTTTTATTAGAGCATCTCTCAAGCCACTGCTTCCCCCACGTCCCTCCCCCAGATCTCAGGCCTAGGAAACAGATTGAGATCCATGTTCAGAGGCTACAGACATAAATACAAGAATCCCACTGAGACTGACAGCAATCTCACCAGCATCTGGAACAGTCCGGTTTTGCCCATTTCCATCCCTCCTGCTCACTGCACAGCCACATCAGAGCTCTGGGTCTCCTCCTGCTCCTGCCTAGGCAGCCACTCTGCAGCCACCCACACAGCACACTGGCCCAAAGCTGCAGTCAGACTTTCCCAGGATAAATTACAGTGTTGGATCAGTCCGTACCTGCCACTCCCACCAAAATAACCATCTCTCTTCTGGGAACTACAGTATTTCTGGAAAACAAACCCTGCACTAGAGTGAGCTGCCTAGGGACTGGTTCTTTGAATTCACTGTGAAACACTTGTCATGGGACTCGAGAGCTCCTTCAGCGTTCTCACTGTATCCAGAGGCACCACAAAGTAACAGAGAGGGAGATCCTCCATTACTTTTGCTCAGACCCATTCACCTTCACTGAGGCCCAAACGGGCAGGGACAGGCAGGGGACAGTGCTGAACTGGCTGGGCACAGTTCACTCTCAGTTGCACCTGAGACAGTACCTCCCTCTTCCCCTCAGGATTTTTCCATTATAAGCCCTGTAGTCTCATCTCCTACCCCCAAACCCACGATTTCCCCCAGATGCCCTCAATGCATAATCCATTTGAGTGATTGCTTTACTGTGGCATGTTTAACCAAGGAGTTCAGATGCGAACAGCAGAGTTTGGATGGGGAAGCGCAGTGTGGCAAAGCAGGGCAATGGCTGGTTATCCTGGGCCCCTCTGGGTGCCTTTCACATGGATACCTACATGCAGGATGGCAGAGGCACTGCCAAAGGAACACGGATGTGGAACTAGCATTGCTCACACACACTGACCAAGGGGCAGTGAGGTCTGACAGCTCTGTTGCCAGGTGTTCACCACGGGACATAAGTAATGCAGAACACAGCGTTAGCCCACAAAGAACAGAGATCACAGGAGGTGAAATACTCAAAGTAACATTTACAGCGTGAGGCACTGGATGTTGTGACTCAAAATGAGTATCTGACACTCTGTTTCTCAACAAGGTGCCCCTGAACCATTCGCCTATGTTGCACAAATCAGGACTGGTAAGAAATTCTAACCCAGGGGAAACTTCCTTACATAACCAGTAAGTTCCTAGAAAATAAAAAAAAAAAAGAAGGTGGGAAGGGCAGACCTCGGGGGTTTAAAGGAACTCGGCCTAATTTGAATGTTTTCTTTCCTTTCAGAATCCCAGCCCAAGGAAGAAAGGAGACTGTGCCACTGAGAAGTGATTTTGGCCAAAGTTTCTCACTGGCATTTTTCTAGCTCTAAAATCTAAAATGCAGGAACACTCCTAAAAGGCTGAGAATTTAAAAAACAAACAAACACACAAACAGAAAACCCCCCACACTCTGTGCATTTTGAGAGACAGGCATCCTTTGGACTCTGGGTTGCTCTGCTATCAACACTGAGAGCATCTCTGATCTCTAGCCTTGGCATCTGTCCAGTTCATGCCACCCATTTCTAAACTAAAGATCAGCAGTGATCTTTGCCTCCCCCATATTAGTAACTGGTCCTTCTACAAGTTGGTATCTGTCCACAAGCAGAGTCATAGGTTCAGGGAAAAGGCTCATGCTGTGCTAGTTTGTATCCAGAGCAGTAACACTAAGAACATGTATGGAAAATCTGACATGTATAAAGATCACTAGTCAGTACACAAAAGTATCCCTATGAGGTAGGTAATCATCACCCACCTTTACAGATGGGCAAGCAGGCTGAGAGATGTAACAACCATGCAAAGGCCAGAGACCGTGGAAAGGAACTCAGGATTCTCAATCTCTTGGATCATTCTTCTCACCCCTTTCAGAGCCATCACTCTGCTTATGACACTGCTATAATCCAAGACACCTTTGTAATTATCAACTACAAGGGTTTAAAAAAAATGCAAGGAGTAGCAGAACATAAGCTAAGGCCAGGAGCAAGTAACACCTCTAGGCCAGTTTTAGGCTCTGTGCTTCTCTTGCAGTTTTTTATGCAAACACATTGCTCACCAATTTGGTTTGGATGGGCTGTGATTCACCTTTTAGGAGGCTCATTGACACTGGCATTCTCCCATTCTCAGTACAGTCTGTGTTCCCTAAGCTATAGCTGTCTGTACAGGGGAAGACATGGATTCAATGTGTTGTCTTTAACAGTACAGGAACTCCTCCATCAAGTTGCTGGGGAGGTGGAAGTTTAAAAAGAACAGAATCAAGACAGTGTTGCATGCAACCTCCGTTGCCCTCTGGAACTGCCCTTCTCCTCCATGGGAGGTGCTTTGTTCTCTAACAGTGCCAATTAAAAGGAACGCTCCTCACCTTACTTGGGACCAAGGACTTGAGTGATATTCACAGGTAGATGGGATGTTTGTCATCTGTCCCCGCGATGCAGAGAGTCCAACATACACATTATTTCACAGCAAAGGAGAAAAGGGGTTGTTAGAAACAGCATCTTGGACAAGCAAACAAAGAGGAAAATAAAAGCAGCCAAGCAGCAGGTTTCTGGCAGAGTTGCCTCAGAGCTTCTGAACAATCGCCGCTGTTCCGTCCCATGACTGTCAGTGCATGGCATGGACTTTTCTAATTAGACTGCAACAATCCGAGCCCCCTCCTCCCCCCCTCCTGCCACAGGGGAAGGCTCACTGCAGCAGCTGCCTCGGTGGCAGGTCTCAAAGTCTGTGTATAAAAGGAAATGGAAAGACAGAGATGGACTGGTCCAGAGTTAAAACCCAGTATCATAATAATATTAATCAATAATCATCGTATGAACAGTAAGAAGGGTGCAGCCTAATGGATGTAGGCCCTGTACACTGCAGACATGTCGTTGTCGGATTGGTCCAATGCTTTTGCTCGTTTATAGACCTAGAGAAGAGAAATCAGAGAAGGATCAGAGCCTGCACTTGTGTGAAGCCTTTCCCCAGCAGAAAAATTCCTTTGCTGACCACTGCAATCAGAGAACTGCACAGTATGTCAAATATTCAGAGCAGTGTAGATCAGAATATGCCAGGTCTTATTGAGGCCATCTGTGTTTCCTGATGTGACATTCTAAGGGCTTCTACAATCAAAACAAATCCAATGTCACCCTAGCCAAAATATATTTTAGTCACCATTTCCTTGTCTTATAGATGATGCAATTCTCAGATTTGTGTCTCTTGTTGACAAATTGCTCTGTTGAATAAATGAAGAACACATGTCCAAACACTGGACAACTCTTACCTCGTTGGCAGCAGCTGCCATGGGAGTTGGGTGGTTGACGGAATCGCCCAGTGCAATAGCTAATCTAAGATCCTTCTGTATGTATTTCAGGTAGAAATCAGGTTTAAAGTTTCCTTGCAGGATATCTGTTGAGAGGAATGCATGTGAATAGTAAGCATGACAAAAGTAAGCCAAGCCCACGCTGCAAGGGGCTGCAACTCAACACCCATCTGCCTTTCCCTTGCTGATCACTACTTTTAGCTCTCCTGTTTCCCTATCTGTCTTCATCTGGCCACAGCAGATATGTCACTACTGCCCACTGACAAAGTGACTTCAGATTTCTAAGCAGCTTGCCCTCCCATTTCATTTGTTACCCTGCCCCAATGAAATCCTAACTCAAGCCCCAAGCAGTAGTCCTAATTCATTTTCTCAGAAGCCCTGGCTACGAAGGGGAAGGAATGGAACTCAGCTCTTCATCTCCAGAATGCTTAAAATTAGCATAATTCCAAAATGACGAAGACAGGACACTTATTTACTCCCTTCTGCCACTACCTGAAATGCTGCTAGGTTGTAACAAATGCCCTGTAATAAAACAATGTACAAGAACTTTACTTTGGCACTTCTGGTCCAGGAAGATGCTGGCAAGTTGTCCCTGATTGAGGATATCCAGAAGGGTCTGCTGGGACTGGCCAGTCACTTGAGCCAAAGTCAGTCCTTCCGCTATTGTTGCCATGAAGCTGCCTTGGACCATGTTCACAATCAGCATCATCTTGGCAGCATTGCCTACTTCACCTGGGAATGAGACACACCATTGGGATTCCTTCAGAAGAGAATGTGCAGCCCTGCTCCCCCAGCCCACACAGCAGTAACAGCACCAGACTCTTTGCATCAAGCAGCTCTCCCTTCCCCTGAAAGACTTGAGAAAATGTTCTCCTTTTTCAAGCTCTCAAAGGAACGGAGAAATCGTAACAAAGTGTTTTAAACCAAAAGAATCACAGATCCTCTAAAATGAGACAGTATTCAAAGAAGAAACCTTAGCCTGCAGGCTCTGAAACTGGCCACGGTCCAAAGGAACAGGCCAATTTCCCACACTGCCCAAGGAGACAAGAAACAGATGACATATATGCCTCAGACTCCTTGCACAGTCCTTGCACTAACTAAGAAACCACTGTCAGGCTCTTTGTGTTTCAATTACCTAGGAAAAAAGAGGTCTTTCCCATGGCTTGGAAACAGCTGCTGCAGTCCTCATATAAACCCCTGTCACCAGCTGCCAGGATCACAAGCATCCCATCATTAGAGAGCTGCTGGTTTCCCGAGACTGGTGCTTCCAGAAAGCGACCACCCCGGGACACTATCACCTGGAAAAAGAGCATCTCTGGTTAGCTGTGCATGAACTGCAGCAGGAACATCATTGAGGGCACTCCTGCTCCTGAGGAGAGAATTTTAAAGCAGAACAAATAGCTCCAACACATAAACAGGAGAGGAAAGCACTAACACATGATGCACTGTATCCTGTAGAGGGTACTGAAGACCAAAAGTTGCCCCCATGCTCCAGCAAAACCTCCCTGCACCCATCACTCCTGTGCACAGCTTAAGCAGCTGAACTGACATGCTTTAGCCATGGCACCCTGTACTGGCCAAGGGACCAGTGCTGAAGGTACACAAGTGGTGTGGGAATATCAGAAGAGTGACAAGATATTTTCCCCCTTTTCCCCACAGACGAACAGCCTTGGGCATATCTTTTCAGCCAGAGGTTTACTAATATGTATGAATTTTATTCTCCAAATTGATGTTATACACTACTGCATCAGAAACACATATCACAGCAGAAGCAATCAAAACACTTCTACAGAAATCCTCTCTATAATAATAGTATTTCCACAGAATGAAACGTGAGGGCATTCTTTTTCCCAGAACATTTAAACTAAGCAGATTATGTATTTTATCAATTTAAGTACAGTTATTAATCCAGACATGGTTTTCCCATCCAGTTTGCTACGGAATACCAATCTGCCTATAAATACTTCTTAAGGGATCAAAATTTGTCTGTCTGTTTGCACTGGTGCCAGCTAACAGCCCTGTCAAATCTACAGGTTTTGCTGGTATCACCAGGGAACATCTCATCCAGCTCTGTTTGCTGGTCAAGATTTGACACATTATTTTGTCTAATTTGCACGGAACTCGAGAGCCTCCAAAAAGAAGCCCAAAGATCTCCAGACAACAGGTCATAAACCAGCTGAAGCAGCACCAACTGCAGAACTGCTGCTGACTCAGAGCTGCTAAGAGGTTCAGTGGTTACCTGGGCCAGCTCTGTGACTGTGTCTGCATCCACAGTGGACATATCCACGTAACACTTGCCCGGGCGAATCCCCTGCAACACTCCACTCGGACCAAGCACCAGCTGTGGAGAACAGAAGAGCGGTAAAGCAATAGGGTGTCTGCAGAGAAACCCCAATGCTGCAGCCCAGCAGCCCACGGGAGCCAGAGCGGGAGCAGAACCCGCCCTCCAAGGGTAAGTTTTTCAAAAGGATGGTTTTTGTTTGGACATTTATCTTTACACAGCTGCATTATTCAGCAGCTACAATGACCCAGGCTGCTGTGGTGAGCAAGAATCAGAATGGGCATTCAGGGACCGTATCTCACAGTCTAACCAGCGGAGGTAAAATAAGAGCTAATCCTTACATCCTTTGCTGCTTTTGGATCTGAAACACAGGCAAAGGTGATGTCACAGGTGGACACAACTTCAGCGGGGGTTCTTCCCAGCCGTGCACCCTCCTGGATGAACAAATCACACTGCAAAAGGCACAAATCCAAAGGTAAGAAAAATTAAGAACAGAGAAAATGGGTTCTTTGCATTTTGCTGAAAGAGTCCGGCATGTTAACACGGTAGCTTGGTCATCTTCTGTTGCTTTGTCCACACACACACAGCTTTTCTGAAAACTTTGAAAGACAGACAAATAGACAAAACACTTAGGTGAAACTGTAAGAATGTTGTGGGTTTGGGAAGAGAGATTAGGGGAAAAAAATTTGTAAAAGGACATCGAGAAAGGTGTTTCTAGGCACCTTTACAGGAATATGCACAGCTGAGACTGATGTGTTTCAGTGGGTTGCTGCTCCAAAATCTTAGTTCCTTTTTACCCTAACCCCTCATACCAGTCATGTTTTGCTACTAAAAAAAGATAAATCTTTTAAACCTTTTTAAGAAAGGTTTTAAACTTTTTTAAGAAAGTAACTAAAGAGCCTCTCCTGCTTTGACATTGCACAGCATCATCCGAGTACCACATCCCCCCTAGTTACCTACTTTTCCTCCTCCACTACAAAGAATAACACTGTCTAGAATTTAAGTGCAATCTAAGCTCCATTTTCACTTTGAATGCCCCCATAAAACCCTCCTCATCCTGGTCTCCTGACACAGCAGGTTTTCCACCCTTGTTACTACACCACTACCAGCACAATGGCTGTAGACAAAGCTGCACATCCTAGCACACCTCTCCTGGGATAACTCCCTGTATCTGGCCTTTATGGCCAGCTGCATGACACTGGATATTCACATCAGCAGCACTTCCAGAGGCATCTTACATCCCAATTCTCAACTCGTACACAAGGGTTTAATTTTTCCAACAACTCTCTGCTCTCATCCAAAATGGCAATGGGGTGGGACTGGTCACAGAAAAGTGACCACAATAGAACAGACCACAGGTGCACTTAGTCACAAGTACCCACCAACAAGCACCGAGGAAACAGGCACAGAACAAGGTGGCAAGTCCATCCTTGAGTTTCTCTGGCATCCTCTCCATGCAGCACTGACAGATGAGCCCAGGCCTCCTTGAGCTACAGGGGGTAACTGAATGTGTAAGAAAGGTTTAGGCACAAGCTCACCTTCTCAGCAGTCCGGTTCCAGACAGTGACAGTGTGACCCATCTTCAGCAAGTTGGAGACAATGCCACTTCCCATCAGGCCAAGGCCCAGAAATCCTATCCTGAGGGGTAGAGATAAACATGAACATAAGAGACAGCAGTTGGTGTCCATCTCTCATGGTGCTGAATATGATGAAGAGCAAACTCTGGAGCATCACCAGCAAAAAAAAATATCCCCAAACAAACATGTTCCACTGTAGCCACAGCTAGAATGGCTAGATCTGAGCTTTAAAATCAAGCTGGGATTTATTTTGCTTACCAAGCATCCCTAACGATTTCCTGAAGAAAGTCTTCACCCTACTTCAGAAGATCACATAAATATTAAGAGTTTGGGTGATCTGGGGTTTTTTTGTTTGTTTAGGGGGCTTTGTTTGTGGGGTTTTGTTTGCTTTATTAAAATTGCCTGTTTGTATGCTTTCTGTTGCCAGCCATTGCCTCACTGAAGTTAAAGGGAACATTTATAAGTGCTTCTTTAATTAATCTTCTGTTTTTAAAACTAAGTCACACAGACAATGCTTGCTTATATAATTGAATGATACATTACAATATTTACTGTAATAAAGCCCAGCAAGGACTACTGGGCTAAGCATCATGCACAGACCAACGATCTAGTCCCTGCTCTACAGCTGCGATTTCAGACACAGGAAGAAAGGAAGTATTAGGCCAGTACAGACCACAATGAGTCCCAGACAGCAGCTGCCTTTCCCTCTTCCTCCACCCCCAGGCTGCAAAGAGTTTTGCTCCCTCCACTCAAGAAACAAACAACGTGCCAACTAGTTCTGTCCCTACAGTCACCTGCAGCAGGAATTCCTTTGCAGATATTGCTGCGTGCAGCTTCCCACAAACCCCACCGCCCTAGGAGCTACATGTCTGATGTAACTTCACAATGAAATCTACGTGGCAACCCCCCAGTTACCTCTGCAGAATGAGCAGCTGCACTGGAGCTTTCCCAAGCCTTGTCCTTTCCCAGCTAGCCGTGCTGCCTTCTCTTCAAGCAAACCAATTCAGACAGGGCACAGCAAGTCACTAGAGGCTCCTTACACAGCCCAAACAAGGTCCACCTATTTTCACATCTCTAGACCAGCAGAGATACTCCTCCTTTCCCAACACACCTCTGAGCCACACTTTCCTGAGAGACTGTTTTACCTGAACAGCTTCATTGTTATTTTGGTTCCCCTGGAGCAGAGGTGAGAACTGACATCCCATGAGACTGGCCCCAACGGCAAACAGAAAGAGTGGCCTGAACTCAATTTGAACAGAGCGGAAGTTACAGAGTGAAACAGGAAGCTCAAGTTGGGCTTCTTTCACTCTGTGAAGGAGAAAGGGGGTGTTTAAAAGAAACCAGAAAGTTCAAGTGCTGCACAGCAAAGGTCTCGCGATGGGAGAACACACCTCCTTCTTCCTCTGGTCTTCTGCATGCTCAGGAGAGCAATTAAACAACCTCAGTCAACTGCCAGGCACTACTTTTATCTTCCTACCTCATGTAACATTGGGGAACACCACTGCTAATGTCCTGCAGTGGGACCCAGTGAGGAGGAAAACTGCAGAAACGCCCCGAACTGCAGATGTATCCAGGACAGAACTTATTCTGAATTTTGTACTGTACAGCCCCATTTGTTTTTAGCTGTCTCCCCCGCCATTTGTCCCCAGCTCAAAGTTTCACACGAGGACAGAGGAGATGTGTAGCTGGAGGGGAATATTAGGTTTATTCATTCACAGTGGCCAGCTGGGCAGTGGCTGCATGTGTGAGCTGTGACGGAGAGAAAGAAAGGGAAATGGCTGAAGTGTGTTGGAGATCTTACTTTTTGTCTGTAGGCGTGATGCTGCCATTGACTGCTGTGCTGTCTGCTGCCTGGATGGAGGTGGATCCTGTCTCCTGGGGGAGTGGGGTGGGGTGGAAAGAGGGGGGAAAAAAAATAATAAAAAACCAGAATGCACAGCTCTGGAGGAACTGCAAGGCCTCATGACAACAGGGAAAATCCATCAAAACCAAGATTTGCCTTACCTCTTCACAAACCTTCAGCTTCTTTGTGATGGCTTGATAGCAGACAGCTGGCTGTATAGAGAAGACAAAGCATTCAGGGGAAGGACAGTGCTGATTTGCTCTGCTGAGCACACAGACCATATCCTTGTTCCATAGAAACAGCTCACCCACCCACCACCATCTGCAAAACAAGACAATTCTGGGGCTTCCCTCAAGGGGAAACAACAAAACCAACAACCTATTGCAACATATTAAGGTCGTCCTTTCCCACTCTGCCCCAGCAGTTCAACCTGTCTTCTAAGAGAGCTACTGCAAACTCCCTTCTGTAGTTCCCAAGACAGGCTGTTGTGGAACCCCTAGAACCCAGGGCACTCCTACTCTCACACTTAGCTCTCTGAAGCCTGCCATGGAGCAACTGACCTCATATCTACACTCTGTCTCTGCAGCTGCGCAAACAAAACCTTCTGGTTAACATGAGAAGGCACGTGGCTTTCTACAAATACTAAGGCAAAGGCTGCTCCTCCTCATGCTGCTTGCTGTGAGCTTGTCTAGATGAAAACTGTTAGCAGCCCTTAATCCTTCTAGCTCTGCCCAGATTCTCACTGAAATGTAAATCCTTTTACATTTAATTTGATCTTTCCTTTTCCTCCGGATGTTCACTGCTGAATATAAAATCCTGCAAGGCTTCTGTATCTCAGGAGATAAACTGGCTGTATTTTACGAGGAGCTTTTCTACTTGCAGAAATTCTCCTGCAACATTCAATGAATTGACAAGCCCATCCAGATGAAGAAATGTGTAGTACAACCATCAAAAGCAATCAAACAGCAAGATTTTTAAACAGCAAAACAGCTTTTCCTGCCATCAATCTTCTTCTAGAGTTTATTACAACAGATCTGTCAAAACCTGGTGCTAGATAATCTTTAATTACTTAAAATTATTCAATGTACTCAATGCTAAATCACTCTAAACCTCAAGGCTGGAAAGTAATTGAACTACAAGATTGCAATCTAATTGCCACTAGTCCCCAGAACACAGAATTCTGGAGCTCTTTACACATACTCCTTGCACTCAGTCCCAGCATAGGGCAGGATGCCAGGCTAGACAGAGCAGGAGCACGATCCTGTCTGCCAAAGCCTCACCTTCTCCGTCTGGCTCAGTAGGAAGTGATGGAAGTGTGGATCGCTGTCCTTCGCAGGCTACAAAGAGAGCAAGTACAGCCTCAGAAACATTCCCAGAAAGTCACTGAGCAACCACAGCACAATCCTCTGGCTCTCCCAAGCTGCATGAGAACAATAGCTTAAGGTGGAAAATATAAAATGCACCAGCTGTCTCAAGCAGCCCGTTTCAATTAAGCCATTTACATTGTGTTTCATTCTCAAAACCCAAGCCATTCAAACTAAATTCCTCATTTTTGGCCATCTGTAGGAAAATCAGAGAAGTATACAGGCAAGATTAACAAGGAAAGAAAATTCATATCCCGATTCTTCCCCTCCCAGGGGAATGTAAACATTTACTTTCCAGCTTTCAAGGAACGTAGAAGAGCATTCTGGGAACTTCCTGGAGATTACACAGAGCACTGCCACGTGCCAGGCAAACCCCACAACAGCAACAGGGACTGCAGGCCCAGGTACTTCACCTCTCCAGTGAGCATTGCACACACTAGCCTGGGGTCAGGCTGCTCTTACTGTGCTTTGTTGATCACTTTTTTATGCACAAAACTGAAAGCTTTCCAAAAGCTGCTTATGAAGGAAATCACATGAACCCACCCCATATGACAGTACCAAGTCAGGGACAGACTATCCACATCACTCCCAGTTTGGGGAACTCAGTCCCAGAAACATTTTGAAAGACGAAATGCTAAAATGAGTATAGCAAGTGAAGTGTGAAACCCAGGATACTTCTGACCTGCCTGGGATATTGTCCAGCTTTGTGAGGCTGCAGAACGTTCTGACATGAGGAAGATAAGATCTTGCTGTTCTACAGCCACACAAAAGGCTCTAGGTTTGCTGCCACAAGCTCAGTTCCTTGATCACCTGTGTTGTAAAGATTCTCACCTCACTGACGCTCGGTGGCCACTTAAATCCAGCTACTGTTCCAGTCATCACTCTCTTCACTGTACTTGATTCTGGAATTGTGAGGTCCTGAGGAGACAAAAGGAGGATCAGAAAGAGATTACAACCTGGCTCAGGGGCTGGCCACAGCACGTTGACGGTACGAGCACAAATACAGAGTTCTGAAGCACTACCATCGACTTCCATTTCCCAGGCCTTTCCACGTGTCCATATCTAAACACAAAGTGTATTGTCAACACAGGTGAGGTGAGGAAAACATGAACTGCCAACGAAGGAATTCAACCAGGTATGGCTTCTGGAGAGTCCATTCTTCATACCTAAGAGGAATCATTGCACTGGTGCACCCATGCAATGAGCAGAGAAGCAAACAAACACACTTGATCCAGTATTTTCCTCTGGTGGATGCAAAAAGCTCAACAAATGGGTGAAGAACATCATTACAAGCAGAAGTGTGAACTCTTCTAATCCTCCCCTGTCACAAAAGAGTAGCCTACCTGTTACCAGGAGAATCTTCAAAGCATGAGGCCGAAAGCCACATCTGTTCAAGTGTGCAGAATCTGTGAGACAAACTCAACAGGCCCTGGTTTGGAGTGCCATGATAGCACTTCACACACTGAGGCTTTTACTGTTGAGGAGATTAAACTTTCTCTTTTATCTCCCCAGGACATACAGGTTAAAATAGGTCTTTATGCTACACGAAGAGAATGTGCAGGACACTTCTGCACAGTATGTGCTGTCTTCCTGAACCGAGGGTTCAGAAATGGAATCACATTATTTCCCCTCCAAAATTACTTCCTGAGAATGCACAACATACCTCAGTGTCCATACAGAAGCACAAGAGAAGAGCACTGTTTGTAATAAAAGGTCAGAGCAAGACTCCTGGAGGTGACCTAGATTGATGCAACTGTCCAAGTGTTAGCAGGGACAATGTAGACATCTGTCTACAAACTTACAGTGTCTAGGAAGAGTCCTGCATACTAAAATTCTCCCCTGAGACAGCACAGTGCTGTTTCAATTGGTAAAGCATGGATGAAATGATCTCTCATGCCTATGAAGTTCTGCTGGTCCTTCGAAATATTCATATAAGCTTAGAAATGAGAGTGTGTGAATGACCATGTACGGCTACAGAGCCTTTCTAGACTGAGCACACCTCGGCAACAACTGGATTCTTGAATGTTATACATCCTCATTGCTTGGAAAGCCACAATTTGGACTGATGGGGCAAAAGAACTCCAAATCCCAGCACTGAATTCAGGAAAACAACATAAAGGTTTTCTGCCCTAGGGCTAAGAACTTGGGGAATTTATGAGAACCAGGCAAGATGACATGATTTTAAAATTATTTCATAGACTGAAGAGCAGTATGAATGCAGCACTGTTATATTTTCATGGCAATCTCTTTAACTGTCACTTTCCAGAAGCTATAAGGCTTACTCTCCTATTTTACCCTGCTTATTTTCTCTGTCCATGGCCAGGCACTTATCACACAGCTGGCCACCTCTCTGTGGTAAGTTTAAAACCACTCCACTTGCCACGTGCCAGTAAAACAATGTCTACTGCCACAACTCACTCAAAGCACTCCAATGCCCTGAGGTAGCTAGCACGGTAAAACCTAAGCATGCAATGTGTCAGCACAATCAGAATTCTCCCAGCCAGGAGTTCTGATCAGTTTTGGAATGAATCTAGCTCAAAGACACAGAAGCATTTTGCAGGTGAAAAAAAAAGGCAGCCCTGTGGCTTAATGTAACAGAAGTATGTGGAGACACAACATGCTTACAGCAAGACACTTAGAAAAGTAAAAGTTGTGCTGCCAGTGAAGCGTTTTCCTGCATCTGTCAGGTCACAAGTTCAGTAATTATTAGTTAGAGATCACAGATAGGCATTCACTCCTCCCCTCCTCCGACTCCCCTCAAAAGGAGAAACTGATGAGCTCTGTTGTGCAGCCTGATTTCACAGATGCTGGCTCCAAAAAAGAGCCAGTATTTTCTTCAACTTCTTAGGAGTTGGACTCGATGATCCTTGTGTGCCCCTTCCAAATCAGGATATCCTATGACTCTATTCTATGAGTTCTTCCCAACTAATATCTGAGATGATCAGGTTCATTCTGTCACATCAAGAAAGAGCTTGCTGTCCAACCAGCAAAGGCCAATTCATTGACAATTCTGGAGAGCCAAGACCACCATCTGGACTTGCATCCTGATGTGCACTGAAAGCAAGGACTGTGAAGCACAGGGTGATCCCTTGGAAGCACAGGTGAGCAAGCAGGCTGCTGCAATGGTGTATCAGCTGAAGTCTCCCAGTCATCTTCAAGTGTTGTCTCCAACGGAGCACGTGCCTTGTAATGATCCACCAAAATAAATATCCATTTGGAAAAGGAAGGTCTAGACCACACAGTGAGTTCCACAAAAAATGCTGGAACTCCAGATGAGGGTAGACAAAGTATTGGCTGCTATCACTGCTGCTACAACATCCAGAAATATCGGGGAAGTAATGGGGATAAATAATAATGCTCCAAGGTCAGACCTTTATAATGGAGGATGACAATACATCCTACAGCACAGAAGCTGAAATGAATACAATTAATTCTTCTGTTGGATTCCCCAGGCTATGAGTTTCTTCTTTAAGCCCTAGCCCTTAAGGATACCTCACCCTCTGTAAATACTGAGGGTCAAATTGAGTGACTAATCACCTGATCATACAAAGCAGATGAGATGGGAGAAGTCAGGAATCAGATGAAGACCCATATCTCTTCACTAATCCTTCCCACACAAACTAAACTTGAGGGAATGCAAGATGAAAGGTGCAGTCTCATGATACAGCTTTCAAAGCCCTCTCCAAGATACGAACAGAGCCACTCACAGTAACTCATGGGTAAAAATCACAGGAAGAATCAACAATATGCTTGCCAAAGGTGTCAGGCAGCCAAATGGTCTAGAAGGAGCAACATGGAACAACTTAAAAAAAAAAAAAAGGGGGGATACTGAACTGACTCTTCCTGCTGGCCTGTTAGTCAAGCTGCCAGTCAGCCCTCGAGTCCAGCTGCCAAGTCCACGGGCACTGGCGGACATGCACAACACAAACCTTCTCATCCTTGGGCGGACGCCCCCGCTTTCGGGGGCTCTGATCCTGGGCTCTTTTCAAGGGTGACTTTGATCCTCTCTCTGATGAGACAGAAGAGACCCTCTTTTTTCCTTCCCCTGTGCCCTTCTTCACCTTTCCTTCAGACAAACTGGCTTTGCGCTTCTCTTCACCAGTGGATGGCTTGCCTCTCTCTTCACTGGAATTACGCCGATTCTTCTCTTCAGTGGAGTTATGGGAAGACGCCTGAGAGATTACAGAATAGAAGATGGTAAGGAAAGAAGAGAAGAGATGGAATGATTTTCATGCAAAACCAAGGATGCGAAGGACCCTGTGCTGATTACTATCAAGCAAAACAACAGCACAGTAACTTGAAAACTAGGTATCTCTTAGCCCTTTGGAATCGGTGAGTGAAGTTCCTGGTTAGTTCTCCTGCAAAAACACACCAGTTTAAGCAAGCACGTAACAGAACAGGCCACCTGAAGACTTGCTGGGAGTGTGTGCACTTCCAACGTAGTAAAGACAAGATTAGTAGATATCAAATTCTATTCCAAGACTTAAGACTGATTTATCAAATCCTCACAAGCAAATCAATTAGCCTCTTCAGTTTCTCCATCAGTTTGACAACACATTTTTCCCCACCAAACAAGATTAATTGGATAAGAAGAGGATAAGAAACAAACCCCAAAAAACAAAGGAGGAAAAATGAAACCCCCCTCAACCTGCCAGAGGCAACAAACTCCTTTCACATAAAAATGCACCTAACCATTGTTCATGCCAACACCTATTTTGATGTGTACAGGGAAAAAGAACCCACTCACCTGGTCCTTGCCTTTGGTTTTTCTAAGAAACTCCTCTACAGCATCCACAGCTTGCTGGAAGCGCTTACCCTTGTTAATCTTGATCATTTCCTCTTTGTGAGGGTGATAAGGCTTCAGCTGCTCCACTTTGATCCAAGCACTTGAAACAAAAAAAGAAGTCAGTTATATTCTCCAAACAGCAGCTTTCACAATCAGCCCACTTTTAGAAACACACAGATATGCTTTCTTTCCCCAGATCCTCTGATGACAGCAGCCCAAGCTCACTTGCTCTCTACAACCTGAAGGGTTGCCATTCCTGCATTCACTGACAACTTTCTTCTGGCATTTTGTTTCTTCTTAAGTTTTACCTCCTCTCATTCTAGCAGTGCCCCACTCTAAACATTACTCATATTCTCTACTGGCAAGACAGCTTTTGGATGTGGTCATAGGGCATGTACAGCACAATGGCAGCCCAGTGGCTGCTCTTGTTTCACCAGGAGGAACACCCACAGTGCCACACCTCCAATAGCCAATAACACGAATCTGCTCGAGAGGTTGTTGAAAGCAAAGTCTACATAACAATCCTCAGCCATCAATCCCTGGTTAAAATACACTGTGCACACAAGTGTCTAAAAAACCTGCAGGAAAAAAACCCCAAAATTCTGCATTTCACAACAGGGCTGACCACAAATAAAGTGAGTGCAAAAGCCACAGCTCATTGCTGAGCGTATTTCTGATGTACCCTGCTACTCTGCATGAAAACAATGTTCTTGTTTTTGAGGAAAAAGAACTGTTTTCTTCACTGTTGGTATTTTAAGATAAACTGACTGGTACGGTAGCAGAGTATTACCCTGACTGGAGTCCTGTGAGGAAAATCAAATGATTTACCTCTTTCCACTCAGGCTAAGTACAAATTCTCGACAATTACTAAATGGTTAAGTTGTCAAGTACAAAGTGACAATTCCACTTCCCTTCAGGCAAACAAGCTCTTCTACTGCTCCTTCACTTTGGCTTAGGGGAACGTCTTTGCTTCCCTTGATGCCTGAATTGCTTGTGACTTTCAGAGATTAAACCCCCTTTCTCCCTCCCCGAATTCAAGCCCAGGCTTATTGGCCACACTGTTACAAAGCTATTTCCATCCTACTGAAAACAGAACTGTAGAAGTTTTATCAACCTTTTCCTGAGCTTGGATGCCACAGCAATTTCTTAGCCCATAGCAGCCCAGACATCAATATGTCACATTGACTAGCCATGATTACACTTTTTAAATATTCTCCAGCACAGTTGAGCTCCTGCAAGCAGGTGAAGTGATTTCATAGCTGCTTGTCCAGACACTCCAAGCACATATCATACAGTTAAAGCAAACATGAAGGTGAAAATGATAAATAGTAACAATAACGCTTCGCAGGATCTTGCTTGTCCTCTCTTCACGAAGTAGTAAAGTCCAGCAAACTCTTTAAACTTCATAAAGACCACCTTTCCCCTCACTGGCATTAGCCATTGTTTGTAGTCAGGAATCAACTTGCTCAAAGTAGACTTTTTGGGTCTCGTTTGCAGAGGTGAAACCTCCTGCTTGAAGTGACTGGAAAATACCAGCACTCCAGAGGTGAGACCTCCTGCTAGAAGTGACTGGAAAATACCAGCACTCTTTCCACAGAACCCAGTGCCCCTGCATGCAAAGCTGAATCCTTTCACTCAGTTTACATCATCTTCATAAGAAAGGGCATAATGTAATATAAGTCAAATCATTCCATTCAGACTGGAGCCTGCACCCAGCAGCTACTCAGGGAGTCCCTCCCAGCTGCCCAGACATGACTGTGAAAAGACACCTTGAAATTCTCTCACAGTGCACAGCCTGCCTGTGGGACGCACAGGGACAAACACCCCTGGACCCCACAGAGCATCAGCTCAGGAGAAGCTGATTACATACATAAATGAAACAAAATTTTGGAGCACATTATAAAAAAAGCAGGTTAAATGTTGTTGCAGGATTGAATTTCTAAATAAAAATATCTCCTTTCTCTCAAGGCATTCTCTTAGGTTTTTGCTCATCCTATCCCTCCTCACTGCACATGTTCACTGGCTTCCTTTCTCCTTCCTTTTCCTTTGATATGGAGAAAGCCTGAAGCACAAAGCTTTCTGGTTCCTCTCTTCAAAGGTGCATTTTGGCACTTGTGAACCACCAGGACAAAGAACTAGAAATCTCAGAGACAAACTAGTAAGTGAAAAACAATCTTAAATGCTGCCTCAACTAAAAATAAATAAATAAATGTCTTTTCATATTCTTCTTTGTCCATCACCTACCTGAACAACCTCCTGTAAGAGATGAACGTGCCTTTACACATCAGATGTCCATAAAGCAATAACATGCAGTGTTTCAAACACTTGAAAACAAAAGAACTTTCCACCAAACAAAATCATTCATGTTTATACACAAGACCTCATTGCCCTCAAGGCCAACAAAGGCCAGTATTTAGATAAAAGGCCTCAAGATACTACATATAAAAGGAACTACTGTTTCTCTCCTGATTCACCAATGAATCAATGCTGAGAAAAACATTAGTGACATTCCCGAAGATGTCACAGTTAAGATGAAATTGCTTCATGCACAGTCACCTGGTATCTGTACAGAATGGGCTACATGGAAAGTGAAAAGATCACATACAGATACCTGCTAGCAATGGGTTTCTCTATTCGTTTCTCCACACTGTTCCTCATCCTCTCCAAAATACCACTCTTACAAAACCTTGACACGTGTAAAATCCACACTATAACCACTGACAAAATCAAAACTTAGAAGAAGCAGAGGCAAGGATGAATGTGGCCTGGAGCTGCACAGAATCAGTGATACAGAGATACTGGATTCAAATCCCTGACATAGGCCCAGGCAAGGAGACATTAAAAACCTCATCATTCCAGCCACTCTCTTCCTGTGTAAAGATATCAACTCCTAAAGATAACCTGGAGAAATGAGATGGAGGAATATCCACCAGTACTCACTTTCTGCAAACCTTATAGTTAGGGAGAGAAAACAGTGGCACCGTATCTCCAAATTTCTAATACTTACCACAGCCTGGGAAAAATCCCATCACTTTAGGCTGTAGCACTTTAAATGCCCACACTAAATGCTAACACAACTGGTTCTGAAAGTCAGAGGAAAATTGCTTGCTTATTTACAAGCCCAGTGTGTGACTAGGCAAGAGAAACCAAGATGGGTTTCCTTCTGTTAAAAGGGAATGTCCCATCTTCATCAGCAAAATAAATAACTGAACTCTGGAATTTTATATGTAAACTTCTGGGGAAAAAAAACTACAAACCCCACTAAATTAAAGAGGGGATACTTAGCAGAAGAAAACAAAAAGCAGGGCAATACTGAAAAATTATTTTATTTTTCAAATTTGTGCAATAAAGGACCTCCTCAGTAAGAGGTGGAAGAGTTCTGACTACAGTGATTTTCAGCTATGGTGCTGTGCCTGCAGAGATGTCTAACAACATTCCAGCTGGCTCTGCTAGAGCAACACAGAGCTCCACATGGGATCACTTGCCTCACTGAGAAACCCCAGGAACACGAGCTCACCCCCTCCATCAGCTCAGACTATCCTTGGGCTCCTCAGGCTGCCACGGCACATGTCCAGCTTTAAGCAAGTGTTTTCTGATGTCAGGACCTAAAAGAACTTTGTAGAAAGACTACATCCTGAAATTTCCATCTCCTTGAAAACCAGGGAGAAGAGTGGCAGAAGAAGGGGGTAGGTGTTTGCACCCCAACAAGATATGGAGGCTGGGAAGGCAAGGATTGCTGTGCTAAAAATCACTGTGCCTGATGGAAACAGGCTGCAGGTCATTACATTACCCTGGATTGCAAGCTTCTTCCATTTTTTCCTTAATATATCAAGTCAGGAAGTGCCCCTTGACCCCACCACATTTAGTTTTGCACTGCTGCTTCAAAATGGTTGTAAGTCTCCAACTTCCTGCTGACTTTGATATCCATGACTTGCAAGTCCATTTGGCTGTTAAGGAATATATAAACAGGGAGGAGGGTGGGCAGGGAGGTGAATGGCTCTGTTTGTACACACGTCTCTGATGCTGCAGGACTCTCCCTACAGAATCAGAGTAGAATGAGGCCTTAAAGGGAATCATATTTACAGTTTTGTTAATGTCATAATGAATTCCCAAGCAGGCCATGAAATGTAAAATATTTTGAACTGGATGAAGCCTACCAAGAAAGAACTAATAGACTGGCAGGCCCACAAGTGTAACTGCTAAATGCAGTAAATGCACACATGGAGCAATGTATAAGTTCTTACTTGACCACTGAAATATCTACAAAGATTTTCTACAAGAAGACTATAACTTGGGAAGTAAAAGGGAATCTTAAAAACTATCTGAAAAGCACAGTTAGAAACACAGATAAGAAGTCAAAGTTCTACTTCTAAACTGAATTTAAATTGTTGTTGTTACACGCTTGTCAGGTCTACGGGCAGGAAACATCAACTCCTCTTGATTTTAGATGAAGAATCCTTTTAATGTGACTTACTCTAAGAAGAGACACTCAGAAAAACAACTCCTAGGCAGACTAGAAAAATCTCCTCACCAGTTTGGAGAACAAGGTAATAAAGAGAGTGTGTGCAGCACAATTAAGGCAATCACTTAGAACAGGACATGGATATTACATCACTACTATGAATTTGGAGATGGCTTTCACTGTGGTAAAAGAGCTGTATACTTACTTCAGTTTAATCACAAGGAAAATCTGCTTCCATGGGCAGAGAATTCTTATCTTCCAGAAAACCTATTACTTTGAAAATGACAGGAGCAACCACCACCACCACAACCACAAACATATGGAGCACAGAGCTCAGTAGAAAATCTATCAATAGCCAGTACTTAAGAACACAGTCTGAATGCACTCATGCTCTCACTTCTGTGTCCTGTGCCAGAACTACTCCCAGCCTTCCAGTTTATCTATTCCCTCAAGTCACTGAATCACTGCACCAGGCCAGTACATCTTAGCATTCTATTTGCAGGAAAAGGAAGATGCATTTCCTCTGGGCTGTATCCTAAGCGAGCCAGAATTTCACAAATAGCCCAAACCTATGCACTACACCAGCACCACTGCCAAACCCAGCAGTATGTTTTTATTCCCCCCTCTGCTCAGACATGCACCTCCATTTTTACTTCCAAAACCTTCCTCCCTATTCTTGGGTATGGCAAGCCAGAGCCACATGAGCTGGGAGGGAACAGTTTGTACCCACACTCTCCCAGTTACATATTTACAATTACTGCTTATACACACCTAAAAAAAGTGTTTGCAAAACCTGTTAGTTTACTTGCACGAACTAAGTAAAGGGATTTTCTCTTCGTGCTGAGGTTTTAAATGAAATCATTTAAATTTTTCCTGATTTGTTTCATTGATTATGTTCAAACATAAGGATTTGCTCAAGCAGCACACTGGTTAGAGGAGTACAGTTCTAACCAGCACAGCCTTCTGAAGTTCCAAGCCTAGCAATACTATTTTAAAAGAAAGGGGATGGCGTTTATTTCTATTTAATTTTCAGGTAGACAAAAGCAAGCAAATTTCTAATTCATGATTATCTAGCAGGAAATGATTAAATTCCACAAGCTGGAGATGAGGGGAGAGGTCAACACTACAACAACCACACTACCTTGCTGTGCCAGATGACTGGATTTGCCCCAGCCAGAGCTCTAGAATCCCGTAATAAATCCCGATTATTTTGCAGCTCTCAACTCTTCATTTGCAATCACGTTGTTAATCTCAGCTACAGTACCCCAGACATTTGACCATTTTTCCCAAGCTTGTCTTAATAAAAAAAAAAAAAAAATCTGTATTTGATTCAAAAATGTGAAATACAAGAATCAAGAACAATCAGGACAGAAATAGTCTTATCTCCTCAGCTTTCAGAACTCATTAGTTCAAATAACCATGTTTAATAACACCACCAAAAATATTTTTAAATATTAAGCAAAAATAATTTAGCAGTCAAAAATAATTGCCTGAAGAAAAACTCATTAAATGGTCTCAGATTTTGTTACCTTTTTCCCAAAAGGTAAAGGGTTCTCTACTCTTCCACAAACATTTGCAATTCCCTTCTTTACTGCATGACTTAACACCATATAGCAGAAAATAAAGGGGAAAACTGAAAAATTAGCAAAATAATTTTCAGTTTCACGAAATACCCAAGTTCTCAGGCTTTTTTTGGTGTTCTTTTCTCCCTAGTTTGCAATTATATAAGACAGCTATGATTTTGCACACATCTGAAGTCAATAAACCCTGCCTTGCAAAAAGGAAGTCTACAAGTTTTGGCTTTCCTGTAATGCAAACACTTCTAAAAGCACAGGGAGAACGTTTCCAGTCACCAGGTAGCACAGTAGCTTCTTTCACAAATGGCAATTAGACAGTTAATTTTATTCCTCTGGCAGAAAAACAACAGCATCCTCTGAGCTGTACCTTTCTTATACATGGTTACATGCTAAAATCTAACCCAGCCACATCACACCTACTCCCCTAAAAATGGCAGGCTACCAAGGCCTTTCCCTCACAGCAGCAACTCAAATCCTAACCCCTGTAAGGTTTTTCAGTCTTTGTACACCCCCGTGAGCAGCTGCAGCATGCAACAAGAGTTGAATGGTTTTTCCTGTGTGCTTCAAAGACAATCCTTTAAGAAGCTACGTTGCACTGTGTTAATAAACACTTCTTCCACAAAAGATCCACATTATATGGTACAGTGTTTTTCCCCAGATGAAAACAAGCAGGTACATACTGATCTTCTGTTCCAAAAAACTTCACAAAGAAGCACTTTTTTCCACGAGGTTTCTTCAGATCTTTAGGTGGATTAACAATCTGAAGGTGATTAGAAGTGAAAGTTAAAAAGCACATAACGATAAATTTATACTCTCTGATTTCACGGTCCTGTATCAGCTATTGCAGAATTTCTTTTTTAATCTGACTAGGAAGAGAACTGGAATCTGCTCTAAGTTTTTCAAGTAAATATGTAACCCAGGGATTTCCTTGGATATGGGCGTGCTGCAGCAGAGTGACAAAGCACCCAAACTGCACTGATCCATCACTGCCTTCTGAGCGAGGGTTCCTTCTCCCGAGCCCCAAGAGATAAGCCAGGCACCTTTTTTAGGTTCTACTTAGGTAACTTGCAAAATTTCATTTTAAACTTTGTCTTTACTCCCAGAACACATTGTTTATCAAGTTTAAAATATCTGTAAGGAGAAAAGCTGTCATTCAGTTTCACGAGTGACACCTGTAGAGCAGCCTGGTATTAACCTGATCCAATAACCAGACTTTTATGATTGTCAGCCACACTGACAACCCTTTTCCTTGACTCATGCTGTTACCTCAGCATGCTTAGGCCTCACACCTACACCAAAAATAAAGTTCTTTCAGAGAAGCAGAAATAATTGGAATGGCACATGAAATTCAATTATTTTTAATCTTGAATCAGAAAGTTTAACTACTCACTACCCCCAGAATTAATACTCAAAAACCATAGCTCTAAACCAGTATCTTGAGAAGACAGACTCCTTATTTCTATTATTTAACACAGTACAGTTAATCAACTTACTCTGAAGGAAAGCAAACCCGTCTTGCAGAAAGTGATAGGGATTAAATAACTAAATCTGGGAAACACAACGAGCTCCAGAGCTGGCTCTCTGTTGCTTTACATTCTATCTGAGCTACCAGCTGTTAGTGACAGGCTGAACTTCTAGATCAAATAAAGCCTGCTTCACAGATTAGATTTTTGGGGTACCTGATTAAAAAACAAACAAGAAAACCAGCACTAATCAACAACTGAAATGCTTTCAGGCAAAACTTTCCCTTACAGAAGGAAAATGCAAAAGCAAACAAAACAACACAAACCACCAAAAACTAAGAAAGCAACAATAAAAACAAACAAACCTCACCTTTCCTGGCCATGGAGGATAACGGCCCAGCTTCCCCCTAGAAAAAAAAGAAAGTATTAGGCACTAGAACCAGAATAAAAAGCAACTATTCCAACATCTGCCTTTTTACATTATGTCATACTTTACATATTAAGAGAATTAGAACTTGCAGTCAAAACCCTCTGTGCCAGGCATGACACATGGCTGACACCTGCACCTAATGCAGAGCTCTGAACAGCCTGAACTGAAAGAAGAGCAGGAGCAGAGCTGCTGCCTGCAAGATACAAGAGCAAGAGGAACTGTAGCACTCTAAGAGTGGAGATTCCTTCCCAAGGAGCTGAAAGAAAGCACTGATGCAGGCAATCAGACCAAAGTTCAGGTTGGGAACTTCTATCCACCCATCCAGAGCAGCCACCGACTCCCAGCTCAGAGAGCTGAGGCTCTGTGTTCTTGCAGGAAAGCTTTAATGGCAGGATCCCCTCAACAGGTGTTCCACTACCACCTTCTTCAGGTGCTCACCACCACAGTAACATGTGCTAAAGATATGAAGAGCCAAAAAAAAAACGTAGAAAAGTTTCCTTCCCACATTTGCAAATGTTTCCATTATGAAAGCTAGACAAGACTAGAAATACAGAGGAGAAAGAGATATTATTCTCAGCCCTCAGCATGGCAGCTTTATCCTTATCTCATCCTTGTCACTGACTCGGGCTGCAGTCTCAAAAAACCTTTAGTTACTGTCTTGCAAGAGACTGGCAAAGAATCTGTAGGGCCCCCCAGCTCTGCAAGGGACACGGCACCCCCCGGGGATGACAAGAACACTGCCAAGAGCTGTGACCCTGTCTCACAGCTGATGCTCCCTCTCTTGTACCAAACTAGACACCCAGCAAACCCTTTCTGCTGTTGCAGTATGATTGTTCAAGTTCCCTGTGACAGCTCGAGGGGCAGCACCTGCCTGAGCTGTCATGTGCAAAGTCAAAGCAGGATAATCTGCGTTCCAACACTGACAGCAGTGTACTCCCCAAATTCTCATCTGAAAAAGAGAAATTTGCTAAAGGTAACCAATCTTTACTTACTTTGCTATATAAATTAGACAACTTCCCAGCACTGTCAATTTTTCAGATGAGAAGCTGCAGTTGTCACAGCCTGGAGCACGCGCTTCATTTTATCTGGGATATAAATACAAATGCATGCACTTGCGTGTTGGGAATTAACTACTTCTTTGAGCCCCGGCAGGAGAGCCTGGCCCGTCCAGCACAGCAGAGCCCGTGCTCTTAATCGGCGCTTACAGGGAGCGCTGGAACGCTCTCAGTTCTGCCGGCCAGCAAAGCAAAAATCACAGAGCTGCCTATCTGAGGGCACGATGGCAGCGAAAAGGGAAAATGGCTCCTGGGGGCTTCCACGGGGGCACCCCAACCTACAAAGAAACGCTCTTTTCCAGGATTGTTGTGTTGCTTCATCAAAGCACGGCCAAGAAATGCTGGAATGGCTCTCCCCAAACACCCCCTTCTCGCCTCCCGCGGGAGGGGAGCCCGTGCTCCCAACCGAGCCCTGCAGCGCTCGCCCCTCCGTCCGGCTCCCCTCACCCCTCCAGCTCACACGGCTTCCTTCATGCGATGCCCCCGCTGGGCTTCGGTGCCAGGGGAGCTCACAGCCCACCCCGCCCGGCCCCTCACACCGCCCGGCCCCCCTCACAGCCCGGGCAGAGCCCCTCACACCGCCCGGCCCCCCTCACAGCCCGGGCCGAGCCCCTCACACCGCCCGGCCCCCCACACCCCGCCCGGCTCCTTCGCCACCCCCACCCCGCCCGAGGGACGGCGTTGCCGACACCCGGGTCCCGGCAGGGCCCCGCCGCCCTGCCCAGCGCCGCCCTGCCCTCAGCCGCCCTGCGGGGTCTCCGCGGCCGCGGGCTGACAGCGCCCGGCGCGGCCCAGCCCGGCCCGACCCAGATGCGGCCGCGCCGCTCCCCGGGCCGGGCACAGCCCCGCCGCCGCCCCGCCCGCGTCTCCGCCAACACAACCGGAGCGCGATGCCCCGACAGGCGCCCGCGGGGCCGGCCGGGCAGCGCCGCCACTCACCACACCAGGTCTCCGAGCCTCAGACTCACGGCCGCCATCTTACCGACACAGCCCGGCCGGCCGCGGGGGCTGCCGGGCCGCGGGCCGCGCCCAGGGGGCGGAGCCGTCACGTGGGCGGGCGGGCGGTCACGTGGGTGGGCGGGCTGTCAGGGGCCGCCGGCGGCACCGCCCATTGGCCGGATGGGTGGTGGGCGGGGCCTGCGCTGGCTCCTCCCCGGCCACGCCCCGAGCGGGAAGGGCCGGGCCCGGTGGCCCGGGGGGTGATGGGGGGGGGGGGCCGGTGTTGGGGCTGGTGCCACCCCAGTGGCCCGTGGGGCAGTGCAGGGGGGCCGGTGGCCCCTGGGCCACTGCCGCTGGTGGTAGCGGTGCCGGTGGCCCGTGGGCCTGTGCCACCCCTGTGGCCGTGGGGCGGTGCGGGGGAGCCGGTGGCGGTGCCGGTGGCCCGTGGGGCGAAGCCGGTGGCCCCGGTGGTGGTGCAGGTAGCCCCGGTAGTGGTGCAGGTAGCCCCGGTGGTGGTGCAGGTAGCCCGTGGGCCAGTGCCGGTAGCCCCGGTGGTGGTGCCGGTAGCCCCGGTGGTGGTGCAGGTAGCCCGTGGGCCAGTGCCGGTAGTGGTGGCCCGTGGGCTAGTGCCGCCCCGGTGGTGGTGGCGGTGCCGGTGGCCCTGGGCCGGCAGCCCTCGGTGTCTGCCGAGGCAGCAAAGGGCACCGCGGCAGCCCCGGGGCTACCGGGGGTTTCTTTGGTAGGAGAATCCCCCACGCAGCAGCAGCAGCAGCCGCAGCCGCAGCCGGGCTGTTCCGCTCCCTCCCGGGGCCGCCCCGGCGGGGTCTGCACTCTGGGCTGTGCCCGCTCTCCCTTCACGTCTCCCGTGCAGCTCCATCGCTTTTCCCCGGTGACTCGCTGTGTGTGGCGGTGCTTTCCTTTCTGCCCGTCTGGGTGAGCTGATTTCCCGTTTTCCCAAGCATGCCTGCCCGCCCTCTGCCCCGTGCACCCACAGAAGCCGAGCCGGTGGGAGCCTCAGAGGCCGCGGGGTTGATCCCTGCGCTGCACGGCCCTGGGTACGAGCTCCCAGGAGTAAGGGGCGCTCCCTGTAGTAAATGGTTAACTGCTCTGCTTTTCCCCCCACATTTGGGTGGATTGATGCCAACTCAGTCGGTGTTTCTCAGCTTCATCAGGTGCATCCTGCTTGCTCCTGCGCCCCCTGTGCTTTTACAAGAGAGATACACCATGTTACTTTTGGTTTAAAAGCCTTCACTGCCTTTTAAATGTGAGGTTTACTAGCTTTGCGTGTAGCACACACCCCGTTGCCCGCACACACTGGTCTTGGCTGCTGGCAAACCCCACTCTGTATCCTGAACGCCTTCAATAAAGGACTCTGCACCAGCGCAGGAATTGCTTCCTTTCAGATAAGACACGAGTTTAGAAAGAAAAAAGAATAAAGCTGTTCTGTCAGGTTTAATCTTCCAGTCTGTAGCCAAACCCAGGGGCTGGTCCAGCCAGATCCGTGCAGTTTTTACTCGGTAACTCTACTTATTAAACCGCAGCCCCTGGATGGCCCGGGGAGTTTGTGTTATCCGGGAAGGGCGTTCGGAGCCCCGGGGGCTGCTCGTGGCCCCCGCCCCGACCCGGGCACTGCCGAAATGTTGGTTTAATCTTCCAAAGCCCTCCTTCACCCGGCCTTTGAGCGAGCCCTGCCGAGCTGACCCTCCTCGAGCAGGTTTTCCCCGTCCCAAGCGCTGTCCGGGTACACCGCAACGACCAAGCGGGGCTTGCCCGGGGTGTGGACAGACCGGGCAGACCGGGACCGGGACGGGATCGGAACCAGGGACCGGGACAGGGGATCAGGACGGGGGATCGGGACCGAGACAGGAGAGCAGGACAGGGGACCGGGACAGGGGATCAGGACGGGGGATCGGGACACCGGGACAGGGGAGCAGGACAGGGGACCGGGACAGGGGATCAGGACGGGGGATCGGGACACCGGGACAGGGGATCAGGACAGGGGACCGGGACAGGGGATCAGGACGGGGGATCGGGACACCGGGACAGGGGATCAGGACAGGGGACCGGGACAGGGGATCAGGACGGGGGATCGGGACACCGGGACAGGGGATCAGGGCAGGGGACAGGGATGGGACCGGGGACTGGGACGGGATCGGAACCAGGGACCGGGACAGGGGAGCAGGACGGGGGAGCGGGGCCCGGCCGAGCCCGGAGGGACACGGGGACAGGGGACCGGGACACCGAGAACCGGGGCAGGGGACAGGGATACCGGAAACCAGGACCGGGACCCGCCGAGCCCCACGGGACACCGGGGATCAGGACAGGGGTCGGGGCCCAGCCAAGGCCCTCGGGACACCCGGAGCGGGACCAGGACCGGGGGTGGGCCGATCCCCACGGGGCACCCTGAGCAGGGACCGGGACAAGGGCCTGGCCGATCCCCACGGGGCACCCTGAGCAGGGACCGGGACAAGGGCCTGGCCGATCCCCACGGGGCACCCTGAGCAGGGACCGGGACAAGGGCCTGGCCGATCCCCACGGGGCACCCTGAGCAGG
>JAWWMP010000033.1:56791-125906 GCA_035047865.1 Dendrocincla tyrannina
CTGCCCTGCCCCATCCCTCCCTGCCCTGTCCCATCCTGCCCTGCCCCATCCCTCCCTGCCCTGTCCCATCCTGTCCTGCCCCGTCCCTCCCTGCCCTGTCCCACCCTGTCCCACCCTGTCCTGCCCTCCCCTGTCTTGCCCTCCCCTGTCCTGTCCCATCCTGTCCTGCTCTGCCCTGCACCATCCCATCCTGCCCCATTCTGCCCTGTCCTGCCCTATCCCATCCTGCCCTGCCCTATCCCATCCTGCCCTGCCCTGTCCTGCCCTGCTCTATTCTGACCTGTCCTGCTCCATCCCATCCTGCCCTGCCCTGCCCCATCCTTCTCCTGCCCCATTCTGCCCCATCCCATTCTGCCCTTCCCCATTCTGCCCCATCCTGCCCCATCCTGCTTTGCCCCAGTCTGCTCTCCCCTGTCCTGCTTTGCCCCAGTCTGTCCTCCCCTGTCCTGCCCTGCCCCATCCTGCCTTCCCCTGCCCTGTCCTGCTCTGCCGTGCCCTTCCCTCAGCATGTTCCTCTTTTCCTTGCAGAACATGGACCATGGAAGAGCCTGGGGCTACCTGACCTTCAGAGGTAAAACTGTCTGGTTCTCCCACACACACGTGGACAGGGCTGGAGGGCAGAGAGAAAACTTTGACCTCCCTGCCCTGGGGAATTTGTTTTTCTCAGATCTAATGGGAAGAGAAGTTCCTATGTGTTTTAGTTTCAAAAGGTGGGATCTGGCTCCCAAGGAGTGCTGTGGGAGAGCCAGTGCAAGATGACCCTGGGAAACAGCAGAGGAGTGTTAGGTGAACTGAGTGACTGTTCTGAGGCTTTGAAAGCAAGAGGGAGGCAGAATGAGCACATGAGAGTAATCTGGGTAAAACCGTCACTAAAAAGCTGCAATGGCAAGCAACTTGTGTTACTGGAATTTTAAATTAGTGCTTGGAGTTGAATGAGTATACAATTGTCCCTTACTGGAGTTACTGAAATAGTTCTCATTCAAAGCTTTCAAAGTTGTTGGGCATTTTTAACACTCAGTTTTCCAGGGAACGTCCATCAGTGCAGAGAGAAATCTCTTGTTCTTTAGCCATGGAAGCAGAATCTGAGAGAGACAGTGACACTTTAAATTAAGAGAGGGAGTCCCCCATAGGGCTGGACCAACTTACTTTAGTCCTTTCAGCCTGTTTCTGTCTCCATTTCCAAGGACAGAAGTGAGATCCCACAGTCCAGCAGGGAAGATCCTGCCCAACCCTTTGCAAACTACCTGTTGTAGCGCTTTGGGTGCCGAAGAGTTGACGGTGTGTTTCCTGGAAGGAGTTTGTTGTGGTGGGTGGGGTTTCCCACTGGTGTTGCTCATCTTTCCCCAGGCAAAACGGAAGAGGAGGAGAGGGAGATCGAGCAGCCCATGTACCACGACTGGCGCATGGTGCCCAAGCATGAGGAGGAGGCCTTCAAGCAGTTCACGCCGGTGCCCGAGGAGACCGTGCGGTTCGTGCCGTACCCGCCGCTGCTCCGAGCCATGATCCTCGCACAGTGGCAGAAGGAGGGGAAGCCCATCACAGAGGAGCCACTTATTGACCTGCAGAAGGTCCTGGCCTCGCCCCAAAGGCGGCCAAAGAAAAAAGCTGCGGGGACAGCTGTGTAGAGACTGGTTCTGTGTCCCACGTGGCTCTCACTGCCTGTTAGGAGCCCACTGCACAGGGGTCTTGCAGACAGCCCTGTGCCCACTGTGGGAGGGTGCAGCCAAGGTGTCCTGGCTTTCTCCCCAGCCCTGTGCAGGCACCTCATCTGGAAGGGAAGATGCAGATGCATTCAGACTCTTTTTCCATAACTTTGGTCTCAGTCAGCAGGGGAACCCTCTTGGTTCCCTGGGTGGTCTCTGAATACACAGCTCCTGTCAGCCAGCTGCAGTTCTTTGGAGCATCGTTTTCTTTACAGCCTGAAAATTAAGTGTTTTGGGAACGTTTTTTTAGATAATTTGGGTCCTGCATGAATCACAGAAAAATAACTGATAATAACACAATATTTCACAGAGCTGTGAATAAATGTATCTGCAAATGAAAATAAATGTTTTCTTAATTCTGCAGCACAGTTATAAGAAAAGTTGGGGCTTTTTTTCAGTGCCTAGAGATCATCACAAGGGCCAAATGCAGAGCTATTAGCTTACCAAACACCAGGACAGCACTGAGTTCTCTAAGCACTGCAGAATGATCTGGATTACTTGCTTAGGATGGCAGTGAACAACATGTGAGGAACACAATATTAAGCTAATCCAAAGCTGCCCCAGCTCTTACTCCCAGAGATGGCTGTCAAGACATAGGAGAAATTATTTTAGTTCTGGTGATGCAAAGGATGCAGGATTGGCTTTTACTATTTGAAGTTGGGTCACAAATGATGCCTGTTCCACAGGAGCATCTTGTGGTGGAATGTGCAGCTCAGCACAGTTCCTGGCATTTCATCTCTTGCTGGCTCTGGATGCTGCTGCTGTGCCAGGGGCTGTTGGAGGGCCTGGTCTGGGTGTGGATGGAGTGGGCACAAGAGTTGTCCTGGTCTACGGAGCAACTCTCTGCACAGAGGTAACTTTAGTTCCTGTGTCTGTTATAGTAGATAGCAGGTGGTGATCCATTTGCTGCAGCATTCCAAAATCACAAATAGCCTGATTTAGAGAGGGAGAGCACAAACTCTGCTCCCCCTAGTGTGTGGCCTGGATGGGACTGGGGAATGGGTGGCCCTAGCCAGCAGGAAGTGGCTGTCATGGGGCAGGAACACACACAGATCCATCAGCTACCTGGTTCCCACAGCGTTCCTCGCCAGAGGCTCCTGAAGGATTAAGCTGCTACAGGATAAGAGGGAAGGCTTTTCTTGTGAGTTAAAGCCAGTGCTGTGACAAGGTGCAGAGGCTGGGAAGAGCTGAGCTGTTTGTAGTGGCAGGGGCACTGCAGGGCGTGTGCTGGGGCCACTTCTCTGGCTTCCAAGGGAATGGGAGAATGCAGGAGAGGGAGAATGCAGTGTTGCCAAAGGCACAGTTGAGACTCTGAGCCTTCCCAAGGCAGCTGCTGTGGCTGGAAGGCAGCTTGTCTGGTTGCCACAGCCCCCACTGCCAGGCACTGCCCTCAGCTGGTGGCTTCCTGTCCTCACTGTGATGGAGGTGCTGCCGAACTGACACACACCTTGAGAACGAGCATGGTGGGAGAGAGGTGTAGCTGTGAGACGGGGTGAGTAGAACAGTCTAGTCCTCTGTACTGCACAGCCAGGATCTGAACAGAACCCCATAACAGGCATCCCCATCCTCTTAAAGTGTCCTGCTCTTAAAGACTGAGCAGCAACCCCAGTGCTTTCAGAGGAACATAATGCAGTGGCCAAGCTGATGTTAACGTGTTTATTACATACAGAACAGATATGGTTTGTTGTTGATAGCATAGGGGACAAAGCATGGGAACGTATTCATACAGCAGGCTCTTTACAGAATGCCATCTTCAGACCAAACAGCGGAGTTTACAGGCCTTAAGACACTTTTTAAAATCCTTTTTGTAACATACAAGATACTTTACATACATCACAGTGGAGATATGACAGGGAAGCGTGCTGAAGCCAGTCAGTTCTCACCTTGATGCCCAGCAGCTGCCCAAGGCTCCCCCTTGGAGCTGCCCCTCTGGGCCATGTGCTTCTCTTGGAGGGAAACATGCACTGAGCTGGAAAGGAACCTGGTGGCAGAGGCCCCAGACTGATTTTCTCGTGTTGCCAGGGCCCAGTGGATGACAGGAGATTGAGTCCTGTCCCTTCAGCTGCTCCAACTAGATATGGAACAAACAGTCAGAGGTATGAGTGTTGCAATTCTGACTTCCCTACGAAAGAGTTGACAGAGCTAAGGAACTGGACTCTACCAGGGCTTCTTTTCTTTTCCCCCCCCTTCAACTAGCCCAAATTCTGAAGTTTAGCTGGCCCTAACCAATCAACTGTTACCTGACAGTGGAATCTGTGCTCTAAATGCTCTATTCTGCACTCTGTGTTGGAATCCAAAGAGCTCTTCCTAGCAGAAAGCATATGGAGAAAATGAATGAGAAGCCTGGCATGGCCAGCAGTGCCCCAGTGCAATGTCCCTGGTGAAAGGTGGTGACTCCAGGGACCCCTTACCCAGTGCCAGCCAGAGAGCCCAGTGTGCTGATGCCTGGAAGACTCCCTGTGGCTGGATTCCTCCCCTGGGGAGGAGTGGGGTGGGTGGGTGTGTGTCACCAGCACTGCTCACAGGCAGCGTGGGCACCACTGTGGCTGCCTGAGGCCTCTGTTCAGCAGAGATGTTGTTTCCTCCTTGCAGGGGAAATGTATGCCCCAGCCTTTCCTGGACTGTGGATCCAAAAATCCTTTCCGTGCTGCTGCATCAGGAGATGCCACATGTTAGGGCATCACCTGGGAATGTGGCATCCCTGCAGCACACCAGGAGCCTTGGGAACAGCCTGGTCCATGGCAGCAAGCACAGGACACAGCTAGGAGCTTTCCAGGAGATGAAGGCTTGCCCAGCTGTCCCCATACTGTGACAAGGATGTCCCTGTGAACCCCGGAGTGCTGCACAGCTCAGGGAAGAAACCAGATGACTGCCAGGAGCTTCCAAATCCACCACTAACAACTGTGGCTTGCCCTAGTCCTGCACATTCAGAAGGGAGTGCTCAAGGGACAGAGAACTTGTCCTTGTGGGATAGGACTGTTTCCATTGTCAGAAAGGGGAACACACCATTGGGTCTACATCTGGAGCTGCCACATTCTGCATCTTGAGCTCAAACCCACTCTCCCTGGCCCCATTTTTTGCTGCTTTTGTAAGCAGGATGTATGTCTGCCACCGCCCAGCAGGGCTTACACAGCAAGGGCCATCAGCACTTTTTTTAGGGGCTGTCAATTTTTTTCAGGAGTCAGAAATGTCAAGCTTTTTAAACTCTTTACTAACACAGTTAGTGTTAGATCAAATATGTTAAGGTAAAAGATGCTTGGAAATCTGTCCTCAGTTCCTTTGTCTGTGTGATTTTGGGTGAGACACAGCCTTGACTGCACATGTCCAGTCTCTCCTCACTGACAGCTGATCTGTTTTCCTGTGAGAACAGAGATCTCCTTCCAGCCGTTCCTGGGAAGGGGACATAGCCTTGGTGTTACCCACATCATCACCATCTGCCCTCACCCCTGTTTTAAAAGCCACCAAATGCAATACAGAGATAACTTTCTTCTGAATCTTTCAGAACCCACTTGGGAGTTCTTTACTGCCTGGCATTTTTGGAAGGGGGAGTTAGGAGTTGCCTTGTCTGCTCTTAAGAAAGCAACGTTCCAGTACCCCTTTGCTACCACAGCCATGTGGCCCCCACAATCAAACACCCATCTCCCATCTGAGCCCACCAAACAATCCTCTCTGGGCACACACACATGACTGCTGAGACAGCAGCAGCAGAGGAGGGGACTTTCCCACGGCAAGGATGGAGGATGTGAACCCCACAGTAACGGTGCTGCTGCCTCCTCCAGCCCAGCAGCAGAAGGGCTGCCCAAACCATGGCACTCCTTTCTACCGAGGGCTCCTTGGACCTGGCTGCTCTCAGTCCATGGGATGTTATTCTGTGCTTAAGGGTGGATAAGGTGGAGAGTCCACTGGTGAACTAGAAGGGATTTCTGCTGGGGTGCTGAAGAAGTGATTCCCTGTCAGTGCTTTGGCAGGGGATGCCTGGGGGGACACGCTTCTTTCTCATGCAGGTGGGAGTGAGGTGACCTGCCCAAGAACCTGAGCCACCCCCCTCCAGCTGGGTGAAGGCTTCCCCCAGTCCTGGCTCCAAGCTCACTTCACATCACTCTCCTTGTAGATGCCAGCTCCAGAGCAGAACAAGAATCCAACCATGCCAAGAGCGCATGGGCCCAAGATGAAAGCTGCGAGTTCCGAGGTTCCAGGGGGTCACAGTCTGAGGCAGGAGCCGTTGCAGTTGTCTGGGGTCAGATTCCAGCAGGAGTTATAATGCAGGCGTTCTGTATGTACATCTTGGCATTCAGGCGGGAGGAGGGACACTCACATGGTGGGGGAGCAGGAATTCTCACTCAGGGATGTATGATACCTGCCACACGATAATGTGGCTCCGTTCAGCCTTGGAAAGGACTGGCTTCACCTGTGTGGCATCTCCCGCATTCTCCTCTGTCTCATCATCTTCCCCATCCCCTGCAGAGAGAAAACAGAGGGTAAAAGGAATGGCAAGAAAGAAAATCCTACAGTGCACTGCTCTGGAATACTCCAAAGAGCCCAATACTCCTGTTACAGTCCCAGCAGTCTGAGAACAGACAGCATGAGCTGAGACCTTCCTCTCTGCCTGAAGAACAGTTCCAGCAATATGATGCTTTTCTGAAGTTGGACTGCACAGATGGGACAAACCAGCTCCAACTGCAGCAAAAAACACCCTTCCTTTTGGGGAAGGCAATTTTCATACAGAGAGCACCCTCAGCAGTGACTGCAGGGTGATCCCAGTGGGGCAGCAGCGTTTGGAGCCAGTGGCCCACATGGGTTTGTTCTTTCTAAAGCCATTCACACAGCCTTGTGGCACTGCAGGCACAGGGCAGAGGTTGGCAGCCTTGTGCTGTGCAAGCAAAATCCTTGTCTGCCCTCACAGCCAGATGCAGGAGAAACAGAGCGTGGGGTTTCTCTGCTCTGGCTCCCCAGAGCAGTGATGCCTCTCTCCATGACCACAGCCAGCACCCTCTCCTCCAGATGCCTCTCTCCATGACCACAGGCACTCACCAATCCGGAAATCGATGTACCCTTCTCCTCCACTCAGCACCAGCACGTTCTTCAGCTTCTGCCCCTCAGTCTCAGTGGCCGCTGTGCTGGGGTTCTCTGAAGGGCTGTCCAGCACGCTCCCATTCAGGGTGGCAAGGACATTGCCTGGGAGGACATAGAGGTGCTGTCAGTGCCTCTGCTGAGCCCCACACAGTTCACACACACACACACACACACACACACACACAGGGCAGATCAGTCCCTTCTGCTGACGAAATCCAGCAGTCACTGCAGGTTAAACACAGATATATATGTGAGCCACAGCAAGTGCCAGCCATGGCCTGGCCCCCTGTCTGCTGCAGAGCAGCTCCAGCCCCTGCCACAGAAGGGATGGTGGGACAAGCCCCTGCCACAGAAGGGATGGTGGGACAAGCCCCTGCCACAGAAGGGCTGTGCTCATCCTTACCAGGCACAGAAACGAAGAATTTGACAGCATCCCGGTGGCCATGGAAACAGAGCTGTGCCTGAGCCATGGAGCAGTAGGGAATGAAGCTGCTGGCAGATTTGTCACTGTTGTCATCACCGTAGACGTGGATGACCCCGCCGGAGCGGCTGCCCTCTCCAGAGGTTGGTGAGGTCTTGTTGGCTGGGGAGAGGGAGGAGGAACATCATCAGGGATAGCTTTGAGTCCCCATTACAGAAGGGACTCAAAACTCATGAGTCATTAAGAAAAACCTTTAAGAGCACAGGTCTCTTAAAGGTCTTGTGTGAATGATGTGATGGAGGAGACCACAGCAGATGACACAGTCCCTCTCTTTTAGTCTGGGGCAAGCTAGACTGGTGTCCCAGTGCAGGCCTCACCAGCTGTGATTCTGTCCAGCCTCCAGAAGTCACCTGCTATCCTACTATCAGCCTTGGTCTTTTGTACCTGGCAGGGTATTCAAAAGTGTCCACTGTTCCCAGAGACACCCAGGGCAGCTGGAGGAGAATTACTGCTGTTCTCTGGAGTGGAGAAACTGCTCAGTTTCCAAGTCAAGCCCTTTGCTCCTGCCCAGCTGTGAGCACACATGCTGCCGAAAGCAGTCTCTGTCTGGGGAAGCCTCCTGGCCCAGCCAAAGCCATCACAGAAGTGGAGCGAGATCCTTCCTCAGTTCTCGATTTAACCATGACACCAGAACATCAGCAATGAACATCTGGAACATGTTCACCATCCACAGCTTCCAGAGATTTCAAGGTGGGCTCAGGGGTCTGCATCCTTCATGTCTAGGCTCCAAAACTGTGAAAATCTACACTCACCAAGCAACAGAGAGCAGTGCTCAGAGCTCAGGACAGGAGATGCTTTCCTTGTGCATACACCCACATCAGTGCAACAGGAACAGGACTAAAATCAGGCAGCTTTCACTTTTCTGTGAGAAAGCTTGATTGCTTTATTAATCACCTGTAGTTCTGTATTTTGACTCGGGCTGTGTTTCAGATATTAAGTGATTTGGACAAAGGAGACTTTTCCCTGTCAGGCTCAAGTGAGGATGGCAAGACAAGTACAAAAACTCTGACGGAAGAATGAGAATCAGTGTGTGTGTGCAGGACCTGGCTTTTTACTGCAGCTACTATTGGATGCTTTAAAAGGAGGAGACACGTGTTGATAACCCTTCTGGACAGCCATACAAATGTCTTGGAGTGAAAAAAATCCCCGATTTCTGACCCTGGAAAATGTGAACTCAGACCCTGCCTCAGCTGGCACAAACCTAAACAGTTCTTCGTGTTTACCAAGTCCTCTTGGGTTAAACATCTTGGCTGATGACTCGCAGCTGGCAGGTGCCACAGCAACTGATGGGAGAAACATCCTTGGAAAAACAAGGACGACCAAGGAAGACCTTGGAAGAACATTCTACTCCTGCTTCCTGGAACCCTCCAGCTGACTGAACCTCTCCAGTCCCCATCTCAAACTTGGCCTACCACAGTGAGTGAACCACTGCTGAGGAATAAATTACTCTTAACACAAAAAACCCCAGATGGATGGTCAATGAGATGGACAAAAGTATTTATAGCTACGGGAAATGAGGATATTTACAGGACTGTCTCTCACTGCTTTTCTCCAATGTGGCTTAAAATGAAAGACCAATGAGGACAAACGGATGGAAAGAGCTGAATGGCAGGACAGGAGGGTGGGACTGTGAAGGGACACGGGTGCAGAGGGAGTGAGAGCTGAGGAGAAGAGGCAGTGGACTTACCCCGGAGCCCGAGGAGTTGGCCTCGGTGCAGGACTACAGCTAGGCACAGGAAGGGAGTGGGAGCACAGGGGGGCACGGGGAGTGACGGGCAGGAGGGGAGAGAAGAAAAAGGCAATTACTGGGAGGTCATTCAGGGAGCACCAGAAATAGTAAAAAACCTAGAGAAACCACCACAGGAGCTCTGCTGAGTTCATACCTGCACTGCTTTTGCTCACTTTGCTCTTATCTTACAGGGACTGATGTGGTATCTGAGATGGCAGAGGGATTGTGTCACAAGGACCCACTGTTACATTTCTAGTGAGACCTTCCTGCTTACTGCATTTTTACAGGAAGGCCCAAAGATAAAGCAGCTGGTTTACAGCAGGGCAAAAGCTTACCTAGGATTAAAGGCAGCAGCCTCAAGACAGAATGGGCTTCAGAGCAGGGACTCAGAAATGGGACTGAGATTGCAATGCACAAAGAGGACTGCGGCACTGCCCTCCTGGTGCCAGCCCCAGGCACATCCAGTTCCTCTGGCTCCAGAGGAGACCATCCCAGCCCTGACTTCCAGGAGGATTACAAGAGGTTTGCTCCTTTCATACAAGAGCTATTTGCTTCTCAGCTTTCCCGTGAGCAGTGGTGAGAAAATGTAAACTTGAGTGCTTTCTATTGAAAGCAATTGCAATCAGCCTCAAATCCTACTCCCCCAAGGTAATCTGGAACAGACTGTCAAAATAAGATGCTGACAGGCAGGTACAGAACAGGATTACTAAGAGCTTCAACTAAACTTGCAGCTCTGGAGATGCACCTATTTCCTCCTACGGCTGGGTCACCAGGCTGGATTCAGTGTAGGATACTGACTTCTACCTGACTGATAAAGATGAGTAAATGAAGCTTTTCTAAAGTCAGTTTCTGGCAAATACTGCTATGGAGACATTTAGATGTCTACGCCAAAATGAAATTTCCAGGGACATCTTCCTGGTGACTTCTCATCCCACGGCCTCCTTTTGGAGACTTCCTACAATTCCCAAAGCTTTGTTTCTCCTGCCTCACAGAATCAGTTCACATCACGCTGCTCTGTCAAGGGCATGCTCTAAAAATAAGACTGTAGGGATGGTAGTGATGTCCCCCCAAGGAGGAAACAGCTGCAACTGAACTGAAAAGGGCAAAACCAAATACCTGTTTGGTTTCAAATAGGTTACAACCATTCAACTGAACACTTAATTCCTTAATAAAGAAGAGTTACACCAAGTCCAGGGCTGCTCCCACTTAGGGCTCTTCTCCCTGGACACGGCTACGATCAAAGGGCTGTCAGATGCTGGGAAAGCATCAGCCTGCCTGAGCCACCCACCACACTGCACAAATCACACCCCAACGCTTCCTTTTTCAGTGGGGGGATGCACTTACTCTCTGTGAGGGGGATGGAGATGACAACGCCGTTGCCGGTGCCCACCCAAAGGCGGTTGCCGGCGATGAGCAGGGCTGTGATCCGCACGAAGGAGAATCCCAGCTTGCCAGTGCCTAGGAAGCAGGAGAGAGAGTTGGGGAGTCAGTGATGGCCTTGGACAAGGTCTGCCTTGGGCAAATTCTGCTCTGATGCCAGGCAGGAACAGAGCAGCTCCTGCCAGGCCCCGCTGCCTCACCCAGCATCTTGCTGACGTAAGGCTCGATGTCCACATCCTGCAGGTGCTGGTGGCTGTGGGCATGGTAGAGCCTCAGGGTGGAGTCCAGGCGGATGGAAACCCACACTCCATCTCCAATCCATGCCAGCTGTCGCACCTGGCTCTCCCGCCGAGGGTGGGCGTCAAAGGACTTCTGAAAGAGGTGAACCGACAGGAGTTCACAAGAGGTTTGCCATCACCTACATATACACTCCATTTTCCTCAATGGAGATCACTCATTTGGGTCCCACAGCCCTTGGAGAAGCTGTGCCAATGCCAGCTGGGCCCAGCAGTTTACTACAGTACACAGAAAACCCCTCCCTTGAGGAGCTGTACAACAGTTTTGCAGAGTTGAGGGTCTTTGCAGACCAGTTCAGGAGCATTTAGAAACCAAAGGCTTTCAATGTACTTGACAGAAAAGCAGAACACACAACTCCAGGGCAAATTCCAAAGATCAAACTGCCTTGGCTCACTGAGGTGAACTTCAGATCCAGCTCTTCTTCTCCCCTTGACAGAATTATTCCAAGCACTCTCAGACAGATTTGTACCAACACCACTCTACTGAGTTTCAGCCAAAAGGCTCTAAGCATCATTTTTTTCCTTAGGCAAGTGGGATCAGGGGGGCTTTCTAAGTGTGCTGCTCCTCTGTGCCACAATGCCTACAGAAGAAGGCTCAGACCACAAGTGAAGGGTCACTGTAAAGCACACACCTATGTTTTGACAGTACGTGGCCTCACAGCCTCACTAGTAAAGGCAAAGAAAATGCTCAGTGTGGGCTTGTCTAAAGAATTGTGCTCTGCAAAGCGAGGGAGGAATAAATACTCCTGGCAGGTTGGATCATAACATGACCCAGGCTGTAAGTCCTGCAGTAAGCAATGACAAGCCATTTATGCATTTCAAACACTGCAGCAGAAAACAGCTGTAAGGGCAGCTACAGCACAAGCCTGTGCATGCATTGACACACACGTGCTCTCTTACCTCGATCTGCATCGTCTTTGGCTGGATAACATGGATTTTGTTCTTGTAGCCACACCAGACTCTATCATAGACCACAGCCATGCAGCGGATCGAGTGGTGAGTGTGGCCAAGATCCATCAGGTGGTAGTTACTGAGATCCCACTGGCCATCTGAGGTGAAAAACAAGTGTGGGAAGATGCATCTCCTCTGTGACATGTCAGCATACAACAGAATCCTCTCCCTTCCATGTGTATTTGGGTAGACAGGCTTAGCTGGTACTCAAATGCTCAGTTTGCTCATGTCTGTGACCTTCCCATGACTCCACACTCCTGCCTCAGGCACAGTCTTTCACTGATGAAACATGTCACCATAAAGTTTAATTTGGTGTCTAAAAGCACTCCAAATCAGGCCAATTTAAATATCCTTTGTTGCAGTGAAGTAAACAGGCTCCTCTAACAGGTACAACAAAACCAGCAGGAGAAGAAGTCAGCTGAACAAGACTATGCAGAAACTTAAAAGGAAATGGACCATCCAGTCCTTGTGGTGAGACTGCCTCACATCACAGATATACAGCAGAAATGCCCCAAAGTGTCCAACCCAGGATTAGGAATCAGATCTCCCTCCTCTCAATCTTATTTCTACCTAATCAGGCAGATATTGTGTCTTTCACAGACAGGCAGTCTCTCTGTCATGAAGCTTTATCTTATTTCTGATGGGCACAATTTTGATGTGTCAATGGTCAGGCTCGAGCTCGTGACAAAGGCTGAATCAAAATCTCAATTGCAGGAACCCAGAAATCTCTGTATTTCAGCTTCCTGAATGAACTGCCACTCAATGAATAACTAAGCCCTTTATATGCCAACATTAGTCACAGCTAGCAAATTCCCATGTGCTGGCAGGTATGAACACAGCTAAGAAACTGCTCAAGCCATAGGGAGACAAACCCCACAGCAGTGAAAAACTGTATTTATATTTATTGTATTTAATACAGAGAAACTGTATTTACCAACTGTGCCTCAAACAACTGCACAGCATGTGTCTTTCTAAAAGCATCACGTTTACTCCCTATGTGCTACACAGCCCATCACACACAGTTTTGTTCAGAAAAGCCCAGGAAGTGGTGTTAGTGGACACCTGAGATGGTTTAGGCTAGCAATGATGTGTAAAATAGCTTTGTGTTTTAACCCTGTTACTCTGGCAGCCAGCCTTGGAGGAGCACTGGAAGGGCATTTAATCCACTGCAACACTTGGAGCCAAGTTTTGTTTTCTCTGTCACCTCGATTCTTACCTTCTCCCCGGTGGAATATGGCTAGTGTTCCATCAGCCAGAGCAACCAGGACCCTCCCTTTCACATGCCTGAAATCACAGAATAGCAAACACTTACAAAAGCCTGTAGAAATGAGTGACTAACAAACCCTTCCTGCCATCCACACATTTATGTTGTCTCTACAACTTCCAGTCAGTTTAGCCCTTGCAGGAACATCCTTTACTGCAGTAGGATCATCCCTACCTTTTATGTTGAGGAAATTCTTCTTCACAATACAAACCCCATCGATTTCAAAAAAATTCCCCCTAATTTAATCCTCAGTGAAATGTTGCCTTTTTCTTCCCCACTGATTTCCTCCTGACAGTGCTCATCATGTATTCACTGAACTGGGTCAGGGTCACTACATTTGCCGCAGTTGAGCAGCAAAATGGGTCGGTGTGAGGCTTACCCATAACAAAAACACTGGGAAACTTCCCTCCCAAACCAAGGCACTGGGGAGAGCAAAGAAAAAGTTGTGGTTGCCACATCCCTGGAATTGTTGGAATTAGCAGGGCTTGGAGTAACCTGGCCCGTGGTAGGGAGTTGTAACAAGAGGACCTTTAAGGTCCCTTCCACCCCAACCCATGCTGTGATTCTGTGAGTCTATGACAGAGCTGCCAGCCCTCTCTGAAGTGTCACTTAGACCCTGAACCTTCTCCTCCAGGGCCCCTGGAATGCACACTTACACCAGGCTCAGCACGGAGTCCTTCAGCTTTATTGAGTGCAAACACTTCTTCCAGTTGGACACAGCTGAGTGCACGTAAAGCCTGTGAGAGAGGACAAGTTGGGCAGGGTTAGCAGCACACCCCACACCTTCAGCATGACCAGGCTTTTCTTCTGGTAGCAAAGGTGGAAGGGAGGTAAGACAGTGAGGTTAAAACCCTGGGACTACGGTGAGCTGAGCAACGAAATGAGGAATGAAAACCTTCCCCAGAAAAACAAGCAGCAAACCAGAGGTGTGTGGACATGAAAAAGAGAGCCCAGAGCCCAGAGATGACAGGGATGTGCCAGCCAAGGGGAACCCACCAGCCGTTCTGAGCTCCCAGCCACATGGTGGGGGCAGCACTGGTGCAGGTGCCCGCAGCATCCCCGCTCGGCTCCCCATCTGGCAGTGCCGTGCTGGGCTCTGTCTTCAGCTGCCCGTTCTCCCTGAAGAGGAAAAACAACAGCAGGGTGGGGTTTAGCAGCAGCAGCAGGGCACAGAATGCCCCCCCAGCCCCCCAGCCTGGCACTCACAGGCAGGTACGGGCCCTGCAGGCACAAATCACTCCCTGCCCTTTGGGGGTTTTTAATTGCAAAGCTGCCATTTGCAGCATTTCCTTCCTCCCTGCATAGGAACAACAAGTACTTCAAATCTGCAGAACCCGAGGGTTTAGAAGGACTGTTACACAAAAAATATTTCCTCTGTTCATTTCCAACTTCAACAGAAGCAACTTGGGCATTTAGGAACAATCTGTATCCAAGACTTCCACTCTGCTCCTCAGGCCATCACATCAGACTTGTTTGTCTTAAGGATTTGTGGGTGGTGAATATGTTTTCTTGGTCACTTTTGCAGCACATCAGAGGTACTACTAGAACAAATCAATCATCATTTTTACAGAGACCAGTGAGCTCCTTCAGAAAGAGCATGAAATGTCCATATCCTTTAGAAGATGTGCCTTAACCACAGGTGTCTACTCATAGTGAGAGGCCACACATTTACACTTTAACAGCTGACCCCTCTGCTGCAGGCTAAGCCATGCTGATTCTCATTTCATTCCTTCCCCTCCTATCATCCCATCTGTGACACTGCTCCAGCACAAAACTGATGGAGGTCTGGCACTTTGTCTGATCACCAGGCTTAGGGAGAGAAGGCTGCCCAGGGGTGGTGCCCCTGCCCACCCACCTGCTCTGGGGTGCCGGGGCTGGGACGGGCTCTGTGAACACGTGCTCGGTGAGGGGCCCTGGCCGTGTCTGTGCCACCTCTGTGTCACTGCCACCACCCTCCGGCACCTCCGTGGCCTCTGTCGCCTCCTCAGTAGACTGGGACTGGTTGATCTTCCCATTGCAGACAGGAGCCACCTCACCTGGAGGACAAGGAACATGCTGGAGGATGAGCTGGTCACTTTAGACATCAGGTTATAGGTAGTTCTTTAATTTAATCTTCCCTTGACAAACTCAACCGAGCCCTGAGCCTGGGCCACAGACAGCAGCTCATCCAGCACCTTCTGCCTGGATGGGGCACAGAGACTATTTTAAGGTGAGGCACAGTCTGTGACTAGCACAGCACGAGAAGGGCACCTCAGGCTGTCACTGCAGTGTGGAGCCACCAAGGGCAGCAGTAGGGATTGCAGAGCAGCTTAATTGGCTTCCCAAGGCTCAGGGGAGAAAGCAATGAGAACAGCAGCCACTGTAGCAGGGCAAACATCTCACCTGTCCAAAACACTCTGCTGAGCGACCCCTGCAACCAGGCTGCAGGATGTGGAGCCGAGAGACAAGGAGGGCTCTAAGGAGAAACGTACCAAAAGGGCCTCTGGTTCTCCTGTACCACATTACAAAACTCCTGGAGGCCTCTTAACGTGGGGACAGGAGGATGTGGCTGTAACCCCCTGAGCTCGTACAGGACCAGCTGTAACTGAAGTGTCACCAAGTTTCACGTGCCAGCACTCACCCTGTCCCTTGTCGAGCACAGGCGTGTCCCCCCGCGAGGAGCAGTTGCTCCGTGGCACGTTGCAGCGGGTGGCACAGCCCACCAGGGTGATCCCTGCCAGGACTCCATCTGCTCCCGCCGACTCGTCGGGGTTCACGTCCCCCTCCAGGAAGATCTCTCCCGGGGGATAGTCGCTCTCGCTGGCCGCTGAAGGGCACAGAACACGTTCTCATATAAACCAAGCTGTCACTGCTAATTTAATGTAGCCACACTCCTGAGGTCACCCCAGCGATGGGAGATGCTGACCCTTGGGGTTCACCACCCTGGGGAGGCACCCCAGCTGCCAGCAGCACCAGGGCTGGTCCCCTCATCCCTGGGAGCACCCAGGGCAGGGGCAGAGCCCTTCCAAACCCGGGCAAGGCTCACTCCTGCCCCCAAGAACCATCCTTTGTGTGCCAAAGGGGCAACTTACAGAGCACTCGACAGGACAGGATCTCCTCAGCAGGAAGGCAAGAGCTGGGTTATGGTTTTTGGGGGGCACACCAGGGCCCAAGGATTAGTTCCCAGGTGACCCTGTGCACAGCCCAGCCTGGGTGCCACTCACCAGGAATGCTGGAAATGCAGAGCACATGGGCATTGCAGACAGTGAACTGGTCCACCACGGTGCCAGGCTGGTTGGCATCGATGATCACGACTTTGCTGGTGGACAGTGTGCTTGTGAGGATCCAGACACGGCTGGAGGTGGCATCCATCTCATGGAGCTCCTTTGCCTTTGGGAGAGCAAACATGAGCAAAATCAGCTCTCCTGCTGGATCAGCCTGAGCCTGGCAGTGCTTGGCAACATTGACACATGGTGTCATTTACATCAGTTATATATTCTATAGTAAATTTGTTTTCCGTTTAATGTATTTGTACATTAATTTATATTTTCATTTTTATTTATCGAATTTCATTCATATTGCTGCACTAGTGTCCAGAGCACTGGACAAAGAGCCTGTCTGGCTCCTTAGGGCAAGAGGAATTTGGCCACTAATTTCTTTGTTGAGAAGTCTGACTAATATGTCCTTGAATATTCCTTCAGCCACAACACCGTGAGGCTGGGAGTGCACCCAGCTGATCATCTGAAGCAAGCTGGACCCAGAACAGTATAGGGCAGCAGTGCAAGGCAGCTGTGGAGAAGAATCCCACACACCAGAGAGGATAAAATGTTGAGTTATTATCTGCGAATTACAGCTTGCCTCTTTAAAAAATAAAAAAACTACTTAAGGCTATCAAAACCCAGAACTGGATTAAATCCCAAGAACTTCAACTTCTGGCCCAAATGGACTCATAGACTCTACGTCTCTGTTCTTTTAACAAAGATTTCCCTGAACCATTTTCTTTTTAATTTACAATGAAGAGGACTCCATAATCTTCCCAGTGACCTCACCAAGCACTTATTACCCTTATTACCAGGATTTTTTCCAAAACTCCAAATGTTCAAAAGCAGAAACTTTCTCCTGGATGATTTGTCCTCCCAAATGACACAGGAAGTTACAGAAGAGCCACAAACCACAGCCCTGCCCCACAGGTACAAGTCAGAGCATCCTATGGCATAGTATGAAGGTACTGAGAGAAGGGGCATGGCAGGGATGGAATAAGAAAAAATATCAGAGGAAAAAAAAGCCTTTTCTGACCTTTTTCTTCTCAGGAGATGTGTGGTTACTTTTGTTGTTCTCGCCTTCCACTTCCCTATCACAGGTGAGCGGGTCACGGCCAGGATCCAATTTCTGCCCATTGCCAGGCTCCTGTTCCAAAGGTCTCCATCCTGAGAGATTGACTCCAGCTGCACACCACAGCTAAGAACAGAAACAGGACTCTGAGCTGAGAATTCTGCAGGCTCCAGGGTCTCCTTGAATTCAGGCATCTTTGGGGAGAACTGTCAAATGTCAAATATCTAAAACATTTAGTTGGAAACGCCAGCTCTTGCTTATTTCTAATAGAAGACAGTCCAATTTGATGGAGGTAAGACAGAGGATCTCTACCCAGCAGAAATCACTGCTTTTTAATAAATGTGACTAAAAAAGTTAAAGAAAATAACAAATCAGGTGTGTAACTGAAAACAGGCTTCTCCAATGCCCTCAGTTCTTCCAGCTCTGGGGCTCCTAACTCACTGCAGCAAAGCCAGCCAGGACATGGCAGATGTTTAATCCATTCAAACTGCCAGAGGGCAGGGTTAGAATGGGATATTGGGAAGAAATTCCTCCCTGTGAGGGCAGGGAGGCCCTGGCACAGGTTGCCCAGAGAAGGTGAGGCTGCCCCATCTCTGTGTGAAAAAACAAGACTGCTGGTTTAGCTCCCACATAACCAGTGTGGAGGAGAAGCAACTCACTGCCTGTTTTCCAAAATCAAACCCAGCTAACCTCCTATGAGTTGCTTCCAGTGAGTTTTTTAGGAGAACACAACTACAGAAACAAATACTGGATTTATCCAAAACCATAAAGGAAAGGTGCTGCACAGAACACTATCCAAAGATCACACCAACCTTCTAGAAACAACAGGATAAGAATTTTCTTACAACTTAATCCTCAGGATGACTTCTAAAAATCACCTCTGAATGAGATACTGACAGAGTGGCTATTTCAAAACAGTTACTCCAGGCAAATGTGCCACCTGCAGAGACAACCACCTACTCCCAGCTGCAGTTCTACTCAAAACATTCTGGCACTGATAGACACAGCTGCACAAAAATCCACCCCAGATAATACTGGCCTGTCACCAGTGAATCCTGGTCAACATGGAATCTAAAAAGGGATGAAATGCATTTTTACTTTCATCTGCTTGTTTCTAGGAATTTTTACATTGTTTTGTGTCACACCCTAAGGAGTCTTAGCAAAAGCCTTAGGAGCATAACATGTTGCTGAAAATGTTGATGAGTTGTCTCAAAAAAGCAAAATATGTCAGAGAGCAGCATGGGACCTGGCAACCAGAACCAGCTGAGAACTGTGTCCTTACAATACTTTCTCCTACATCCACTACAAACCACCGTTCAACAAAAGGAAGCAGAAGATAGAATTTGCAATATATAATGTCAAAGAAAATGCAGATTGCTGGAGAAACTGCAGGTTTAGTGACCCAAATTCTTTGCTTATCCCCTTGGACTGCATGGTAAGCAGAGACAACATACCTTCATGGTTGGGTCCTTCTCTACCAGCGGGCGACAATACACAGGCACAGGGACGTTTTTCATGCGGGTGTCTTCCTGACCACCATTGGGACTCAGCTGGGGGGGAGAGGAGATGAAAAAGACAGTATAAAGCTGCAAACACCAGGATATGGCAAGGGAGATGGAACCAGTGTGGCAGAACTGATCAGAGGTGGCTGCTGCTGAGGCTCCCTGTCACATCCTGTGTGAAACAGTCCCTGCACAGGGAAGGGGAGCAGCCCATCCAAGGGACCATCTCACTGTCATCAGTGCCCCAGGGATGGCCAACAGAGGCCACACATCACCCTGGTGATGGGGAAAGGATGCTCCCTGCAAAGAGACAGGACGCTGGCCTTGCTTCCTGTCATGACTGTTGGGCTTGATGATCTTGAGGGTCTTTTCCAGACTTAATGGTTCTATGATCCTATGGCCTGAACCTCATGCACTTTCAAGCCACTCTGCAAGGCTCCTCCTCCCATTCAGGGGGTCTCTGGCCATTTAAATGAGTCATAGGCCAACAAATGAGGTTGATGCTGTTTGATTTTGTGTTACTGATGGAGAGAAGAGAGTGCAAACAGCGTTTGTTTCTCACACTAGATGAATGTTAAAGTTCTCAGAGTACAAATAAAATAACCAATGTTCAAGCCCAATTATAACTGGGCAAAAGAGTGTAAATTATTTTTGGTTTAAGGTAGGCACTGAAACAGAGGATGCCCTTCCACTGACTTTGGAGATACAGGGACTTTGGAGATCCGTATGACTGTTACACAAACAAAACCCCTAAATTAACAACTAGGGCTAAGTTAATGACTAACTAGCCAATGGCCAGGGTCCAGAGTGTGGTCCCTACCTGCTTGTACTTGGCGGGGAGGCTCCAGCCACAGGCCTGCAGCCTCCCGTCGTCGTTGCGCACGTGCTCGCGGACCTGCCGGTACTGCTCCCGCTTCTGCTCCCGGCGCGCCGACGACGTGCAGTCACTGCAGGGGAACACGGTGTCACCTCCCCACCCAAGGGGAAAAGAGGGGGCCGAGGGGCACGGGAGCATAGCCAGAACAGGGCAGGGCCCACAGAGCAAGCCAAAGCCAGCTGTGGAAACATGCAGGGGGTCGGAGAGGCACAGGCAGACTGTCTCGGTGTCACCTGAGCCACGTGGCAGGCCAAGTCATTGTCATCACCACTTCAAATGGTCCAAGAGCCCTTCAGGAACAGGGAATCGTCCTTCCCTAAAGCCCATGAATCTAGGAGATCACACCAATTTTCGCTGAGCTGCTGCAATTTACTGTTCTAATGTTTCCACATTAGGAAGGCATTTGGAGTTCTTCCCCTCCTCATTACAGACAATTATGGATTTTTCTGTCCGTTCTTTGGCTTTCTGTGCTGACAAGGAAAATGTGCACTTACAGCTGGTTCCAACAGAACGACTCCAGCTTTGTACCAGCAAAGGTCAAACCAAAAATTGATCTGTGAGCTTTTAGACATGTTTTGATATAAACAAAGGCTGCTTGCGTGCCAGCTTCAGCTCTCAACAGGTTTTCAGAGTATCATTCCCAGATGCAAACAACATCAGCAGAAAAATCAAATCCAAACCAAAAGTCCCTACTCACACACACACATACATACCTATACACACATAATGACATATTTACTTAAACCAAACCCAACATCCTGCTGAAAAAAACCACTTCCCTGCACATCCTTCCTCTCCCAGGGCGAGAAGGAGAGCACAGGCAGCTCTGCCAGGATGCAGTCCTAGTGTGTAAGGCCCTGCTGGGAAGCACTCAGACACCACAGCATGACTGGGAGATGTCACCAGAGACAAAAGTAGAATAAAGGCACTGGGTATCTATAAGGTACAAATTTTCCTTCTAAAACAATCACTCTTCTCCTGAGGCAATGTATTCTCAACAAATCCTTCCAGCTGCTGAATTTATCCTACTTTACCACCACAGTCTCCAAAGTCCTTCCAAAAAAACACACCACATGTGAAACTGCACAACCTCCCAATGGCAGAACACGTTGTGAGGTCACGTAAAGCACGGAAGAGTTTTCTCTTTTCATGTCAGAGACACAAAGAATTGTGGCAAGGCTCTGCAGCAGCAACACCTACAGGCTCATTTTTAGCATGATTAGGATTAAAACCTAATACTGTAACTTAAATGTGCTGTGGAGAGAACTTCTGTCTTCATTTAAACTCCTTGTCAAAAGTGTTGGGCAGACATTCCATTCCTTTGGCCCAGTGCTGCCATCACAGTCCCATTAACCCTCCTCCCTTCCATCCCCTTGGCCCAATGCTGCCATCACACTCCACCACATCAACCCTTCTCTCTTCCATCCCAGTCTGCAAATATGAATGCAGGACTAGGCTGAGGCCAACTCAAGCTCCTGTAGTCCCTGCTGAGATGATCCAGCACGGCCTGGAACACCACGGCCAAAATATACTTGGCAGGACAAGCTTTGCTGAGCCCACCCACAGAGATGAGTGAGATCTCCAGGAGATAAACCCCAGGGGCCAGAGCCATGCTGCCATCCCACAGCCTCTAAAGCAGGAAATATCTGATTTGAAGCTGAGCTGCAGGGGCAGCTGGCTTGGCACAGACTCACTCGTCGGGGAAGAACTCGAGGGTGCGGCTGCCCGAGGAGATCTGGCACATGGTGTGGCTGCGGCGCTGGCTGAACCCGGCCGTGGTGGGAGACTTGTAGTGGATGTTCACCGAGGGGTAGGTCCTCTTTGCTGGTGGGGGGCTGGAGGACGAGCTGAACAGGCGGCTGAAGCTGAGGACACAAAAAGGGCAGCAGTAAGAGAGAAGGTGCCTCCTTCGTGGACACACAAAAGGGATACACACCAGAGGGGATGAGGGGCTTCCCTACTTCAAACCCAGAGCTCCATCCTCGGTTTGGTCAGCATAAGGTGATTTAACTTCCAGAAACAGACGCTTTCTGAAAACAGCCCTTTACTACAGCTGACTGTGAGTGTATGTTGAATGTATGAATGTTTCCACTGCAGGATGTTCATGAGCTTTTTCAGCTTGTAAAACAAAACCAGTGTGGCTGTTCAGATCTGATTTTTAATTTCCTTAAGGACAAAGGAAGCCCTTGAAGGTAAAAGGATTCTGCTAACAACACTTTTATCTGACATTTCATTCATGTCAGAGTCTACTAAGTTGCTGTCTAAAGTGGAAAAGGCAACACTCCCCCTTCTCTTAATCTTGCACAAACCACCAAAGAACTTACAACTGCCAAATGGTGGATTTCTTCTTCTCCTGGACGGATGGGTGCTCACGGGAAGCTCTGAGGACAAACACAACAGAAGCGAGTTAATTGCAGCACCTTTACCCGAGCTGCTGCCAAGCAGCAGGTCATTTCCACCAAGGAAGCTGTGTCAAAAGTCCAAATTCATTCCAACGTGTTTCAAAACACACCAGAGAAAGGGACATGCCCTGGTCTGCAGTGCAAGCACACCCAAACACGTGAAGTTTCGAGGTTGACATGAAGTGCAGGCTGTTCAGTGTGATGTTTTACCAGTTCCCTGTAACACTGTCACTGCTGCAGCCAGCCTGAGAACTACAGAGCCCAGCACTGCAGTCACTTCAAGCCACAGCCTTTAGAATTCATCAGTCAGGAGCAATACTCCTCTCTGGAGTTCTCCCAGCTTAATTAGCACACGAGAAATAAGCAAGACAAACAATCCCCCAGGGTCTCCAAATAACAGTAGCAAGGTGAGGTTTGCAGCCCGGGATCAGGAACAAGAGAGAAAGAATTGGGTATTAGGAGAGAAGCATCTACAGTTTGGAAAACTTCCAGCCCTTCTCAACTCCTGTGTTGGTAGGGGCTGGCACAAGGTCAAACATGGCCAGGTTCTGCCCTAAACAGGGGAATTCCCCTCCCCAAAGCCTCACCTGATCATCTCTGTCCACCTGACAGCTTCCTGGAGCTCCATCAGCCTCTCCTTGTACTGGTTGCGCTCCATGAGGACCCGGGCCATCTCCACGCGGGTGAAGCGGCGGCGCTGGGCGATGGGGATGCTGTCCTGCAGAGGGGAGGAGCACTGCTTCAGCCAACAAAAGATGGAATGGGATTGAGGTTAGTACAGGGCAAGCCAGGAGACAGACACGTAGTTGTTAGTTCTCCTCCTGTCCTGCTTCATTCCCCGCCAATTTCCCCAAAATAAGGTGCTAGTTCTGGGCAGTGAGCTCCAAACCACGGCCCACGGACCCCTGGGTGTTCTGGAAAAGCATGGGAATCTGCAGGAGAATCACCCCCAATCTGAGCACACAGCCCTCACCCACCCCCAGCCAGGGACTACTGCCAGCAAGGTGCTGTCACAGTCTACAGGGAGTGATGAGAACTGACAGGGGTCCGTTGGCCCAGAAGTTTGGAAACAAAAGTTTGGATCCATTAGCAAAGCCAGTCACAAGCAGCAGGGAGCGCCACATAATGCCATGTGTCCCCCCAGGAGGACTGGAAGAGGAGGTATTCTGTTAGTACAGAGGGATAAAGGGAGGACAGAGGAAACTAAGGAAAGGCCTTTTCCTCTCTGGTGACACAGCTTGACCTTCCAATGAGGGCACAGGCGGCTTTGGGTTGGGAACAGCAATGGCAATCTGTTTGTCTCTTTTGAAAAATGGATAATGAGAACAACGTGGCTAAGTTAGGGGAAACATCTGCCCAAAAAGACTGCAAGGATTTTGGGAACTCATTACTAGGAAGTGACACTGGGTTGTGCTAGACTGTGGCAATTCCCAGGCTGAGCCTGGCTGGTGAGTGCTACTGAGAGCTGGAATAGCTCTTCTTACCAATTCATTATGAACTAATTAAATTAACCAATTCCATCTCCAGCCTTCCCAGGCTTTGAATCAAACCCGCATGACTAGTCAAAACAAGAACTGTATAACTGAAATCTACCAATTATTTTTTAAACTTAAAACAGACCTCCTGTTAGTTCAGCTGAAAACAAAGCCAGCTCTCGTCAGCAGCTCACAAGCACAACCTGAAAATGTTTCCATCTGCCCAAATTCTCAACAGAGCAAGTTCACCCCAATTAAGCCAAGAGATTTAGGCTAGAGCTCAACCTCCTCTGATGCAAGTAAGAAGGCAGTAACACTGACAAGCAGTGGATCAGATTCCCTGTCCTCGCATGGACATTTACAGGGAAAATCTGTTACTGCTTGGTTTGCCTTTTTTTTTTTTGGCTAGTTTGTCTTTGTTGAAATGCCTCTACCCCCACCAAAACAGTTTGAAGAGCTGTGCTAGAACAACCCAGGAGTCTTCTCTGCCTGTATTCTGCACCAATGAACAAGGAAAACGGTGTCACAGCACTAGGACAAGGTGGCAGTCGGTGCTGCAAGGCTGGTTTGTGTAACCCCAATTTCACTGCCCAACGTCCTCGTGGCTACAGCATCACTGCCAGCACGGGGACAGGCTCTTCTGGAGAGGCCTGACCCTCACAGCCCCCCGAGAGGAACCCCACTGCCCAGCAGGCTGTAATTCCCAATGAGCAGAAGCAGATATGATGGGATGGTGCTGAGCAGGGCCCTGCACAGTCAGTGGTGCTGCCACCAGGGCGGCCAAATTCCACTGCAAGTTGTATGAAGGTGTTTTTCATGGGCATCAGCCACAACCCATTCACCAGCCTTGCCCTCATCACTAACAAAGGCACACCAGTCTGCATCTCAGGACTCATACATAGGAAGCAATATAGGTAAGTATATCAACCCCCTTTCCCCGCAGGCATTTTAGTAATGTCATATACCAATTCTGTACAGAGATAGCTGCTTACATCCTCCACCTCCTCTTTGGGGTCTCGTCGGGCAACGATGGCTTCAGATTTCACTCTAGGAAACAGGAAAAAAGGGATCAAACCAGCACGTGATACCATGGCTGGCCCCGAGAAGGTCTGGGAAGAGAATCATCATCCATCACAAGGGAGTGATCTCAACCCCCGTGTGCCAAGGGTACAGATTATGAGATGCTTCTCTGGTATTTTCCCTCCCTCTTGCAGCGTGTTACTCTGAACAGCCTCACTAAGTATCACCCCACTTCTTTCCAACATTTGCTGTGAGCACCAAAACACTGACCACTGGCACAGTCCAGCCAGTTACTATTTTTGAACCATAATCTATGTTCAAAATGTTTGATGAGAAGAGGGGAAAACTGGGCCATTATCAGCAGGGAAAATGCTGGCTGAAGTGTTTCTTCTGGGCCACTTCTGGCTTCAAGGGATTCTGGGATTCTGCGTGACTCAAGGCAGTGACAAAAAGCCTCAAATGTGAAGGACAGTTTGCCAAACCAGTAAAGAGGATACCAAATCCCTGATAATTTTAAGTGAGTGCTTTTAATTTCTTTCAACTCCTACATTATGAGACTCGAAAGGCATTTAAAAATCTCCCTGCTTGCAAGACTGCTTTCACTGCAGACATTCTGAGCAATGGAGAGTCCGGGCTGTGAATTCTTGGGGATTCTGAGCTCCAAGCACAGAACCTTCCAGATTCCAGCAGCAGCACAAAGCCTGTGCTCTGCCCTGAGCTCCTGCAGAGTCATGCCCAGCCAGCCACAATGGAGCTGAGCTGTGCTGAGCCCTGCCAGGCAGCTTTAGGAGAGGGGTGTGAAACCATCCCAGGCCTTGCTGGGCATTCAGACTTTGGTTTCTCCAGTGTGAGAGGAAAACAAGAAGCGAGATCTTCCTGTATTGAACTTTAGAACCTCTTCTGCCTCTTCTCATTCTTAACACGAGCAATGAAACAATTCTCAGTACAGGCATTTAAACATTGCTTGTGCAACTCTGGATGAGCTCTTTCAGTAAATGAATGGGCATTCACTTCTCTCAGAACTATCCTGGCTGCTGCAAGGATCAAGCTCTTGGCAGTTTCCTCCAAAACTATTGGGTTTGAAATTCCCTTTTTTTTTTTTAATTTTTGTTTTTTAAGTGCATTCTGAAACCCTTAGTGCTTCACTCCAGGAAGCCTGGACTTGGAAGTTGCTGCAGCAGAATCCTAATTCTGGGGAGAAAATTCTGGTTTTCCAAGGTTCAATAACCCATTTCAACCCAATAAAAACAATGGAATGCCAAAAATATCTCAGCCACCTACGGTCAGCCTCGTCCTGCTCTGTGAGGTCCCCTGGAATGCCAAGGCTGATCCCATGAGTGAGACCAAGTCAAACGAACAGGGCAGGTGGGTTTCCCACTCCTCCCTCTCACTCCCTGGGGCAAGGGGACAATCACTCACCTCTTCAGCTCCTCCTCCAGCTCCTTGACTCTGGTTTCTATTTTGGCTTTGGCCTGCTTTGTCGCTTCCAGCTCTCCCTTCAGCACTTCCTGCTCCCCAGACAGCTGGTCCACCTTGGCAATCAAATCATTCTTCACAACGTTCAAAGCATTTCTTAAAGGTGTGAAAGGGACAATAAGCAAAAATGCCCCAAACCAGCAGCTGTCCATAAAAAAGACCTTCAACTAAAGTCACAGACACTACAAGGAGAGTGGAAATGACCATGCTTAACAATTCAGTCCAGCTCTAACTCATGGGAAGTTCAATTTTGGGAAGGTGGAGCTGCAGAAGAACACAGAAATCACCACAGTTGGTCAGGCTAAGGTTTGTCCATTCCTATATCCTGACTCTCCTTCAGAAGGTGGCAGAACACAGAAGGCAGGTGTAGGGTGACCTATCACCTGGGTAAGGGCCAAATGTATTTTGGACAGAAGGAAGGTCTCAAACACACCTTTCACAACTGCTGCCACCTGCAGCTGTGGGTAACTGTGGCCCATGGCAACAGAAATGTGCATTTCCAGTCAGCTCCAAAATACCTTACCCTTACAGAATCAGCAATTCCTACCACAGTAAGCTCTCCAGCTCTCCCCTGGGAGCACTCTGCCTTCCTCTTCCTGCCTGCTCAGCCTCAGGAGCTGTTTAGCCAGCCTTTCTCAAACACTAACTCCATTACATTGTCTGCTTCTCCTCTATCAACTATGACATCTTCGAGAACTCTTCTCTCACAACCTTTTCTTTTCAAATAACCTTGCAATCAAAAACTTAGCACTGTCCTCACTGAGGCTCAGACCCACACCAGACTCCCCCAGAAGTTAATTTAAAGCTTGCCAGTGATCTCAGATGGCATCAAATCCTACCAGAACACGCCCAGAGGCTTCTCCCAAGTGCCTACACAAAGGAAATGGTTAGGAAACAGCTTAGGAGAGCAATTCCTCTTCTACAACCGAAGGAACAAGCATTCAGGAGAACCTGTCAGATAAGCCAGCGAGCCCCTGTGAGGCTGGAGCTGTGGCCAAGACCTACTTCAAGGTGACACCTCATTTATAACCAGGCAGGTAGAGCAGAGCATGCGACAGGTCCTTACTTGGTCTCCAGCAGCTGTGAGTTCTCCAACAGCAGATTCCCCACTTCTTTGCCCATTCCTGAAAAGAAAGGCCAGGCAGTTTTCAGCTGCTCTCCTAGAAATGTGGAGCTTTTGTAGCACTGCCTGACTCATGCTCGAGGAAGAGAAATGACTTTTGTTAGGCTTGCCTAGGCTCCTGTGTCCTGTGTGGAGAGTGGAGTGTCTCTCACTGAATGACCAAACACCACCAGCAAAGACACCCATGTGTCCTGTAGAGAGCCCAAATTCAGACCTAGCTTCTCACCCACCCTTCACAGACCTCTTTGAGAGGCACAGAGGGGAGAGCTTCCCTAACACCAGTCAGGGAGGTCAAGGTGGTAATTCTAGATTCAGCCAGCAGCTGCTGCAAACACTTTTTATCATTCCTCACAGACAAAGAAGGTAGAGTTTATGGGTTTTCCACAAGGGACAGCAGAGCACTGCCCAGGTTGCTGTCCTGATCTGCACACCACTGATTTTCTTCCTTTCTCAATATAAGCCAAATTTTCTGTTTCTCAGTACAGATTTGGGATTGGGATTGTGACCAGTTTCATGAAATGAAAGGCTTCCCACTACCAGCCTTGTGACTGCACCTTGACCCTTGCTCTGCCTACCTTGAACAGCTTTCCCACAGATGTTTAAAAGGTCCCATCACTTCAGAGCCACCCTCAACCCTACCCTAGGCACCCTGCCCTGGCACTGGGGCACCCATGTACAGCTGCAACCTGCAGACTGGGTCACCAGAACCTTGACAAATCTGGGGCTAAGAGTGAGGGTCGAATTCTGCAGTTCATAAAGCCAAAGGAATTTGGGGACCACCAAAGGCACATCTGGGTTGTTTCCAGCTGCCAGGGACGTGCTGAGTCCCAGGGTCAGCTTCTGCCTGCCAGTGGGGAACAGAGGCCACCTGAGAGCTGAAGGCAAAGGGGCCTCTCCCTGTTGGGGGACAGTGCTGAGGGTGCAGCTCGTGTCTCACCACGGTCCCAGGGCATGAAGAAGACCCCCCCAGCAGTGTTTGTGCTGCAGTGCTGCGTGTCCTGCCCTGGGAACTACCTCTTCCTTCACAGCAAACACATCAGCAGTTTTCATGATACGTCACTTGCCAATTAATTAGTAATTGCAAGAAAAGAAAACCAACACACACTTGAAGTAAATGGAAGTTAGAGGAAGATGGGAGCACATGACAAGTGAGAACACACCACAACACTTCAACACACAGATCCTCTTCCCACAGTTAAATGGGATGAATTTATGATGGCAAAAGCAAATTCCCAGCAAGAACGAGTAAGAAGCAGCATTTTCAAAGAACTTTTGCAAAGTTAGTAGACAGATAATTAATCACTTTGATGTTTCAGGCAATGTGTTCTTTGGATGCTGTGCCAAAGAATATTCCAACAGCACAAAATGGGAAACACCAACTGCAGTGCAAACTGAAGTGTATTTTGGGTGGGTAAGGAGAAGGATCTATAGCCCTTTTGTTTTGTGGCACGCTGCTTGTTGGTCAGAAGACTCAGAAATCATCTGTTTATTACCTTATTTTCTTGCTAATTTTAAGTGATTCTACAAATAACCAAATAATTAGCCTGTAAGGCATTAAATTGGCACAAGGACATTACAGGTGCTGAGGGACATCAAGGGAAACGGTTCATTCCCATCTCTTTTGCATTAAATCTTCTTCCTTCCCATTCTTGAGTCATACATCCCTCTCTGCAGTGGTTTTTGGGAGAGAAAGGAATTCTGGGGCACAGGGTGAGCTATCATGCCAGAACTAAAAGCCACACAGCATTCCATCAGTATCCTCACCACAGCTTCCACCTCAGTTGTGTGTGACACAATGACAGCAATGCTTTAACCAGCCAGGGGTCTGAAAGGGTGCTCTGGCAATAAAGCAGTGGCTGGAGCCCCCCAGAGCTGTGGGAAGGGCACTCTGTGACAGCTGCAGTGGGACAGCCCTACCCAGGGGAAGAAAACCCAGCGTGGGGTAAGGAGATCTCTTCACCCCTTTGTGGTGTGGAGCAGAGGGAAGAGAGGACTGGGCAGAGCCCTGTCTTACAGAGCTCACCCTACACTGCCCTCCTCCCCCCAGCCAGGCCAAGAGTGTGAAGCATCAAAGCAGGTAATCAACCCCATGGAAGAGAGGAGAAGCCCCAAAGCACCTCCACAGAGCAGCTGCATCATGCTTCTTGGAGAGGTGATGCCACCACCACGAAAAACCAAACCAAGGTAATGCAAGACACATGGAGGGATGGTGAGTGAATGGAAGGAATTTAGGAAAAAATGCACTCCAAAAGAAAAAAAACAAAACCCAACAAAAAAAAAGGAAAAAGAAAAAAAGAAAAAAGGCCTTCGCCTTACCAAAGAAATCATCCCGTACTATGAGAGCCATCCCATACGAGAAGGGGAACAGAAAGAGATGGGGACAAAGGGGAAGAAAGGAAGAGAAAAAAAGCAGCCATTAAGTACCAGTCTGTAAACAGCAAACAGAGCAGCTCATCAGCATGTGTACAATGTGTGGTGCCAGCACGTGTGAGAAAGTCACCTCGTTCTGCTGCAGCCTGACCTAACAGGGACTTCCACCCCAGAACATCACAGAATGGTTTGGATTGGAAGGAACCTTAAACACCATCCCATTCCATGCCATGCCATGGGCAGGGACACCTTCCACCAGCCCAGGTTGCTCCAAGCCCTGTCTAACCTGATCTTGGACACTCCCAGGGATGGGGCAGCCACAGCTTCTCTGGGCCCCCTGTGCCAGGGCCTGCCCACCCTCACTGTAAAGGAATTCTTCCTTATATCTACTCTCAATCTCCTCACTTCTAGTTTAACCCCATGCTGTATTGCAACAGATGGCAGGACAAGCTGGAGATGACCTCATCTGCTCCGTCCATCTTCACCACTCCCCCTGTATGACACATCCTTGAGCTTCCCACCACCACAACAAAGGCAGGTCACTATGAACAGGGTGAGGGAAGGACAGGGGCAGGAGGGAAAAAGAAAGGGGGGTGAGTATCAAAGCTTTCATATGGCCTAAAAAAGCCCAAATCCACCTCCACACTGTGACAAACTCCAACTCAACCTCAGTGAGAGGCTTTCTGAGGAAAAGAAGTGGCTTACAGTAAAAGCAGCTTGAATGCCAAGAAAGGATGATGCCATTCCTTTCTCTGTACCATCACAAAGCCCACTCCGAGCGGTGCTGGGCACAGGGACGTGGCAGAGCCCATCACACACCACATCACACTACCACAGCTGCCAGCTCACCCCTCTGCTACGGGGCAAACTTCACCCAGCTAGTGCTGGAGTCAAGAGAGCTCCTCCTGACCTTGACCAAAATCTCCTGGGGGTGTTTTACAGGGAGATTCAGAGCATGGCCCGAGGGCAGCAGGCACCTTCCCCAGACAAAGCACAGAGCCACCAGGGAGGGATGAGCCACCACCCAACTGCTGCCAGCAAGGCAGGTGCTTTGCCACTCTAACCCATCACTAAAGTGTCTGTAATGTCACTGCCACTACACCCGAGGCACAGGGAGGAGCAGAGGAGAACAGGACCCTCGCTCAGCCTGTACCCACCCAACCTCTGCTATGAGCACCCCTCCTGGGAGTCAAAAAAGAAGCCCTTTGAGCCCCAAGCCCTGGAGTGAGAGGCCAGTGTGACAGTGTGGAGCAAACCTGCCCGCAGCCACGCAAGGAGAGCGGGTTGGGGGCAGCAGGAGCGTGAGCAGAGAGGGGACCTCCCCCTGCGGGGACCCACCGGCGTGAGACAACGAAGCCAGGCGAGCTGGGGGAAGTCTGCAAAGCCAGCTGTGTTTGGACAAGAGCAGGGGAGTATCACACGTGTATACCACACCATCCGACCTCAACAGGGAGCAAAGAAACAAGAACGGGAACGGAGCCGGAGATACACACCTGAGAACTCCCCTACGCGCCATGTCCAGCGAAGCACAGAGAGACAAGGGAAAAAGGAAGTGAAAAAGGATCAATCAGTGACTGAAACCAACCAAAGCAAAAGTTCGTTCAAAAAAAATCAACAATGATTCAGCCATTTCAATGTCAAAAGGCATGAAATAGTAAGGACAGGACCTGCCATGGCTGTCGATGGCATGGCTCTACATACAGGACAGAAAAAAAACCCAAGGGAAGGTAAACTGTGGTACAGCTGCAACCACACCCTCAGCTACCCCCGGCTTTCCAGATGTGGCTCCCAGGCACTCACATCCTCCTGGACTGGGTAAACCTTTATTTGCTCATTTTCTCTTTCCTTAGTCATGTACCACTAAATAGAGAACAGCTCGTTCCCACCACCTCTCACTTTCCCCTCCCCATGTGATTTTAACAACTAGATCCTCTAATAATAACTGTGCTCTGCAGTGACACTTCAGCTTGCAGAAGACAATTAATTGCATTTAAAACCTTTTTGCAGTGCTGGGACTTGGTTTGATAACCCCATTTCAACTTCTGCACACACCACCGTCGGTGAACTTACCGCTAACACGGCTGCATTCCTGTCTTCACCACACCCCCCCTGTTCTTTAATTTCCAAAGCAAACAGAGTTGGTTATCCTAAACCCGAATCACGGGGTCACAGAATGGTTTGGGGCTGAATGATCACTTCCTTCCAACCCCCCTGCCACGGGCAGGGACATCTTCCACTCTCCCAGGGTGCTCCAAGCCCCGTCCAACCTGGCCTTGGACACTTCCAGGGATCCAGGGGCAGCCACAGCTTCTCTGGGCAACCTTCTCCCCACCCTCACAGCAAAATGACCTGCCCACTGAGCACAACTGAACTGCTGGTGCTCCCTGGGACAGGGAAGAGCAGGAAGGGGGAGCTGAGACAGGGGGGAGTTGGGAGAAGGGGGAGGTGGAAGAAGGGGAGCCTACCCAGGATCAGGACATAAGAACCTGTGATTAACAAGAGAATATGCAGGAAAACAGCCTACCAGTGCTCCTGAGGCTGGAGGAGAAAGAAGGGAATTTGGTCCTCAATTACCACTAGTATAATAATAATAATAATGATAATGATAATAATAATAATAATAATAATAATAATAATAATAGTTCTCACTCCACATTTTCTCCCAAGAATACTTCCTATACAAATTCATGTATGTAAAGCAGTATTAGAGTTGGGGGGGGAACCCACATGTTTTATTTGTCATTTTATATTCAGCAATTGCAATGAAGAAGGCCAGTTTTGTAGCAGGAGATGCTGGACACTTTGCAGATATCCAGAGAGAATAAATGGGATTTTCCATTCCAGAATCAAACTTGCCTGCCAGACATTGCTCAAGGGTAATTTCTATAGGTCCTGTCTTTAAGGTCCTCTTTAATGAGAGTTCTCTATATTTTAGAAACTGAGACAAAAAAAGATAATACTCTTTGCAGATTGATTGCCATGTTTTGAGAGGCTGAATATTAAGCCTTCACTTAGTTTGGGGTTCAAATTCATCAATTCATTTGATTTACAGAGGGACGTGAGCTCCAAATATGACCAAGAGGGAACTCTTTCAGCTTGTGGATCTTGTTTCCTACATCCCATTCATAAACCCCCATTTCCTCAGTGCCTCTTCAGACTCAGAGGTGCAGCACAAAGAGAGAACATTCTACCTAACAAAAATGGCAATATTTTGGATAATGTGGACAGACTTGTCAGCACTAAGATCCAGCCCTTTGCTTATACCTTGACCAGACTATCTTTTGTGCTTTCTATTGTGCAAAGCCAAAATACCCACCAGTCTCCTTTCTTGTTGAGAGACATGACCCTGATCTCTCTGTGCTTCCTCCCTTTGTACAACCCAGCAACATGTTCATTTTAAAGAACACTCTTCTGTGGACAGAGCCAGTAGCCAGAACTCAGCAAAAGGATTAATTAGATTAACATTTTGCACAAAAAAAAGGCACAGTCCATCTCCCAGGTTTGAAAAGGAACCAAGAGAAGCCTTCCTATTCTGCTGGCCTGCCATGGGATCACCTCCAAGGCTTCTGCTGCTCTGCCCAAGCCAGAAAATGGTACCAGCACAGAAACGTCCTCCTCCTAAGCCACACTGTGACCTTCAGGGGCCACAACAAAGTCTTTGTACATTGTCATTGCAAGTGGGAACTGCCAAACAACAGGCATCTCCTCTCACCACCCCAAAGCCTTCGGGCAGAAGAGGAGAAGCACCTTTGACTTCAGCTGAGACTGTGGTGAACAACCTTGCAAGGTTTGGGCAACTGGAAGCTTTGGCCCTTTGATAACAACAGTCTGCATTTCTCCATGATCACTGGCAATCCAAAGGGAAGGGGGTCCCCAGAAGGCAGGCTTGCCAAAGTGGGAAGCAGCTTGTCCAAGGCACTTCATACACCAAGCAAGTCATTTTCCACAATAGTAACTCTTCCAAACCAACAATTCCTGTCCCAGTCATTCTGGGGGAGAAGGAAAGGAGCAGCTGGCACAGTGATCAGTGGAGAGAGTCACAGAACCAACCACACAGTCCTTGATATGGAAGCACCAGAGCACCAAGATAAAACAGATGGTCAGTGGCAAGATTATCCATGGTTTTAGTGCGTGGATTCTGCTAGGAAGAGAGATCCCAGAAATGTAAGGGGCTGGCTAACCAAAATCCATTCCACAGCAGGCAGACAGATGAAGCTTGAACCACCACACATAGTTCCTACTGTGAAGCTTCTCTTTAAGCAGGAGCCCCAGGCCTTTTGCAATGGCTGTTATCACCCAGGGGATTCTCAAACCTGGCAATCTTGCTTTTCCTTCAAAATTCTTAATTTTGTTGAGCTCTGCACATGTTGCCTCCCATCACTGCAGGCAGAAAAAGCCTGTGTGTTCACCCTGAGTCTTCTGCAGATATTTTCCTTCTGCCAATCTTGAGTTGCAGGTGAAACAGTAAATGATGTTACACTTCAGGCAATGGCCATCAACCCATGCATGAGGGCTCTCTTGCATTCTGCAGGCTTAGCACCATGACTGAAAAAGTCAAAGCAACCCAAACCCACCCGTGTCAAACAGCTATTGTGAGCGTTCTGATGACGGGCTGAATCTTGTTCTTTCATTCCAGTCACACTATTGCCTAGAACAGTAACAATTTCACAGATCCTTGTCTTTAAATGAACAAAGAAGTACTTATTAACCTCCTTTCCAGTCTTCAGCCCACATCTTCAAGGTTAAATGTTTGGTGAACAGGGCAAAAACTATCCCCTCTGTAGAACATACCCTTTTAGAGGGTCCTGATCCAAGACATGTCAGAGGTGATACAAATACCTTCTTAATTTGTGCCAAGGTGAGCTGCTGCAAATCTGTGACACGATTCAGCCCCTCCTGTTCTGGACACACATACAGAACCAATCTGACAAGATCATCCTTAAGCAGCCTTACACTGGTAATCACCAAAACCACTTTCAGGCCACTAAGTGCACAGAAGGCACGTTGCTGGAGTCCTCCTATCTCCCAAGGATCTTTGAACTCAGCAGTAACATGGAAAGTGAGATAAATAAACTCTGCCAGCTGCCCATGTCACCTGAGTGTTCAAAACCCATTTGTACTGTCCTGATGCAGGAAAACAGCAGGAATTAAGCACGTGCTTAAATTCTGTCAGAAATTAAGGTCTAGAGACTCAAGAGTCTGATATATAAAGGATGGAGAGGGCTCAGAGTGCTCCCTGAGGCAAAGCTGCTGCTCTGACCAGGAGCCAGGAGCACAGAGCACAGCCTGGCTCCAGGGGTCACAAACACCCTCAAAACCAGCCTAGAAAGGGAATTATGCATGTTTTAGGCTGCCTGCAATAACAGAGTAAACACTGCATTACAGACCATAACACTGCCACGTGATTTAAACTTCAAAAACTTAACCAAAGGAGTTACTCTCTCACAAATTTCAAACCAACAACGTTACTGGTGGGAAGAATTTTTGGGGCAGAGGCAGAAGGAGCAAATTCTGTCTTCCAAAATATTTGTGTGGGAGAATCCTGTAGAAAAATAACTTCTGCAAATAAAGACAACACAGATAAAAGACACCCAACAGCTGAGGTTGTTTTCTAAGTGAGCATTACTGTACTGCAGGTACATGGCTTCAGTCACACAGATCTCAACTTCCAGGCATTTTTTTAAAAACCTAATCATCCAAGTTCTGGGAAAAAAAAAGAGAATTCAAGTGCTTCTGGAAGCTCAGGGTAGTGTCACTGTACCAGAGGAAACAGAATGGTTGTAACAAGGTTTTACCTAGCAGGTCTGCTCCTTCATCAACGTCCCCAATGACCTCGGAGCCCGCCGTGGAGAGTTCGTGGTACAGGGAGTCTGTGTTGATGCCAAATGCTTTGTTCACAATCCCCTGTGTTGGGCTGTGGTTGGAAGCAAAAAAAGAGAAGGAAGCTTGTTACCTGGCAACATTTAAGCTGGAACATTTTTGTTTGAAATATTGAGCATCCCAGGCTGTTGCACTCAAAAGCCCAAGAGCACATTCCACCTGCTCACCACGGGCTGGATCAGGGAATGCACCAAGTAAATAAAATGGCATGTTTTATTCCCCATATTGGAGGATGGTTTGGGTTAGAAGGGACATTGAAGACCATCCAGCTCCACCCCCCTGCCATGGGCAAGGAGACCTTCCACTAGCCCAGGTTACTCCAGCCCCATCCAGCCTGGCCTTGGACACTTCTAGGGCTGGGGCAGCCACAGCTTCTCTGGGCACCCTGTGCCAGGGCCTGCCCACCCTCACAGACAAGAATCCCTTCCCAATATCCCATCTAACCCTGCCCTCTGGCAGTGGGAAGCCATTTCCCCTTGTCCTGTCCCTCCATCCCTTGTCCCCAGTCCCTCTCCAGCTCTCCTGGAGCCCCTTTAGGCACTGCAAGGGGCTCTCAGGTGTCCCTGGAGCCTTCTCTTCTCCAGGTGAGCCCCCCCAGCTCTCCCAGTCTGGCTCCAGAGCAGAGGGGCTCCAGCCCTTGGACCATCTCCATGACCTCCTCTGGACTCTCTCCAGCAGCTCCATGTCCTCGTGTTGAGGACAATCACCTATACCATGCACAGCCTCAAAGCTCACCCTGATCATTTCCTTTGAAATCACACTACTTAAGGACTAGTTGATATTAGGAAAATTTCAGCTTGCAGATTTCAGCTCTGATCTGTCAGACTCTGCAAGGATTTCCATGCTCTTATCAATCCAGGCAGAAATCTCAGCCAGCAGTGAGAGCAGATAAAGAATTCAATGCTGAAAACAGCAATGGCCTTTCTCCTTGGCCAGCCACGAAGTGCAATCAGCCTGAAGGGTCAGTTTTCCTTTTGGATGATACTATGGGCTGAAATGCTTCTTCACATGTCCCCAAATAAATTTCATTGAAGGTCAATCCAGTTAATATTTTCTAATCTTATCAGATGAGAGCACATTTCCACCTCTCGGTGTCTTTGGTACCACCAGGAATCTTGCTGCACTTCTTGACAGACTCATGGCTCAAACAGCAGCTGTAGGAGGTGAGGGGATTGGGGCTGCTCTAAAACATGGCCTGAATGTGGGTGTGGACACTTGGCCTGCCTTGTGTGAGGGGCACCAGCCAGCATGAGGAGAGGCAGCACAATTTTTCCAGCAGCCTATCAGAAAGGTCAGCACCAGTGGAGATGATCTCCAGTTGTATGGCTTCATCATTACATCAGTCATCTTACAAATGCAGTGTGGCAGCTGCCTCTGATATTGCCATTACAGATCAGTGCAAAGAGAGAGGGGAAAAAAAAGGGCATTTTTCAATTACAGACAAATTCCAGCTACCCAGACATCTGAGAGCTCTGGGGAGGTACAAATGGTGCCATGACTGCACTGCAATTAATCAGCTGGCACAGTGTGATGGCCAGCACAAGTGACAAGAGCAACCAGCACTCAGGGTCTGACCTGAGATCTAATTCAGCTTGACTCTTCCTCTGGAGCACTGTGCTTTCACAGCTCTGTGTATCACAGGGCACTCTGCTTGCAGAGCAGCACACACAATGCCAGCAGCTCCAGCCTGCCCGTGTCTGCTGCACCTTTCAGTCCCCCCACCTGGAGCTGAGATTCCTGCCCCAAGAGCTCCAGTGCACCAATCCTCTCTGCTTTCTTCTTTCCCTTGGCTCTGACCATTTTTCGACCTGATCTCATCAGTCACTTTTGTCTTCCCCACACAGAGGTGTTTCAGCTCCCTAGATTTCTCCTGACCCTGAAAATCATCCTGGCATCCTACCTATCCCCAGGGGAGCTTAACTGTGTGTGACTTCCCAGCTGAGAACTGTCAGTGTTCTTGCTGCTCACACCCTTCTCAATGTGACTGCTCAACAGGGCAGTCCAGACTGGGTCCATGGACTACTCTTGCCATCACCCTGCCAGGCTACTATTTATCTTCTGCATACCCATAAGAATTTGGGGGTTATTTTTGCTGGTGTAATGCCAAATTACCCACTGGAGAAGGATAAAAGGTAAAACTTAGTGAAAACAAATGAAGGCACCCAGGCTACTAAGTCTAGACTAATACAGAAACGTGGTGCCCAAATTCAGAGCCTTTAGGGAGGCTCCTATTTAGCACAGAACAGGTGATGGAGAGGGACCAGAGCAGCACAGTAGTTCAGGAAAAGCCTGATGATTCTTCTGAAAATACTGATGGGTCCCCTGGAACTCACACCCACCCACTGGTCCCTTTGATGTCAGGCCTGTGCCTTCAGCCCCCGCTCCTGCTGCTCATGGGTGGCACTGGGACCCAATTCATGCCCTGCTGCCAGAGCCCATGACCAGCACTCTGCCCTCCCTGCCCACAGCCTGCAGGACTGGGATCCTCTGCTTGCCCTCCCTCACGGGGCAGCCCTGCCTCTCTCCTCACTTGAAAAAATTAAAACTGGACAAAGTTTGAGGGTTTACAATGGAATTCAGAACTGAACTCTTATTCCCTTTTCCTGAGAGCTGAAGCCAACGTCCTCTTTGGCTGTCTTAAACCTTCTGTTGCTCCATCCCCTCTCCATCCCCCTGACCCAGCCAGGCAAAGCAGCCCAGTCCTGGGTGAGCAGGACAGACCCTGCTGCAGGTCACCAGCAGGTCATCTGCCTTTCTAGAGACCCCAGAGCACGTCAGGACCTCTGACACTGGGCAGAACACGTGGACTACTCAAACAGCTGCCCCGGGAGCTCAGTGTGAGCCAGAGAAGCTGTTCCTCCCTCTTTGTGACGCCAAGTGACCCCCCCAGAGGACACAGGGGAGTCCCCCCCCACCCCGTACCTGCTCCCCGTGCGCTCCAGGCGAGGGTCCTGACACATGTCCAGCTCCGGAGTCGAGTCGATGATGTCCTGGACATCGGACCACTCATCACTGCTGCCCATCCCTGGGGGAGACAGGACAGATCACCTGGAGCATCAGGACTTTCACAGCATGGTGCTTCTGCAAGGGACTTTCACAGCTTTGAATATCGAGGTTTGAACATGTCATGGTTCAAAGTCTTAGAACGGAGAGTGGATGAAGGTGCCCTCCCAATTCCAGAGCAGGAACACCATAAGCATCCCCCTACCCCCACCACAGCAGAGGACAACCAAGGTCATTGCCCTGAACCCTCATTAAAACGGGATCAGCAGAAATACTTCATGCACTGAAATAAAGTCCAAAACCCCCTTTTTACCTGCCAGTAAAAACTCTTCCATCCCCATGCAGCATTTGCTGAGATCAAAAGCAACACAGTGATTTTCTGTACAGCTCCACAGAGATGACTGTTGTTAGGAACTGGTACTATTTAGTTTGACTACAAACAATTTTTCAATACAAATTCTCAAATCTACAGTTGTTTAGATACCCATTACAGTGAAATTTCACTTCAAAATGGATACATGAAACCTGCTCTGGATTCTGTGTAATCTACAGCCTGAAGCCAGTATTTAAAGAAAAAGGAAATTCTTCCTCGTCAGGTCCCATTTATTGGATGCCAAACTCTTCAAAAGCTCAGACTTGCACCTATTCCAAGCAAGAAGCACAAACACAGTGTCTGCTCACACAAGGAATTCCTGAGGGATTAAGGGCCTAATTTGTGAATTACATTATTCCCTCAGTGACACGAGATGGGAAATTTCTGACCTTTCCAAACAGTCCCAGTAGCCAAATATACAAAGCCCATGACAACTGGAGTGTTGATTTGGTTCTTTCAGGCCGGCATTGTGCACCAGCTGGCAACAAATCCAGGCTGGAAGACAAAGCATGATGTGGCTCTGTTGCCAAAGCAAGGCATCCACACCCAGTGGGTCTCACACTGCCTTTCTCAGCTTTATTTTATCCAGCTGGGAAGCTTTCCTGTAAATACCTCTGAGCACCCTCTGTGGTAGCTCAGCTCTAAGGCACTTGCATCACTGACAGACATTTTAATTACACATGCATAAAATACATAATTAAAATTCAAGTATGTGAGTTTCTTCTCAGCATGGAGAGCTGATTTTGCATTAGGAGTGAGAAATAGCTGAAAGGTTGACTATGCAGGGCACGTAGGAAAGACACAACTGTCTGCCTTGAGCACATTCCACAATTTCATACTTCCATCAAGGAAAAGCTTCCACAGGCACAGGCACCTCACAATTGCACACATACAGAAGAGAGATGACTTGGACCCAAGAAGGCTTTTGATAGAAAACGGGCTTGTAAAGCAGCAACTGTAAAAATCAGGGTGTTTACAGGGCATTCAGAGCACTGCCATCCATGCTCAGCCTCTCTGACACAGGTGTTCCATGGCCCTGCCTTGGCCAGGGTCACAGCTGCATCACAATCTCACAGCTGGCTGTGCAGAACCCGTGTGCTTCTACACACAACTCCCCTGCTTTCTGGCAGATGGACATTTGTGACCCTGGCACCCCCTCAGGAAAACACAGGCTGGCACTCAAGTCATGGCAAAAGATGTCATATGTTGGTTTACAGTCTTAATTTGTTAGGAACCAGCTTGTGAATGTTACCAGGAACTTCTGCCTCAGTAATAACTTAGTAATAACTTCTGCTTTCCAAATAATAACGTGGGAAAAAAAGATGCTCAGCCGGTTCAGATGCCAACTTTGAAGAGCCCTGCTCCCTGTGCCTCTGCAGACCTTTCTAGTGACCTTCAGCTAGCCTTACAGTCCTTTAGTATGTTAAGGTCATGACCTGTAAAACAGATCCCTTCTCATTTCTGATGGCCACTGTGAGTCTGACACAGTCAGGGCTGAGATCTGCTCAGACACTGCATGGGCACAGCTGCACTCAACAGCACAGAAAGGGTTATTACACAACTTATTTATTTAACAGCCTGGTGCTAAAGTTTAGCTAATGGCTTTCCTGACAAGAAAGCATTAATTCAAATTACTAAAGGACTCTGGAAAGTGGAGAGAAAACAACTGTAACTTCTAAATATCTGGGGGTGTTCTTATCTGAGAAAGAGACCAAAAGAAATCAGCTCATTTACCTGAGAAAATCAGCTGGATTCAATTGCTATTTTTAAATACATCAGGGTGTGGGATAAACACACAGAAAGGAAAATAATTACTTAATCTGACAAATTTGGCATTTGAGCACCTGGATATAAAATACTTATGAATACATCCAGAGAGAAAACGACATATGTGCTTTTAACTGTGACATTGACGAGGTCCAGAAACAGCTTCCCGAAAGTTCAGCCTAAGATGGGACTTGACTGCTCATGAAAGAGGCTCCATGACACGGATGGATGATGCCACTGCAGGGCACTGAACTCAACCACCTGTCCCCACCCCACGGATTGGTGATGTTACTCATATTATTGAGGTTCCAAAACCTGGCTACGCAGAAACCCACTAATATCCCATTAACCCCGTCCTGCTTGCGTACCTTCCACATCAGGCCCCCTCCAATCCCTGGGCGCAGTGCCCAAGCCCCCGAGCTGCAGCTGCCATACCTATGCTGACATTCCTCATCTCCTGGGTGACCTGCACTTCCATGTTGCGGCTGTTGCGCTTCTCCCGCGCCCTCTTGTTGCTCTTGGCCGTGCCGTTGGTGTAGTCGCCCATGGGCTGGATGCTCTCGTTCAGGGGGGTGACGGCGGCAGAGGGCACGGACGACGTGGGGGTGTTGGACTTGGTGCCCGTGGTGCTCGGCGTGGCGGCTGCCGACGACTGCCCGGACTCGGACATTTCATCCTGGGGGCACTGCGGTGGTTCCAGCACAGCGGGGGAAGAACAGAGAGGGAAAAGCACAGCTATACATTTCGGTTCATGTGCTGTTTGTGGGAGCGTGGCTGCCTTGAAGCGTTATGGAGCGTGGCTCTTGCTCGCTGTCCCAGTTCCGTGCCCAGCTGGTGACACCGGGCACTGCCACCTCTGTGAGAGGGCTGACAGCCTTCCTCCCTCACTACAGAACACTGCTCTTCACAAACCACGTCGGTTTGTGAGCTCAGGAAAGATGGCCCTTTCACAGGTGAAAAGCACCTGCAGCTCACACCGACCACAGTGGAAGCTGAAAGGCTTTGGCACTTGTGGCAAGCCAGGCCAGCGTTCCCCAAGGCTGGAAGGCAACATGGATAAAGCTTGGGAGGGATCTGAAGTGGCCTCCTAGGAGTCTTGGCTGGTGCCATTACTGTAAGCCACCAACACACCTGGATGGGAGAACAGCAGGGTGGTTTTGTCACTGGACTGCAGAAGCAAAGCAGACACCGAGCTGGGATGGTCTGGCTTGGCTGGCACAGCAGACCCGTGTCCACAAACCCCCTTATGCAGAGCTAGCCAGGCATGGGTCCAGCTTGAGAGCACGGCACAAACAGGGGTGGTTTCCCACTTCCAAATGGCAGGATGACAAGACCCAGGAATTCAAGAAGCTGAGATGGATTCCCGGTATGGAATATGCAAAATGGCCCTTGGTTTTACAGACATTACAGCCCCCTTTCTTGCACCACCACCTCTTGAGAAACAAGGAGGCTCCAAGGCTCTGGCAGGGTCTTACACTGGGACCTGTGTTTGCCAACCAGAGCAGCACTGCTTCACTCAGCCAAGGAACGTCCTGGGCAGTGCTGTGATCATTCCCAGACTCAAACCATCTTCATGGCAGCCCACTCTAATCACTGCCAGCAGGGAGGTGACAAAATCAGGGCTGAGAGTTCTATGTGACAGTGAGTTGATCCTGGGTGCAGTGACATTCAGCACCTGCACACCCAGACCCAGCTTTCCTCTCCACCACTGGCCTCTCACCTCCCCTGCAAGTGCTACAGAGATCCTGGTTCTGCCCAGGGGCTGCTCTGAGCCCCCCAGCCTGGGATGCTGCTTCACTTCACTCGTTTGGAAGTCTCTCTCTCTTGTTCTAATAATACCTTTGCAACATAAAAAAATCCAAAATGGGATGAGCAAGAAGACTGAAATAAATGGTGACTTAACCCTTTGCAGCCATATTTTTTTAAAAAAAATATGGAATCTTTTTAAGATCTTCCTTTAATTAGACTGGCCTCTGCATGCCCATCTGAGGATGCCCTGCTGCACACTGCACTGTGGAAGCCAAAGGTTTTACGCTGCATCTGCGCTTTTATATTGGAAATTCTGGGGCTTTGAAAATGGCATCACCATGAAATGCAATCCACATTTCGTGTCGTTTCTGCATTGTCAGTCCAAACAGCACCCACATCCCCACATGGAGATCCGAACTGTCTCCCTGCACATTTGCTGGGTTTAGCATCAAGACTGAGATGAGGACTTTGCACTTAGGCTGCTACATGTGAAAATGACACTTCCCACTTCATATTCCTGGTTCAGGAGCTACTTTACTAACATGTAAAGAAAAAAGAAATCAAATGGGGTTTTTGAGAACAAATAGGGTACAGTAAGCCTTAGACTGCCTCAACTGCTGTTTGCCTCCTGTGCTTGCTGATGTAAAGATAAAGAGCACCAAGTGTGAAGTGCAACCATAAAATCTCTTTCCCCAAACAAAACTGCTGCTGGATGAAAGAATTCAGGGATGTCCTGAATAGGCTGTAAGTCTATGAGAATAACCAAACTCCATGAGCATCTTAGCACTGTAAGAGACACCCAGGTGGGTCCACATGTCAGTCCTTGTTCTTATGAACCAGATGTCACTCAAAACCCCTGGATCATCAGTGTCTATAGGGTGACACTTGTATAAGAGATACCCTGTAGCTTCTTGTTTATTGACGTAACCTGCCCCTCACCCAGAACATACCAGTGAGTAATTAACCTGGTCTTTCACTTACTCCTTGGTTATAGATCTGAGTTTTATATTTACCTAGAAAACATACTTTACCAACCTACCAGCCTGCATTGGAGAAATTCCTCCCACATGTAAATACTACCAAGGTGCTCCTCTTCACAGCCCAGAAGCTGGAATCTTCATTCTGTTGTCTGAGTGCTCTGGTAATGCTCAATATTGCCCTGAGAGTACAGCTCTCCTCTACAGCACAGGAGGCATTCTTCAAAACCCATAGCTCACCCCAAGAATACTCTCCACAGCCACCACTTACCTACAGCCATACCTGTCAACCTCCTAAACATCAACTGTGTAGCAGTGACCTCCAAAATGCATTGCAAAGGCCCAACATTCATAGCAGTCATATGTCACCATGAGAAGCCACAATTGTATGGTTATAACACTGAAAGCATAGTACATAAAAACAAAAATGTTAAGGACTTTCATCTCCAGAACACTGTATAAAATAAACGAATGCAAAAATAAAATCATGACAGCAACTAATACAAAAAATAAAATAGTAATAATAAGTAAACAAGGACACTTAAAATGTAACCATAGTATGGCCCCACGAAGAAGAAAAATTAGTCAGAAGAGTCAGGTACATACTGGGAAGGTGAGCTGTGTGTGCAGTGATGTCAGAGCCCTGAAGAAGAGGCGAGGGGGACACGAGCCACAGTGCTGAGCGCTGCAGTCACAGAGCATGCAAGAGGCTTGCAGGAGGAGAATCTCCATCCCAAACTGCAAATCTGGCAAGTCAGTCAGGTCACACCCTTTACCTATTCATGGCCTTGCTCCCCACTCAGGAAACCCTCCCTAACACACTACCCCACCCCAGTGTTCCACAGCACAAGCTCCCTGGCTCCACCATTCCACAGGGCCCCTGCCTTATCCCAGCACTGCACTCCCAGTCTCCCTAAGGAGCACCAACACAAATCCCAGCAACAGGCACAGGATGCACCTGGAGCAGCACACTGCTGCTGCTGCACAAAGCTTTCTTGGGACCAGAAAGGGATTTTTGTGCCTGATACCACCACCAAATCACTAAGAGATCCAGTCAGCAATCATAAAATCACGGAATGGTTCGGGTTGGAAGGAATCTTAAGGATCACCCAGTTCCAACCCCTGTGCAGGACTTCTCCCCTGCCCATGGCAGGACACCTGACCTTGGACACCAAAGCTTTCCATGTACCTGCATTCCCCTGCAATGCAGATGCTGGGTTACCACTGAGATCCACCCCACTTCTTTCTCCAGTCCTCAACGGGACTGCCTAAGGAATTACACCCTAGCAAGGCTGGGGAAGATGGATCTCACCCCAACATCCTCTCCCAGCTCTTCTCTAAAAACTAATCCCTGCCCAGGCTGATCACTGGAGAGCTCGAGGGCCTATTCACTCCATGGAGTGCAGCACTGCCTGCAGAGACCATGGGATAAGATTCCAGAGGCAGGCTGGGCTCTGTGCATTTCAGTTGTGCTGGCACAGTATTACTATGAAGAAACAGATCCATGCTGTGCCCTCATTACCACCATCCTTAATTATGTTCTTGCACTATGGCACTGCTATTCCCTAATTCCAGGCAGAGCTCTCCAGAAATGACTATAGGACTTGGACGGCATTCTGCAAGTTGCCACAGTTCCCAAACCTCTGTGCCAACATTACAGTGAGGACTGGGTTCCAAGGCTCCATCCTAGCCAGAGATATTTCAGATTGCCAAATTGCATGATGGCAGAGAGCTGACAAAGTGCTGAGCTTTGTGCTGTGCTAGGCTTGGCCACTTTACAGAGGCAGTGTTAAAAAAGTTAAGTTGCTGCTTTGTTTTCTGAGTAAATTGTGATTTTTTTTCTCAATTTCTTGTGCTATGCATCAAGAAGGCCACTGCTGCAGATCAGTGATTCACAGCTTTTCAAAAGGAGACCAGTCCTTCCATGTCACACAGTAAAACATATGATGTTCTACAGATTCCAGGCAGAGCGAAGGTCAATCTGACCAGACACTCTTGAGGCAGAGCAGCAGCTCTGTGAGCCACCAGTGGACACCCTGTGAGCCCTGCTCAGCAGAGGCACCAGTGGCTCCCAGAGCTGGCATTTGTGGAACATCACTCAGAGGCAGAAATCTGGTGGCATCCTGAGCACAGAGGCTTTGCCAAGTCTCCACGGAGAGCTCATAGGAACTGTGGGTGCCCACGTCCAGCCCACCCTGTGAAGGGCTGCAGGGAGCTGTCAGCTCACAGCACACCCCCAGGCTGCTCCCCAAAAGGCAGAGCAGAGCAGCCCACATGGCACAGCAGGGCATGAGGAACACCAGGCAGCACCAGGAGCTGCCCCAGTGCAGCTGCAATGCCAGGAGGGGTTTGGAAGCCCTGGGGCAGAAGGCAGAGCAGTGATGGGGACAGATGGACTGAGGGCAGACAGTGCAAGTCTAGAGCAGTGACGAGGTAGAGGAGGAACGTAAGACCTTTAAGTGCAGTGCAAGACTTGGGCATCCAGAGAGGATGAGAAGCATTTTTTAGTGAAGACAGGAAGGCCAGGACAGCAATCAGTCAAAAAGGACAAACACTGGAGGGCAAGTGCAACCCAATGCCTGGCTGCACCTGAGTTGCAGAAGCATCGCTTTCATCAAGGGCGAGAGAAGGGACAGGTTCCCAAATCAACTCTCCAAAATAAACTATTAAGAAGTGAAGAATTTCTCTTCCCTCAATCCCTAACTCCCTCCCCACACATCCCTCTCAGCTTAGGGCCAGCCAAGTAAAGGAGATAATCCCTGAGACAGGCAGCATGAGGAGCTGTGTCAAATCCTTCCCACACCATATGGCAGATCCGCAGAAGAACATCCTCCCACCTCCAGCACAGCCACCACGGGAGCAAACACACAGGGACAGACTGCAAAGGGTTATGGACACAGATTGGTCTCCAGCTTAATGAAAATGTGGCACGTTATCGACAGCAGGAGAGTGGGAAACCCTTGCTCTGGGAGGATCTAGAAAACCTTGTAGCTGGAGTTGGACTGCAGCTGGCCGAGGTCACTGAGGTGCCAGTGGTCCAGGGTTGGGACGATCTTGGCCCCTATGTGCCCACGTACCATGCCATCAGCGAGGGGGAAGACATTCAGGGAGTTGGGACGTTCCTTCCTGCTAGAGAAAAACAGAGAGAGGGGGGAAAACTCCTGTTAGCCACGCACAGGGTTCTGACAGAAAACAAGCAGCACTCTAGCGTGTGTGAAATGTTAGCCACGAGAAACTGGACTGCACTCCTTCCCCTCGTGTGGCAGCTGTCTGAACTGCCAATGCCCACACTGCCATGGTGTCACTGCTGGAGCCAGACCTCCTCCTGGGGGCACTCGAGGAGGGAGGGGGGCTGCTCCATCACTACAAGAAATCTGGAGCAACACAAAAGTGCAGGGAACCACCAGCAAATTTAAGTCAGTGTCTCTTGTGAGAAGCAAAGGTACTGTGGGAAAACAAGCCACAGCAAACCATGCTCACAGCAAAAGAAATAAAAGCTCCCATAGCTCCTAGAGATGCTGAGGAATGAGGCTTTGAAGAATGGCACATTCCACTCCAAAGCTGCTGAGATCCAACAAGAGGAACCAGATGGGTTGAATCATTTCCAATTTTAAGCAAGAGAATACGTGTGCTCTTTGATCCTCCCTCCATACCCATCTTACAGTGCACTCACAATTCAGAAACTAAACAAAGGTATAAATGAATGCATCATGCACATTGCCAGGTGTCTCTGAGTGTGTTCTGCTCATGCTCTCTTTTCTGGCAATTGTGGGTGACTCACTAGCTGCAGGAGTGATTCTGAAATAAGAGCTGGCACGGGTTTGGAGACCAGGCTCCAGTGGGAGAAAATCTAGAGCAGGCATTGGAAGCAGAAAGGCTGCAGCAGCAGCTTGCTGAACCTGGCAGCTGGTTTGGTGCCAGGGAAGCAGGTCTGCAGGGACTCTGAGAGCACCTCCAGCTGACTCCAGAGTCCCTGCAGAGCTGAACTAGGCTGATTCTCTGTGTGCTGTGCACCCACACCAGGGCTCAGTGATGGCACTTCATCTGCTCCTGCATGGCCCTTCCACTTATCCGTGGTGGGGTGTGGTCAACCTGCCCCTGTGCCCCCTGTGCCAGGAGCAGCAGAGCTCCACAGAGCTCCAGTAAGGACCAGCAACACGGGTGTGATGCCCAGGCTGGGAAACCAGCACAGCCACCTCCCCTGTGACCATGGCAAACACCTGCCACAGGGCTGCTGGGACAGAGCAAACACACCAAGGGAGCTCCTTTAGGGAGGAGGGAGTGTCCAGCAGAGGACACAATGCTTGCCCAACCTCCCCATCCCACGTCACTGCCTTGGATAGGCAAAAATGCCTCCTGTGGCCTACCCTGGAGAGACAAAAAGGGGCAGAAAGGTGTTTCCAGTGTAGCCCAGCAAGCAGATTTGGGCTGCACTTCTCCTAAGAATCTGAATTAAAATCCTCTCCTGAAGAGATTAGACTGAGACATGAGAGCTTCGTACACAAACCCTCTTAGAAAGGCAGCGTGTAACTGGATTTCTGAGGAACACAGGTCAGTGGTATCACAACTTTATATATATAAAAACATTATATAATATTGTTATGGTATAACAACATTAGCCTTCTCCCAGGTAACAAGCCATATGAGAGGAGGAAATGGCCTCAACTTCCACGAGGGGAGGTTTGGGTTGGATATTGCCAAAAACTTCTTCACTGAAAGAATAGTTAAGCCTTGAAAAGGCTGCCCAGGGCAGGGGTGGAGTCCCCATCCCTGGGAGCCCTCAAAAGGCAAGGGGATGTGGCACTTGGCAATATGGTTTAGTGGGCATGAGGGTATTCAGTTGAAGGTTGGACTTGATGATCTTGGAGGTCTTTTCCAACCTTAATGATTCTATGATCTTTCCATGGATTCAAACCCACATTCCTGTGTGATGGGGATTGAGAGTCTCCTTGTAGCCTTTCCTGTCCACTCAAAAGGCATCCTGATGCTTGTGACTTTTAAATATTAGCAATTGCTGGAGGTTTAGTGAAAACATTCCACTGCTGTTTGTCTAAATCCCAGTTTGTGACTGTAACCTGGCAAACACATCTGCTCCTACTAGGTCATGATGCCAAAACACATTTCCTTCTGCCTGTCTTCTTGTATCCCACTGCTATCATTCCAAGACCCTGAAAGTTTCTAACAGTTGGATTTCAGGTTTCTAAAGAACATACCAGGCAAATGTTGGAAAATCTTCACCCCTGGGACTGCTCCAAGCACCACAGAAAGCAGAGTCAGTTATGTGTAAGAGATTATGAAGGGATTCAAAACCAGCCATTAGAATTTTATGCCACAAAGACAGTGAATTCCTAGTTTTACACTTAAATAAATAACTCTGGGGTCCCTAAAAGTCTACTACAAAAAATCTCTCTTCAAGGAGGGAAAAAAATTAGGCCTTTTTTTGAGCTGCTTTAACCATTAATTTCATATCTTTCTCTTCTTCAGAGCAGAAGGAGTTTTAAGAGAGCCATTCCTCACAGGTATGTGGAGCAGGACAAACCCTCCTGTCACTGCAGAACAGTCTCTGCCAAAGCAGTGGTGCAGCCAGAGGGACTGCTGGGATGGCCTGACATAACTCCCTGGCAGCTCTGAGACATCAAAGCCACCCCAAAGGCATCCTGAGAGACATAAAATGTCTCCTTAGGTAAATAGATTTCTGTTGGGAACCCACAACTCATTTCTATGTTCATCTGGAAACTCAATGAACATTTCAGAGACAAGAAGATACAGGAGCCACTGAATGGACAGGAAATGTGAACTTCCCAGCCCCTGCTAAAGAGACAGAGGTCCAGAGTTTCCATAGCAAAAGAAGCTGTAGATCTTCTGAGTGGATTTTAACACAGACTGTTAGGAAATTCCCTTGCTGAGTTTCTTTGGAAACACCTTCCAGCCTCTCCCAAGCCTCCAGGAAAGGGGAAAGAGCAAACACCACAGCAGAGCTTGCTCCAGTTTTGCCTTCCTGGGGTTGCCTTCGAAGAAATTTAAAGTATCCTCAGGGCTGGTCTAAACTTTGAGTGCTGTAGTAGCTTTCACACACCCAATTCTTTCCAGTACACTTGGTTAGTCCCACCTTGAATTACAAGGTGAACAGCACACTCCTCAGTACAGGCTTGCAATAGCCAAAACCTGAGCACAGGATGTTCTATAAGTAACACCCTAAAGTTTACAAAACATAACAAAGCCACAGTTTGTTTGCCAGCTTTGAAAGAGGAGAATTGCTCCCTTTGGAGGTTTTGGGCACAGCACTCCCTGCCCAGCTCAGGCACTGCTACTGACACACTTGTTCTGCCCTGCTCAGAAAACAGGAGTGGCTTGTTCTCTAGAGTAGAATAAGGGAGAAGAAATTGCTTGGGATCCAAGGGAATGGCAGGAAGCTGTGTCAGGGGAGGTTTAGGCTGGGTGTTAGGGTGGTTGGGCACTGAACAGGCTCCCCAGGACAGTGGGCACAGCCCCAAGCCTGCCAGAGTTCAAGGAGAGTTTGGACAACACTCTCAGGCACGTGTTGGGATTGTTGGGGTGCCTGTGCAGGGCCAAGAATTGGATTTGATAATCCTTGTGGGTGCCCTCCAACTCAGGATATTCTTCGATTCTGTGGGTCCATGAATTTAAAACGTTCTGGGATGTGACGTGCAAATGTCCCAACCCAGACACCTGCTCCTGTTTTGGGACTGAACTTGGGCATCTCCTGGGTTTGCACACACAGGGTTCTCCCTGCTGTGCTGCCCCAGCTCTGTGGCTCCCTCCTCCTGCCCTGAACCAGCAAGCCCAGCACACAGAGAGGGCCAACATTCCACTCCAGTGCACTGCCAGCCCCACTGTGCCACCACTCCCCAGCAACCTCCACCCCCTGGATCAATGAAATTCCCATGCAGCCACAGGATTTACCTTTTCCTCCAGGACTGGCGGTGACTGCAGTGACAAACATAACAGTCAAACAGCAGCAATGCCACAAAAAGCGAGACAAAAAGAACAACCATTAGAGAGCAAATGTCATGCAGACATGCAGACCCTCCCCCAGGCACAGGGGACACACACACACACTGCAGCCCACCCATATGGGGTGGGCACCACACTCAGCACTCTGCTGGCATGGCCATCAATGCACACACCCCCCCAGCTGTTGCACAAACTTCTCCCCAGTATTTATTTTAAATAAATGCACTCAGAGTTGTACCAAGGGCCATGAGAAATTATCCTGCTCCCTCCCCCAGTGCCCCAAGGCCCACAAACACTGGTGTGCCCCCCTCCAGCTGTGCAGTGACACCAAAACACACCTGTCCCAGGTGCTCGGGCACGACAACTACAGGGCTACACACACACACACAAATGGTGCAAAGCTGGAAGTCAAGGAAAAACTCCCATTTCCCACTGGTAGTTCCTACAGATTCAGATCACAGCCCCATCAGGGGCTTTCCACGGACATGGAGGGTTTCTCTCCAAGGACATTAGCAATATGCCACACCTAAAAGGGTAAAAGACTGACTACTCTGGTATGAGGTGGCAATTGCTGATGGAAATTCTGCCCCCTTCACCCCAGAGAATGGCAGCCTTGTAGATAAAACCAGCAACTTCTCACTGTGCAGCTCTATCATGGAATGATGACGTGAAGCCACAATGAGTATCAGCTTCTTTGAAAGTCAGGGAAGAAAAAGCTCATGAAAAATGGTTCAGTGACCCTTGTGGGTCCCCTCCAGCTCAGGATATTCTATGACTCAAAGTTGGTGGGTACATATAGGACCCACCCTTTAAAAGAGCGAGGCCCTAAGTTTGCTTTTGCCTGTGGTACTTTTAGATTTTACTGTGCAAGCACTTCCCCAGATACTCCAATTTCCAGAAGGATAAGTGGGGAGGGAAACAAGCCTAACACACCTATCCCATCCCAGCTGTAACACTGGGATCAAACATATTCTGGGAGCTCTGGACTTCCAGACTCTGAGAGGGAGGAGAGGAGGAAGAAAAATAGTCTGATAAGGGAAATTTTATGACTAGATGAACACCTACAAACTCCTGGTTCTTTTTACAGCTTTCCACATGCCTCAGGCCTGTCTCTTCTGCCTAGGAAAGCTGCCATCCAGCCAGCCTTTTTTTCCCAATTGATCCCTATATTTTAGACAATCCCATTCTAGTGAAAACCCAAACACTGCAGGGAGGGACAAAAATCAATGTCTTGGACATCAGTAGACTTATTGGGCGAGCGACTGATGGAAAGCTTTGCTTGAAGGAACCAGGGGGAAAAAAATCCTCTAATGGCTAATGCATTGAACTGCTCCAGTTTTGCTGGCTATCCCACACAGAGACACACACAAACCCTTCATGTGACACCTCCATCCATCCTGTGGATTAACCTTTCCACGCTACCTGAGAACACAGCCGTGTTTTCCAGAGGCCCCATCCACAGCAGCAGGACAAAGCTTGAAGAAAGAACCCACAACTCACCCAGAACCCATTACAAAGAGCTTCTGCTACAGTCCACACGCCCAGGGAAGGGTCCTGCTCTGGGTTCTCTCTCAACCACGCACACTCAGGGTGTAAGTTCCCAGCTGACACACGGGGCATGGAGAGGTCGTGGCCCTACCTTCTCCCAGGGACACTGCCCTCAGTTTGGTTATTGCCCGCAACTTGCTGCATCTTGGACCTCTCAATGTGCTCCACGTAGGTCTGGATCATCTGTGAGGAGAGAAAAATCCATGAGGCAAACAGAGGAGGAGGAAAGACTCATTTTCTGCCTTTGCTTAATTTTCTACAGCATTCATTTCCAGTTTCCTGGGGTTTTTTTGCATATTTCTTTGTCTTTGCTGTTGTTCTTCTAAGCTGATGACATCAGTGATGAGATAAGAATAATCCGACAGGAAATCTGACAGCAAAGAGTGTCAGAAATTACTCCAGCTGAATCTCACAACAGAAGAGCTATGAAAGAGCATATCCAAACCCAACATCCAGCAACTCCTGGAGGTTCTTTGGAGTGGGAGGGGAGGTAGTGGGGCACTGTGCACAGCATCCCAGAGCAGCTGAAGCTGGAAGGAACCTCCTGGGGTCCATCAGGTCCACCCCCCTCCCCAAAAATGCCCACCCAGAGCAAGTTGCCAGGACCACATCCCAGTGGCTTGTGAATATCCCCGAGGATGGAGACTCCAACATGGCACTGGACAACCTGTGCCAGTGCTCACTGCTCTCCCAGGGGAACAGTTTTTACTCCTGCTCAGAGTGAGCTTTCTGTGTCTCAGTTTGTGCCAGTTGCCTCCAGTCTTGTCACTGGGCACCACTGAACAGAGCCTGGCTCCGTCCACTTTGCAACCTCCAGTCAGGCATTTCTGATGTTCCCAAAGTTCAGAGGCTCTGGCCATCACTGGGGCTGTAAAGCTGAATTCTTTGACACAGACAAAGAGTTAATTTCTTTAGAAACAAGGAGACATCCCACCTCAGTGTGACGCTGATGCAGAGCATTGTACTCCTTCTTCATTTCCGACTCACGTTCCTCCAGCCGAGAAACTGCCAAGAGAAAATCCCCCCCATCAGCTAACACACAGCCCAGGCTCTCAAAATAAAACCATTGCAGAAACAAAGCCTATTTTGTTAGAAATTAGTTTAGACCTCCTGAATGAAACAAAGAAAGAAACAGAATAATGCACATTGTGGGGTCTGGTGTTCATTACTAACCCAGTTCATGGTAGCTGCATGTTCCCAACCCCAGCAGTTTTGTGAGGAAGTGCAATAAAACCACAGAAGGGTTTCAGCAGGAGTTTTAGGGTGCCCCAGAAGCACCTTAGCTTGGCAACAATTTAAACTGTCCTCTGGGACTGGCACTTCTGGCTACGAGAGGAGCAGGAATACTGGATAAGACACCAAGGGATTCGGAGGGGAACTCCAGTCAACAAATCATGGCTGAACAGTAACAAAAGTTAAGGAAGTATTTGTAAAAATAAACAAACAAACAAATAACTGGGATGGTTTTTATAAGAGAAAAAAAAGAGTGGAAGATTCTATTCAGGGACAAGTTGAAAGTGGAAAGCAGGTTCCAAAGGCCCCAAGCTTGCACCTAGGGAGACTGAGCCTGCCCCAGAGAAGGGAAGCAATGCAGTCCCTGCTGAAGTGGTGTGGAAACACCCCATCCTTTAGAAGGCTCAGGAACAGGGGAGAACCAGACACTTCAGGCTTGGTGCAAATTACATTGCACCAAACAAAAACCATGAGAAATCCTTTGAAAGCAGCACTGCATGTGTGTGGAAGGCAACGTGTCTCATGGTGTCTGGTGCACAGCTTGGCTTACTCTGGTCTGCATAGTTTTTGGTCTTCAGCTCCAGCTGTCGAGTCTGAAACTCAAGGTGCTCCACTTGGATTTGGAGTTCTTTCTTCTCCTGTTCCAGTGCATCTTCAAACTCTATGAACTTCTGCAGAGGGAAGAAGTGGAGAAGGAGGCACAGATTAGGATTACAAGTAAAATGGGTTTGTCCTGCATGACTTTTCCTCTCTTCACAAACAAAAGAAAGCAGAGAGAATATAAATTACAAAATAGGAAATAAGAATTTTTAAGCACTGTAATGAGCACAACAGCATTTGATCAAGCTGAAGAGTCTGTTTTATGTGAGAAAGTATTGTTCTCTTTAATTTATAATTAATACATAAACTGTGGTCCAACATGAGTTCTGCAAACCCTATCATCTTCAGCAACACTGGCTTTCCTCACGCCAGGCTGAACGTTGGCTCCTGTTAATTGATGTCACAGAAATAAAATTCTATTTCTACAACCACATCTCTAAAAATACATATGTCAGAAACCTTCAGACCAACTCTTTAATGGTGCAGTTTAGAAAGCCTCACCCATCATTCACAGGGTGGGGAGGTCTGGCAGAACTGTGCAAATCTTTTGGAAAAGCAGTCCCCCACTCCAGTGCTGCTCACTGCCACTGTCACCACAGGGCAGCAGGGTGACTCCTGCACAGCATGCCAGGCTGATGGGAAGGTTTTACAGATACACCCATTTCAAGGTGCAAACACAACCCAAATTTCAGGAGTTCGCTCTGTAAAGTGTCACTTCTGACCCGGGAGCTTTAATCATTCCCTGCCATGACACAGAGCAGGGGAACACACGTGGGACATTCCACTCAGCTCCAGAGCCAAGAGGCCAGTGGGTCCTACACACACAACTCCTGATGGCAGCCAGGGCCACAGGGCCTTTCATGAAACATTTAAATGAAGAAGAGTCCCTGGGGAGTGAATGCAACTCCACATCTCTGCCTGCACGTGGACCAGACTGATTTTTGTGCCATATGTGGTCATCAGAGGTTTGTTGCACAAACCACTAATACAATCCTGACCCATAAGCCACCCTTCTAGACCCAGAAATGGAGCTGCTTCCAGTACCATCCCACACAAAAGGGGGTGGGAAATCCCTAAGGCTCTAGGAAGCACCCACATCCTCCCCCAGCAACCCAGCATGGCACCACCAGGCTCACAAGGACACAGGACACCAAAGCTGTGCCCCCCAGCTGCAGAACAAGTCCTCTCTTGCACTTACAAACACAGAAATTAGAGTCTTGTTAAATGACTCCTGAACAGCTCCATCCCAAAAGAAGCCAGAAGTGCAGCATCATCTGTACCAACCAGCCCAGTCATCAGAACACCAAAGGGGGGGAGTGGGAGCAGCCCTGAACCTGGAGCTCTGAGGATGAGAGGGGGCAGGAAGGAAAGCTGAGAGGGTTTTAATCCACCTTTAAGATTTTTATGGACCAAGAGAGGCCCTCAGGAAGCGACTGGGGGCTGCAAGGAGCTCCCAAGGCTCTGCTCCTGGCCCTGCCTCTCCCTCCCCATCTGTTCACCAAATCCTCCTCAGGTCCAGCCCCAGGAGATTCAACAGCACATGCAGGTTGGCTGGTGAGACCTCCTCAGGCTAAAATCATGGAGAGAGGGGAGGAAAACCCCTCTGTGCCCTCCTCTGTCCTCTGCATGGGGGAAATGTCCCCTCCACCAGCTCAGGAGGGCATGGCAATGCCAACTGAACAAAGCCTTGTTGTACTCCTGGAGAGACAGACCGTGGTGAGAACCCTTTTTGGTGAAGATTCCCAGGGAAACCAACACATCCACATGCACAGCAAGATGATTTGGCTAAATTCTGCACATGAACCAACCTGCCCAGTGGATTGCACTCTTGGGATAAACCCCCTGCATGTCCCCTACTGCTTTTACTGGAATGATTAGCAGGGACATTGGAGCCATCACCAGGAACTGGATCCTCTCTACTGATGCCCAAAAGCCACATCATTTATTATTCCTAAAGCTGCTCAGTAAATTCCTGGGAGCAGTGACTCAGTTTGCATTCCTACATACCTATATTTATAGAAACAATCAAACACACTTTAGCCACGTCTCATTTCCCTGCACTGGGTGTTCTGCAGTGCCTTCCATCTCGAACTTTTAAAGCTTTCAGCTTTATTCTCTCCCCTGCCCAAATTTACTGTGAAAAGGATTTGGTTCTTTTTCCACTTATGGTTATTTTACACAGTATTTTCTAGAAATACCAGCAATATCAATACCCTTCTTCTGCTATAAAAGAGTCACCTCAGAGGCTAAACATTTACTTTTTAATTAAATGTTAAGATTGTGCAAGGGTTTAGATCCTTAGGTTTTTTCCTGAGATGTCAATAAACATTGAAATCCCTTAGTCACTCACCCAGCAACCTTTTTTATGGATCTTGAGAGACTTATAAAGCAACCTGCTCGTAAATTTGCAGATTTATTATTGCAACCTTTTCCAGAACAACAATATCATTTCATAACGAGTAAAATATGAATAGAAATCCCAATGCCCCCAGTGCCACTGAGCAACAGGGCTGAGAAGCAGCAGTTCCACTTGCTCTGCTCCGAGGCTGATGGAAGCTATCCCAACAAAGAGCCTTTTCCTGGTATAATCTCCAGCTCCTTGCAGGGTTTTGCAGGCCCCACTCTGTGCTAAAGCTCTACTGATGAGCCCTTTTAATTACAGCCCAGGGTAAATCCCCAGCACGTCGCAGCAGCTCAGCTTTCACCACCCTCCTGCTCCCATTTCCCCAGGCACGAATGAGGGCTTGAGCAGCACTAAAAATGAATGGATATTAAGGAAAACATTGCCAGGTTTCTCAAGGGTGAATTAGAAAGTGAAAGAAGGTACGAGCCCAGTTTTATTCCCATCATGTAGGTCACCTTTAATAGGATTCCTGGATTTGTTACTGCTGTTTTGGTTTAATTCAGAGGGAACTGATCGAAAGATTAAGTGTTCTACAAATATGGCTCAGTCTTCTTCCTCAGACCTGTCTGTTTTGCAACCTAAAAGTAATCAAAGAAACATAAAACTAGAAATCAATTAACTGCTTGGAAAAGCAAGAGACACAGAGACAATGCTATGAAAAATTAATATCCCCCTAAGTGTCTGGAGGGCAGAGGAGCCTCTTGGATAAAAGCACTGCAGGATAGTGTGTGCTGGTGCTGAGCTCTGCTCCCACAGCAGGAGCTTCTCCCTGAGCTTCTGTCTGCACACCCCAAGCTCTGAGAGCACAAAAAATCCCAAATCCAGAGGGAAATGAGCAGCCCCAGCACTGGGATAAGACAAAGAGGATTCCTGCCAGGGCTGTGCCTGAGGAAGATGCTCCTGACAGAGCTGTCACTGCCACTGCTGCTCATCCTTCCTGGCACCAGGGTATCCAGGCAGGCTTTGTTCCTTCCCCATAAGCCAAGCAGCATCCAGGGAAAAGCCACACAAGCCTTTGGGAGCAGCAGAGACTGAACTGACTTTACTCAGAGCTCTGAGCCCCTCCACAAGCACAAGTAAGCAATGTCAGGAGTCTGAGGAGAACAGGCCCTTGAGGTTCATTTGAGTTCCATTCATAAGCACAAGGCTCCAGAGACAGCCTGCAGAGGCAGTGCCACCAGTGGTGGTGGCTCCTGGCCCACGTCAGGTGGCCCAGAGGAGCAGCCAGGCTGGCCCCATCCCCTCTCCTGCCCAAACTCAACCCCCCAGCTGTGCCCCCAGCCACAGCAAACCCCCTGCCACAAGGTGCTCTCTGCACCAAACCCACCTTCCTGTGCTGCTGGAGCTTTGGATCAGGGCAGGGGAAACACAGAATGGATAAAGGGTTTTCATGGGTTTTAACTTCTTTTGATTAACCAGGCTCCCAGAGGCACTCACACAGCCAAGCACATGTTACTGAGGGAATGCAGCTCAGTAAATAAACATCTACAGACATTCCATTTTTCTGCTCCTTTCAGAGGTGGGATACAATCCTGGCCCTGAGGAAGATATGGAAATTTCTCAGTAACTGGAAAAGGAACCCAAATATCACCCCAAACCTTTAAACCTCCTAAAAATAACCAGGTGGATGGTTATTTATGTATTCAATATAAATATATGGATTCAATATTTACAAAAAGCACCAAACTCGGACATCCCAGAAAAAGAATCCCTCTGGTTTACTCTTTTTTATCGTGTTTCTCATCTCACCCTGTGCCCAGGCCATCCCACCTGAGTGCTGCACAGATGTTTGATGCACAAAGGTGAAGCTCTGGGGGTGCCTACCCACACTTGCTAAGCAGCAAAGAATATCCTCAGGAGCCAAATCCCCACTTCTGGCCTCAGAACAGCAAAATTCCAATGCCATCCACAAGCAGACACTGCAGATGTTACTGCTGCTTCATTATAAACAGAAATATATTTAACAGGAGCATAGAATCAGAGAATACATTAGATTGGAAGAGACCTTAAAGCTCATCCAGTGCCACCCCCTGCCATGGGCAGGGACACCTTCCACGAGCCCAGGGTGCTCCAACCTGGCCTTAGACACTTGCAGGGAAGAATTCCTTCCCAATATTCCATCTCATCCTGCCCTCTGGCAGGGTGAGGTCAGGCAGGGGTAAAAAAAAACAAAAACCCAAGGAACAAACAAACAGCACAGCCTTGTAGCCTTTTAAAATAACCAAATCCACCACCCACAAAGCACTGTGCCACGATCTCAGTGCCCAGGCTGAGTGCATTCTTTCACTTCAGTGCTGCCAAGAGGCAGGAAGAACATCTGGTGCTGGTGGAGCAGCCCAGGCTGAGCCTGCTGCTGCAGCTGCCTTTGGATTCAGTGCTTTCCCATTGCCAGGGCCAGCTACTGCAGCTGGTTCTCCCTGATAGTTCCACTGCATGGAGACACTCAGACACTCCACTCAGGGATTCACAGCTCCCAGCTCCAGCTGGATGGAGATGCAGTAAAGACACTCAGAAAACACAAATAAAAAGAACCCGAGAATCCCACCGAGGGTTAAGAAAAGCACTTTTCTTTTTTCATTGCTTTCACCATGACAAAGCAGTAGGTGCACTGGAAGCAAAACCAGCCCCGACTCGCAGGAGTTCTCAATAGCAAGGCTGACCACAGCATGAATATTTTTACCACTTTCTCTCATTTTTTTTTTCTAGGGCCTCCACACTTAATTTCGAAGAATAATTTCTGACTACGAACAATGAAACAAGTTAATCACCTCTGCCATCTAAGAGAGCTGGAGGATGACATGGCTACATATCAAAATAAGTCCCACGGATTTTGTTCTGCTAGGCTCTATCCCCAGATTTCAAGCAGGATCACTGGTCTGTAATAACCCAGGATTATGGCAAGCAACAATGGCTCTCACTCTGCTTTTTACAGGGAAAACATCTAGCATAAAATCATCTTAAGGCTAAAGAATGGCTATTCCTCTGAAGAGCAGTGGGACAATGCACAGACTGCTCAGCTTTCTGCTTTCCTGCCTCTTGCAAAGGCAGAAAACAGCTAAAAATAGTAACATATCATCAGAAATCATCACATCACATCAGGGAGAAATCAAGCAGAGCCAGAGATGCACAGAGATGCAGAAATCACATGAAGTGGCCTTAATTTGTGGTGGCTGGCAGGGTGTGCAGGGGGGACATGGCGAAGGGAGAGACCCCCGGCCATGGCAGGGCTGGGCTGGGACTGCCCTGGGCTTTCCTCCTCTTGCCATGGGCAGGGGGCAAGGCAGGGAACTCTGCCCCCCTCCTTTGCTCAGGTGAGACCCCACCTGCAGTGCTGGGGGTCCCAGCACAAGGAAGGACATGGAGCTGCTGGAGAGAGTCCAGAGGAGGCCATGGAGATGGTCCCAGGGCTGGAGCCCCTCTGCTCTGGAGCCAGACTGGGAGAGCTGGGGGGGCTCACCTGGAGAAGAGAAGGCTCCAGGGACACCTGAGAGCCCCTTGCAGTGCCTAAAGGGGCTCCAGGAGAGCTGGAGAGGGACTGGGGACAAGGGATGGAGGGACAGGACAAGGGGAAATGGCTTCCCAGTGCCAGAGGGCAGGGTTGGATGGGGTATTGGGACAGAATTCTTGTCTGTGAGGGTGGGCAGGCCCTGGCACAGGGTGCCCAGAGAAGCTGTGGCTGCCTCTGGATCCCTGGGGGTGTCCAAGATCAGGCTGGACGGGGCTTGGAGCAACCTGGGCTAGTGGAAGGTGTCCCTGCCCATGGCAGGGGGTTGGAAAGGTCTTTAGGGTCCCTTCCAACCCAAACCGTCCTGTGATTTTATGTTCAGCTTTTTATCCCTATAGGCATTTATTTAAAGTCATTTATTTAGCAAAGCTGAAGTAGAAGATTAAGAAATTGAGTTATCTACCTTACAGCAATGCTATCTTGACTTCATTACATGAAAACATTCCCAGTTTCTATCAAGAAGAGGGGCAGAACATACATATTTAGTGCTTCCCTTGGGAACACAAGCATTTAAAGCTGCTCTCCCTCTCTGGTCTCAACAGCTGAAATGGACCCTGACACAAAGAGGAAAGCATGGCCATCAGCCCCCTCCCAGTACTAAACACACACCTGCATGTCCATCCTGCTGTACCTAACACGACAGGAATTTTAGAAACATTTTGGCTCCCTGGGAGCAGGTAAAAGGGGCTCCCTGCATTTCACCTGAGTATCTATCACCCTCGAGGTCACAGAGCTGTGGGTCTGGGGGTGCCCTGAGCAATGCCAACCTGCTCCAGGTGACCACAGCCCCTGGTCCTGCTGCCACACCATCAGCAAGGGCAAACTCTGGTGACTGAAGGCTGTGTCTTCTCCATCTCCTAAGGATCTTGGTTCCAGCAAACAGAAGATGCTGCCTCAAGCATTAGTGGCCAGACTCTGACCCTCCCACACTGCACTGGCAAAGAGGCCACAAGCTGAACAGAAGGTCACTGCAGCTGGAACATGAAAAACCAACAATTTAAAACCCCAACTAGACCAGACTTCTTAAAACTCACAGGTAATTGATTTACCAAATCAAACTTCTCACTTGTTCAAAATCTTACCCTGCACTTATTATAAGTCTCAGCAAATTCCAGCTTTGTTCTCCAGTGTGCCTTGTTCTGCTCCCTGTGTTCTCCAACGTCCTCAGTTCTGTTCTCCTGATTTTGGGTGTATTTGGCCATTGTGCCATCACGGCTGTGGCAGCTCTGATATAAAAACACATCTTCATTGCAGAGCTTGGCCTGAAGTCCAAATCATATTCCCAGTACAGCATTTATTAGTCACCAGCCTTGGGACCACGAGGAATTTTATATTAGAAATGCATGATTATAATAATCACTTTATGTTGAATACTTGAGATATATACCCTTGAATCACATGAAGACACTCATATATAAACAAGCATTTCATATGGGAAAATAACTACCAGCCTTCCTTGGCTGAGGTCTCTCCAATAAAGCTGACAGTGAACAAGGCCATTTATTAGCAGAAGGGCCAAAACATCGTAAAAGAGAACACATTATAATGTCACTTCAGCTGTGTTTTTAACTTGGTTTTTGGAATTCACTAGCCCATTAGGACACACAGTACACAGCTTGCTGATAGAAAGATGTTCTGAACTGTACCCTGTGTTGGAATCCTTGCTGTCCTCAAAGATAAATGCACTCCTGAAGGAACCTTCCAATCTCCATGGAAGCACACAGCTTTCTACTCAGGTAATATTTCCTTCATATCTGAGGAGCTTGGGGATAAAAGACTTCTGTTCCTGCTGCTAACTTCAAGGAGTCAAAATTACATCTTTTATCTGCTAGATACTCGATAGTCAGAGATGGGACTTTGAGTGTCTTCTGTGAACTAAATGTATGCACAGATTACCATCTCCCTGTTCCAAAGGATCTGAGCCTTTTCCAAAGCAGAATCACTTTTCCCTTACAGTGCTCTCCATGAAGCCAGCAGAGACAGAGGGACCCTCCCACACCCTGGACCCCACTCCAGCTCTGTCCCAGACAGTGTTCGCCCCTCCAGAAGCTCCCATCTCCCAGTGGGACTAATGCCAAGGTTAACTGGGACAGAAGATGCAGGGAGGGAAAGGGGTGCACAGAGAAGGGATGGGCAGAGCAGTCGGCCTTGAGAACCCTCCTTCCATCAGGACAGCCTGACGGGAAGGGGGTTATGGCTGTGAAATCCTGCAGATGACACTAAACCCCAAAGTGCCACTACAGAGAAGAAACTATCATAGAGAAGAACTGGGGGATGCTGGAGAGCACTCGAGTGCATGGGCATGCACGTGGGAACAGCCAGTTCTGCTCTGAGGAGGAGGATGGGGAAGAAGATGCTGATGACAGAACCATCAGTGACATGCCCTGGGCCAGGCTGACACGCTGCCACCTCTGCCACTCCATGCCATGCTGACCACATGGCCTGGGCTCACACAAACCTTATTGCTAGCACTTTGAAAAGTCCCTGTGACACTGGGACACCCACAGAGAGCATCCATAGATCATACATAGGTAAGATGTGCCTGGCAAATCACCTGTTACTCCTCCTGCCTCTCAGGGAGGACCAGCCCGAGCAGCAGACACAGCGAAGGGTCACTCAAGGAAAAGGGGATGAGGGTATCTGTAGAACAAGACTAGGCTGGCCAGGTGGCACATGGGCACCTCCATGCTAGCAGGACACACGGCACAGCCCAGCCAAACTGCCTTCTTTGGTAAGGGAACAGAGCTGGGCTCCAGCACCCAGCAAGCAGAGACCACACAGAACAGGAGCAGTTCCCATTAACACAACAAAGAAATAAATATTTGATGGGGCAAGAACTCCCTAATAGTAAAGGACAATGCTGGCACAAGAACAAACCAGGGAAACCAGGCCATGAATTAAACCCCAACAAGCAGCTCCACTGCAATTTAGAGGAAGGAAGAAGTAGAAGCAGGAGAATTAACTAATGGTTTTAAGACAAAGCTTGATATATTTATGAAACAGATTATGTAACTCAAGTGCCTGCAATACCCTGGGACTGGACATGCTGACTCAGGAAGTCCCTTCCAGTGCTCCTACCCTGAGTTTTTAAGGAGGAGTGGGTGTTTCTGAGAACGCTGGAGGCAAAACAGCTGCAGATTTGGTGCAAGAATCACCACGCAGCAAGAAGTCCACAGGGCTCAAGTCTGGAGTAACTCAAACCAAGCTATACCTACTTTAGCTACATTCATTTTTAAGAGTAATATCACCTTAATGTGTGTGTATAACCACACAGTTTATGCCATTCAGCATTGACAGGCTGAGTGGATACTGGATACCCATCATGTGTGACATGCATGACCTCAGGCTCCATATCAATTAGCAGAGATGTTCATTTCCCCCCAAATTACAGAGATCATCACCCCTGAGTGCAGCAAGTGTAGAGCATCCAGCAATCCCTGTCCAAATTGGGCCCTCCCTGTTTTTAATGTCTTCTGAAATGTTTTCTATATTTTTTCGTGTACACCATGGGGTTATTGAAGTCACTACTGAAGTTTTGTGCCTCCTGTGCAGCTCTGCATGAGCCCCCACTGAGGGAGATAAGAACTGATGCACTGGTTTTAAATGTTCAGCAGAGAGAGAGCGTGGATGACAACAGACAGTGGAACGAATATTAATGGAATAAACATTGCAGAAAGGGAAAAAGTCAAAATGACACAAGCTGGCAGAGTAAATTATCTTCATTTGTGAGGGCTCAAATCTATTTGTACTTATTTTTGTATCTGGAATTATGGTGCAAATGATGTGGTGATTTTGGCTGAACACAAAGGCCACCCAGCTGAAGGGATGGCAAGGGGAGCAAGCAGGGAGGTGGGACAAGGGTGGGATTAGTGAAATATGGGCAGGGCTTCAAGTAAGGGGAATTTACAAAGATGCTGCAGCTGCATTTCATGCTGATCCAAAGGTGGCTGTGATGAAAAACTGTGTTAAACCACAAAACTACCCGGAGAGGTGTTTAAGGCATTATTTCACAGATTTAGAAGTTCTTGGACTCGCTCTTGAAGGTCTTTTCCAACCCAAATGACTCTGAGATATCCCCAGAGCTGCTCCTGAGAAGCCCCTCCAAAGTGAAATTCTTCAGCTTTGCTAATAAATAGAGATTTCTGGGTTAGCTCAACCAAAACATGTATTTGGGCTTTTTTCCAAAGCTGTCATTGATTGGGGAAAGAAAATGGTAAAACATCCTGAAATGATACCTATCTCCATTGCGGGGAAGGGAAGATATTTCTCCCTAACCAAGTCCTTCTAGATGTGTGGTACCTCACCTTGCACACTTCTCCCTCACCTGCTGTTCCTAAATGTGTTGCCAATGAGCCCTTTCAGTCCTTTTTCAAGCCCAAAATCCCAAACCCAAAGAGGGCAAAAAGCCCCTGGGCCACACCCCCTGAAAATATCCAACATTACCAGATCAGTAAACTTCCCTGATTTAAATCAGGATTTACGATTCTTATGTACAATTATCTTTGGGACAAACCTGGCGTGTGCTCAAGGGAAAAACCTTTCCACAAACCCTTGCAGGTGGGAGGGCAGGCAACCCTGTCCTGATGCTTTCCCTCTGCAGGGGTTGCCCTGAGTGGCAACTCATGTTCGTGCCACCAAGTGGAATGGCTGGGGTGGGATGCTCAAGGCCCAGGTAAAGGGAAATAAAAGCCTGAAAGTGCTTTTGTCAGACTCAGCTGAGCAGGTCCCTTCCAACGTGGGTGCTGGGAGAGAAGACAGACCCCAGCAGAGCTCCGTGACCAGAGGAGACCACATCCCAATCCAGCTCAGGAGCCGAAGGTCCAGTGCTTCCCACTGAATCCTCAACTAAAGCCTCCTGTCCTGCGAGGGAAAACACAGCTCCACAGATTCATTCGGGACACCTTGGCATCCAACAGCCTGTGAGGTGACCCAGTATATCCACTCAGAGAGCTGGGAGGGTGGGCAGGCCCTGGCACAGGGTGCCCAGAGAAGCTGTGGCTGCCCCTGGACCCCTGGGAGTGTCCAAGGCCAGGTTGGATGGGGCTTGGAGCACCCTGGGCTGGTGGGAGGTGACCCTGCCATGGCAGGGGGTGGGATGGGATGAGCTTTCCAACCCAAACCATTCTGTGGTTCTTTGGTTTAAAATCCATCTCCAATGGCAGCAAGGCTAAATCTTCCCAGATCTCCTTGGCTCTTCTCTTCCTGAAGCCCCAGCAGTGACTTCTGCCTTCATATACCTGGCACTTCCCAACAGTGCCACAGACAGAAGGGCCCACGCCAGCAGCTGCCTCACTGCATGAAGAGAAAGGAAAAACTGCTCATCAAAGCCCACCTGGGGGTCACAACTTGACTGATGCAGGTAACCCTGTTGAGGGGAAGCCTGGTCATCACCCTGATGCTGATCATCAGCATCATCAACTGACATTCAGAATATTATTCCAAATTGCTCATTAAACAAAGTAACAGCTCACAGTGCTCGCTCACTATTTTATGTTAAAGGCAATTTTTAGTAACACGCTGATATTTACGAATATTAATAAGTGCCATGAGCTTGAGTGACATAAAGAGGATTTGTATGAAGGATCTGTGTTTGGAGATGGATTTTTTTCCCTCCAAGATTAGTGAGACTGAAATAACGTTACCAGATGGCAAGGACTGATGGGCATTACATGTGGAAAGCCTGATTCCTCGCAGAGAAGTGATTTAGAAATATGTATCATGTGGCCAGTCTCTGCTGCAAAACAGAGTCACAGATCCTCTCTGCTAGCCTCATTTAAGTTAATAAAATTTAATAAATTGTAAACAGAAGATTCTAACCAGTTTCATCTCATCAGCAGAGAATCCATACCAGTTATTAGAAAAAATCAGAATAATCACGTGGTTTCAGCAAGTGACTTTCCAACAGCTGTTGGTCCTATAACACCATCTCTAACATGTTCACAAAATGTATAGTTTTCACCAAAAAAATGCATTCTGCACACAAACTTTGGATGGGGAGAAGATCAAAAAAGCCAAGGGAAGGATAAGATGCTTCTGCCTGTGTCAGATCACACTTTCCTCTGCCCGACCCCAGAGCAGGGGATGGGAGCAGCACCTGCTCTGGCACCTCTGCAGATGGTCCCTGCCCTGGTGCCATCTGGGCAGGGGTGGCACAGGACCTGCCCCAGCCCTCCTGCTGCTGGCAGAGACAGCTGGGCAGGGAAAAGGCACCACTGAGTTATTCCCCAGCAAATGACCCCAGTGCACCTTCAGGGGAAGGGAGGAATCCTCTCCCCCCTGTTCTTTGCATTCCCATCGATCCCAGTCCTGCAGCAGGAGACACCCAGTGGGATGATGGTGAATCTGGAGCTTCCAAGCCTGTTCAGTGTTGTTGCTGCAGGTTTGGGAAGGAAAGGCATGCTCAGAATCCCAAGACTGCCAATCCTTCACCCGAGGGACGTGCTGACCGTGGGCCAGAGCAGAGAGCTGTGCCAGTTCTAGGAGCTCTCTAAACACAGACACAGAGCCTGATTCCCAGGGGAGACACTGTTTACTCTGGGCAGGGTGCAAGGTGGAGCTTTCCACAAATCAGGCACCCCATGGGGGAAAAAGTTACATCTTTTATATGGTAAAATTTACTTGAACCCACCTGCCTAATTCCTATTTATTTGTATGACATAAGCAGTGCTTGAAACAAAAAGTTATTTTCTTTATTAAGCAACTTCTATTGTAGAAGTTACCTGATCACATCAGTTACCTTTAAAAAAGGTGAGAAATTTCAGCCTGGGGACAGATAACTCAGCTTGAAGACGTCATGAGGAGGCTGAAAGGATGGCTAGTGAGATTATTTTACCAGTTCAGAGGGAAAAGAGAACATTAGAATTTATATCTAGAATAACTTAACCATGCCTACTCAAATATATACAAATACACAGGAATCTCCACAAACATTTCTTGTTGCTTGTTACTTTTAAAGATATGGAGTTAAAATATTTTATCATCTTCAGTTGCTGAGTTTTATCATCTATGTGACCTATATTATAATCTATAATACTGTGATTAATTCTGAATCACATTCAAGTGAAATCACTGCCAAAAGGCATAAGAGACAACTGATGCTTAATGTCCCCATAATGTAAGATTTGTCTCACCTAGAAGACAGGATGGGATCACTACAGACACTCACACTTGTGTTGCTCTCTACTTCTCAACAACTAAATGGATGTATTTTGGAAAAAGGCAAAGAGAAAAGTATCATAAATATGTAAGTCAGCATTTGCCTGCTCAGCAGAAAAGAAATCACTACGAGTATCACAGCACCTCTGCTGAAAATGAATAAACTGGTTTCTCCAGGGCCAACAGCTCTTGTCAATGGAGACAATTGCAGATCAGGGCTCAGGGTAAATTGGAATAACCCTCCAAGAACCACACAGGCTCTGCTGCTCTTTCTGTGGGTGAAATCTGGAGTGCCTGCAGGCTCCAGGAATGGACCAAGAGGGTCTGAAGGATATGGAGACATATGAAGGCATTTCATGCTTTCCTTTTATTTTCACCAGCCTATTGTGCAAAGGCCCCAGGTGAAAGCAAATCCTTTATCTCGACTCTGCCATTCCCCCAAGCCTCCCTCCTGGGATGCTGTGAGGCCACCATCAGGCTGCAGAAACTCCCATTAATCAGCTATTTGTAAGGTCAGGTTTCATGGGGGGGGAAACAAAGTGCCTTCCCAGGCTCCGAGTCATTCCACAGAGAAAGCAGATGCAGAGCAGGACAGGGAAAAGCACTTAAGAGTGGAGAACACCAGGGGCTGGAGCCCACAGGGTCACTTTGGTCATCCTTCCTTCCCACCTCCCCAAAGAGAATTAATTAGGGGACAAGGAGGGACAATATTTAAGACACCCCTTACCGAAGGGGGGCATTTCAGAGGCCTTTGTGGTGTTGGAGATGCAGACAGTGAGCTCCCCATATTGCTACCCAGCTGGGTACCTGTGACAGCCACAGGGCCTCTCACAAAGAACAATCTCCTCCCAAAATGCTGCCACTGATCTTCAAACAAAACACTGGAGCCTTCTCACTACATAAAAATAAATCACTGGTAAGTGCTTCTCATGTAAATAAGAATACAAACAGCGAGCTGTAATAAGGAGTGATGGCCATGGCTCCATGCCAGCAGAGGGTGGGGATGAGGCTTTTTTTGGGAGTGGGAAAGGATGACACCCAAGTGACTCTCAAAGAAGACTCCTGCAGAGGCAGTGCCAGCAAAGGGCTCTCACAGGGCAGACCCCACACCTGGAGAGCACAGGCACGGGATGGGGTCACCAAGCTGGGCAGAGAAATGGGGGTGACGGTGGACACCAGGCTGAACATGAGCCAGGGACGTGCCCCTGAGGCAAATGTGTCCCAGCAGGTCCAGGGGAGTTCCTTCCCCTCTGTCCAGCACTGGTGAGGCCACCCCAGAGTGCTGTGTCCAGTTCTGGGCTCTCCAGCACAGGGGAGACAGAGACAGACTGGGCAGTGCCCAGTGAGCGGCCACAAGGATGAAGAAGGGGCTGGAGAACCTGGAAAAGAGCAGGCTCAGGGAGATCTCATCCCTGTGTATGAATAAATCCCTGCAGGGAAGATGCACAGAGGATGGAGCCAGGCCATTTCCAGCGGTGCCCAGTGATAGGGCAAGAAGCAATGGGCACAAAAGCAATGGGCACAAACTGCAACACAGGAGGCACCCTCTCAACATCAGAAAAACCACACCCATATGGATCTGAAATGAGCACCATTTTAAACATTCTAATGAGCTGATGTTGCAAACCAAATGATCGAGATCTTACTTTGCTACTAATGCCATTTTTTGTTCCTTTGGGCAGCCACCACCATTCTCCTTGGGAGGTGAGTTTCCCTGGAAGCAATTCCCATGCAACAAGAGGTCTGAAGGCACCTCCCACCTGGCAGACTCCAAGAATTCAAGCTAACACACCCCAACCATCCCTGTGACAGCTTTTATGTGCATTCACACGTGCACACTCATCTTGGAATCAGTGCCCAACACGAGGAACAACCTCTGCAGGAATCAGCATTTAGGGCACACAGAGCTGCTTGTGTCCAAGAGAGGAGGAATCCAGAACATAAGGAAAGCAGCTTGCAGAAATAAAATGTCTCATTAGGAGGGGACCCAGTAAGGTTTGTTTTCCCTGGGGATTTCTGCAGGTGTCCCCCAGCCCTTTCCCTGTCCCAGCTCTATTCCCACCATCCCCTGAGCAGACCCCAGGAAACAACAGTGTGTGCATGCTGGACCCACCTGCCCCAGACCCACCCGCCAGCTGTCCTGCTGTCCCCTGCAGGCTGCCAGCTCTACCTTGTCCCTCCACCAGGCAGGACCTTCACTTGGCCTTTCTCTTTCACTTTTCACCAAAAAAAATAATTTAAAAAAGGTATAAGTAACCCTATTTTTTAACAAATTTGTCTGAGAGCAGTCACCACCTTCTTAAATTACTGGGGGCAGCTCCTAACACAGCAAACACAACACCTTCATTCCCTTAAGAGATCGAGCTAACCAGATACTTAGCCAGCAAAAATCAATAAATAAATGCCCTGTGTTAGGGTGCACCACCCCAAATACCAGGGCCACAAAGGTGGGAAAGGGACTGGAGCATCTTTCACAGGAGGAGGGGCCAGGAGAGCTGGGGCTGCTCCAGGAA